>JARGCV010000193.1:997500-1155000 GCA_034064705.1 Bothrops alternatus | reverse complement strand
AATGTTGTGTGTTTTCAATCTTCAAAGTTCACAGAATCATCATAAAAATAAATTGATATGACAAAGGCATCTGCATTCAGTATTTTTCCCCCTAAGAATTTAAATGCATAAACAAAGGGATTCTGAATAAAATAGCTCTTGTCTTCCATACTTAAGACATTGCAATTACAATTTTATGCATTTTCACTTGGAATCTTTCTCACTGAGTTCTACAAACTCCTTCTGCCTGAAGTTTATAGCTTACTCATTCACGAGTCTTCCGGCCTGTCGCAGTATCCCAAGACTCATGTGATTAAAATTCAGGTGTTTGGCAACTGACATGTATTTACAATGGTTGCAGAATCCTGGGGTCATGTAGTCATGAACTGAGACCTTCACGTCCAGCTTCCACAGACAGTCAATAGGGAAAGTTGGATTTGTTTATCGATCGTGTGATTCACTTAACAATCACAATGATTTGCTTAACACCCATGGTGGAAAGGATCACAAATTAGGGCATGACTCACTTCACTGAAATTCTAATCCGAATCCTGGTCATAAGTCAACGACTCCCTGTGCTATATTTGAGGCAGTCAGCTCAATACAGTGGCAAATGATCCTCTCCAGAATATCAAAGCATTCTGGAGGCAAGTTGTGAACGCTCCAACACTGGAAGTTTTTAAGAAGAGATTGGACAACCAGTTGTCTGAATGATATGGGGTTTCTTGCCTGAGCAGGGAGTTGGACTAGATGACCTCCAACTGTTGACCAGGAATCAGGAGAAAGCATAGCTTGTGTATACGTACAGATGGCCCCACTATCTCTGGATACTTGCAGGGCCATGGAAGGTCATCAAGGAAACATCCAATGTCCCAAGACACCCAAGAACACCCAGCCAAAGAACATCTTTAGCTATTTCTGTTCTCTTGCATCTTATCTATAATGTACCAGCCTTTCTGGGTGAATTCTTATGTGTACCAGCCTTGCTGGCGGATTGCTTATGTCAATGATGGCGAACCTTTTACAGACCAAGTGCCCAAACTGCAACCCAAAACCCACTTATGTATCATCAGGTGCCGGGTGGGCATGACCCATTGGATGAGCGTGGCCCATTAGGTGGGCGTGGCTGCAGTAGTAATGGCTAAAAAGTTCAATCAATCAATTCCAACTTTGCGAGATCTTTCCCCCCCTTGTGAGAAGTTGAAATTGATTGATTGATTGAACCTTCTTTTTTTTTTTTTTTGCACATGGCGGCGGAGGCCTAAAGTGAAAAGGTTTTATAAAACCCAGCTGAAGGCCGAGGACTGGGGCGATGGCGCACATGCCCACAGAGAGGGCTCTGAGTGCCGCCTCTGGCACCCATGCCGTAGGTTCGCCATCGTGGGCTTATGGAATCAAAAAGTACAAATACAAGGATTTCTTGTCATTTGGGGCTTCCTCTTTTTAGAGGAGCCCATCTTTGTTCAGCTGAATAAACACATAAGCTTAAAGGCAGCTTCTGGTTTCTTGTATTTGTTATCAAGCCACACCTCAGATCCGGCATAACACAAGGTCTCTTCCAGCTCTGTTATTCTGTTAAAGCAAGTCTTTGCCAGTCCTGTTTTGAGACAAGGACGGAACCAGGAAGCTTCAAGTAGCTCCCGTAGACAAGCAATTGGAAAGTCCTTCCTAGAACATTTGACTAGCATGGAGAGAAACAGCTGATTAACCTGAGGGAGTTCAAGAAGCCAAGGCTAAGAATAAAGTAAATATTCAATTTTTAGAAATGGGACAGGACTTCATTTGCAGCACTATGTCAACTTTTCCCTCATAACACAAGTGAGAACATCCTGGGCAGAGACCGGGGGGGAGGTTAGAAAAAGGTTCACGGGGTTTATTCAGGATAGGCTCAAAAAGTTAAGATGGCAGCCAGGATTGCGCCACTGACATATCTGCACCACACATTAAAAAAAACAGGCAAACCTTGTGTCAAGGTTGAATTGCTAAGATGCTGATCAACGTGCCATAGAAACAGGAATGAGGGAGTCTGGGAAAGAAACGGGAGTTTCAGGAAGCTGCCCATGGACTGTGAGAACCAAGGTCATCCAAAGCAGGTGTCTGAGAGAGAAGTGAACTATTCCCATAACAGATAGAAAGGAGTTGATTGGCCAATGTGAACACACCTGGGGGGTGGTTATGAAAAGCTATTGGTAACTAACCAGAACTTTGCACGAGAAACTTAGAGTTGGTTTTACTTTTTCAGTTCCAGGATGTGTATTCAATAAAAATGTATCTCTTATGGCCCCTGAAGTTTCTTTAATGTTGAATTTGCCAGCCGGAAAGGCGACACTTTGATTGTTATAAGTGTTGTGCAAAGATGCAATAAGAAGACTGAATTTGATTGGGTTCAGGGGAGTGTATAATTACTTCTGCCTCTGGGGAACACGGGAACATGATAGTAATCCAGCCAGGTTGCCCAAGATTGCAGAAGTGAGATTTTTCCCCAGAATGTGTGCCTTCTCTGTAGTGGCACTCACATTAGGAATATTCTTCGCCAATCCCCAACCCGCTCCAAATCAGATTATTTGGACAATTCCCACCAGCAACTAACGTGCCATTCTGGGCAGCTTTAGCACTAGGCTGGAAACAGATAGCAACAATGAGTTCTGGGGAGGCATGAGGTGGGAAAACTAAACAATAACAAATTGCTTCTGCTGAGTAAGTGTGCTGAGCACCACCTATGCATCGCTGTCATAATGTTCAGACTTGCAAACAAGTGCAAAACAACTTGGATGCATCCAAAGTTCAAACATTGGTACCTACTTGACTATGTCATAGTACGTCAGCATATCCTTAAAGACATCACCAGCATCCAGGCCACGGGAAGTGCTGAGTGCTGGGCAGGTGACAGTCTGGTCCAAGCAGTCCACAAGCTACATGGAGCCCCTTTGCACCATAAGCAACCAAGGACTGTCAGAACATCATTTAACTCGGAAGACTGCAAACTCCAGGCCAACTCCAACAGTTTCATGATGTGTGTCAAACCTACAAAACTACTTTTGATTACAGCCATCTTTCTTCGGTTTTCCAGCTTGCCATAGCTGGAGGGGGGAGAAGTTGCATTCTTCTAATTCAGAAAAAAACAATAACTTTCTTATGGGAACCAAGGTCAAATTGCTCAAGTGTTTGGGGGGATAGAATTACCATTAGAGAGCCTAACAAAGGTGTTAATTGGAGAATGTGATTTATTACATGTTTAGTGGGAGGGGGTTTAACTTTTATTTTGTAACCTTTTGGGGGGGGACTTGGTTTCACCTTTGGTCTTGGTTTCTTGGTTTCTTGGTTTCACCTTTTGTTTCACCTTTGTTCATGCTAATATTATGTAGCCATTAAAATTGTTCTTTAAGGAAAGCAATTGCCTCAGAATTCTTGTTTCTGAATAAGAATAACAATAACAATAAAGTTGGAAGGGACCTTGGAGGTCATCTAGTCCAACCCCCTGCTCAGGCAGGAAACCCTATACCATTTCGGACAAATGACTGTCCAGTCTCTTCTTTAAAATGTCCAGTGTTGGAGCATTCATCACTTCTGGATGCAGGTTGTTCCACTGGTTAATTGTTCTAACTGTCAGGAAGTTTCTCCTTAGTTCTAGGTTGCTTCTCTCCTTGATTAGTTTCCACCAGTTACTTCTTCTCCTGCCTTCAGGCACTTTGGAGAATAGCTTGACTCCCTCTTCTTTGGGGCAGCCCCTGAGATATTGGAATGTGACTATCATGTCCCTGCTCGTCCTTCTCTTCATTAAACTAGACATACCCAATTCCAGCAGCCTTTCCTTATATGCTTTAGCCTCCAGTCCCCTAATCATCTTTGTTGCTCTTCTCTGTACTCTTTCTAGAGTCTCAACATCTTTTTTACATTGTGGTGTCCAAAACTGAATGCAGTATTCCAAGTGTGGCCTTACCAAGGCATTGTAAAGTGGTATTAATACTTCACGTGATCTTGATTCTATCCCTCTGTTAGTGCAGCCAAACACTGTGTTGGCTCTTTTGGCAGCTTCAGCACTCGGCTGGTTCATATCTAAGTGATTCTGGTCTCATCTATCGAAACCATGACATTGTGCTTACTGAAAATCTCTCCAGTAATTTGCCACTTTTAGGAACTCATTCTGAAAGGTGAATATAGTTTGTTGTCACGCAGACTACAAACACAAGTGTGCCAAGACTAGTTTGATGAAAACCATGAGACTATTTCAGCAGCCTTCCAGGCCGAGAACAAGGGCTATGCCGAATGGCAGACTGATCCATCCTCTGTCTCAAAGAAAGACAATTTCAAGCAGCTGACGTGCAAAGTACAGGTGGAACTGCAAGAAATGCAGGCCAAGTGATGGCAGAGAAAGTCTGAGCAGGTAGGAAATTATGCAGACTAGCAAGCCATCAGAGAGTTTTGCAGTACATTAAAGCAGTTTATGGTCCTCCTGAGTCAGGATGTTCCCCCTTGCTGTTTTCTGATGGATTGAGCCTGATCAAAGACAAGGGAGGACTTGAGAAACCAGTGGGCTGAACACTTTTCCAACCTGCTCAATAGGATGTCCACAGTTGATCCCGATGTCTTATAAGATATGGCAGCTGCATTTATCATTTCCAGTGGGATGAAACAGGATGGTGTGCTAGCCCCAGATCTGTTCAATCTGTTCTTCACCTGCATGGGATTACATAGTGTCCAGGGTCTGAAGGAAGGAAGATCTCTCTTTGATCTTCTCTGTTTGAATGAACAAATGAAAAGACTCCACACAGCCATTCAAAAAACCTTCTTTACTGATGACTGTGCACACCTGGCATTCAAAGACAATGATCTACAGTTCATGCTGAACAAATTCCCATATACTGCTACGCTCTTTGACCTATCAGCCTGAGCAAGACTGAAGCACTTTACCAGCCCAGGCCAAATGCCAACCTGTAGAACCAAAACTCACTGTTGATGACACTCATGTAAACAGCTTCAAATATTTAGGAAACATCATGATGGGTCTTTGGACAAAGAAATTGACTCTAGGATCAGCAAGATCAGCCAGACTCTGAGGTGTCTGTGTATTATATTGCTCAATCAACACAACATCCATATCTCCCCACGAGGGGATAGATGGGGAACTCATCAAATTGGCAGAGATCACCAAGCTGGCAGGAATAGCCAACGCTCCATATACAGGAGGATCTGGACAGACATGAACACTGGGCACTATCTAACAAAATGAAATTCAATGGTGAAAAAAGTAAGGTTCTACATTTAGGCAAGAAAAACCAAATGTACAGGTATAGTATAGGGGCTACCTTGCTCAATAGTAGCAACTGTGAGAAGGATCTCAGAGTCCTAGTGGAAAATCACTTAAATATGAGCCAGCCGTGTGCTGCAGCTTCCAAAAAAGCCAACACAATGTTAGACTGCATTAACAGAGAGATAGAATCAAGATCACGTGAAGTATTAATACCACTTTACAATGCCTTGGTAAGGCCACACTTGGAATACTGTATCCAGTTTTGGTCACCACGATGTAAAAAAAGATGTTGAGACTCTAGAACAGGCTGGATGCGTCATTCAGAAGCCATGCCCACCCCATTGCCAGCAGTGGCAAAACTATCCCGATACGTTGCGCGACGTCATGTGATGTTGTGAGTTTGACATGTCTGCTCTAGAAAGAGTACAGAGAAGAGCAACAAAGATGATTAGGCAGCTGGAGGCTAAAACATATAAGGAATGGTTGCTGGAATTGGGTATGTCTAGTTTAATGAAGAGAGGGAGCAGGGGTGACATGATAGCAGTGTTCCAATATCTCAGAGGCTGCCCCAAAGAAGAGGGAGTCAAGCTATTCTCCAAAGCGCCTGAAGGCAGGACAAGAAGCAACGGATGGAAACCAATCAAGCAGAGAAGCAACCTAGAACTAAGGAGAAACTTCCTGACAGTGAGAACCATTAACCAGTGGAACAACCTGCCTCCAGAAGCGGTGAATGCTCCAACACTGGAAGTTTTAAAGAAGAGACTGGACAGCCATTTGTCTGAAATAGTATAGGGTTTCCTCCCTGAGCAGAGGGTTGGACTAGATGACCTCCAAGGTCCCTTTCAACATTATTATTATTGTTGTTGTTGTTGTCGTTGTTGTTGTTGCTGCTGCTGCTGCTGTTTCTGTTGTCTGTTGTTATTTCTTCTCTCCTAAAGGGATGGGAGTCCTGGGCTCATTATTGATGGCACATCAAATGGAGAAATTTCACAGTGTGTTCTCTGTTTCATCTTTGACATTTATTGGCAAGATCGTGCCCCCAACTTGAAAATCTTGGATCATGTGAAGTCCACTAGCACTGAGTCTCTGATTACCACAGCTCAGATGTGGTGGGTGGGACATATCATCAGAATAGCCAACCACTCCATGCCTCACTAGTTGCTCTATGGTGTGCTGGAGACAGGGAAGAGACCTCAAAGTTGTCCGTACAAGCACCACAAAGATGCTGTGAAGAATACTTATGCCATTGTGACATCTAACCAAGGCAACTAGAAGCAGCGTCTGTTGGCAGAACCCTTTTTCAAGCACTGTGCTACAAATGGTCCACTAGCTTTGAAGACAGTCATGGCCAAAAACTGATAGAAAACGTGAGCGGCGTCACAAAATAATGCCCCCAGTTATTACCACAATGGACTTCCAGATCAACTCTCCACTTCCAGAGAGAGCCAGCAGAAGCACCTCTGGGTCCAAAAATGAACTGCACAACAGTATGTGTTCTTCAGGCTTGATAGCTGTATCTAGGCAATGAAATAGAAAACACTTCTAATCATAGTTATTGTCCAATTTAAACACTTGTAATAAACAAGAATGCCATTTTTACTATTTAAACTGAATACCACTAATTAAGAATCTCAGCCAACTGAGATTTTTTTTTTCTTAACCAATAGCTGAAAGTTTTGAATGTGCCAATGTAATGAATCAAGTGACTCTAAATATCATGGGGTAAACACAAAGATCACATCTGTAAATAAGAAACAGAGCTTCTAATATGTGGTGATGGTGGCCATCCTGACTTTTTTTGATGGGATGTCTTACTACTGGTAGATAAAATAATTGCTCCCTGTATAGGGAATATTCAGCAGTCATGGAGATAGGAATGTGGTCTTTGAAAATCACCTCTTCTCCCCTCAGTTGTTCTGGGATCTAAGCCTCATCTACTCTACCACTTCTGTTTTGACAGCTGTCTACAATATCTTGGTATTCTTCATAGCCCATGTTTTCAGAAACACAAATCAATTTAACTGTCCATTCCAAAAGATGTGGGAATTGAGGAAAATATCACACCTAAGGCTGTTGAGCAGTTGGCTCCTGCAAATCAAGAGCCAGGGAAGTTCACCCTTGTGCACATTCTCCACTCTGACTAAGATATATTGTGAGAAGTTCTCCTTAATTTTTTTGGGCATGTCATTTCTCCTAAAATGTTACCACAATGATCTCAACCCAATGGTGATTTTTGAACCTCCTTTCTTGCCCCCTTAACAGACTGGCATTGCTGGCCAGCAAAGCTCTGATAAAGGTGAGGCCTACATCATGAACTGTAAGAGCTTAAATCAAGTTTTCCTTCACCCTCAATATGACAAAGTGTCTTACCCATCTTGATAGATTCTGTACAGATTTCCCTTTCCCCAACGTCTTCTGTCATTTGATGTTCTAAGCTGTGTGGGAGTTGATCGTCATCACCAACTCCCTTTCCACCTCATCAGCATAATTCTGCAAACACTTCCTCCAAGGAACTACAAATGACCCAGGTTGGCTTCAGAAAGCATTGTCAATTTACCCTATCATCATAATGTCTACTAGAACCTTTGTCATGTGCCTCCTCTCTTCAATCATACCAACAGGTAAGTAACATTGGGGGAACTTAGGGAGGGAAGAGGAATTTGGAGTAATTTGTCAATAAAGATTCCTCCAAGTTTTGAGGAAGAACTTCAACTCTCAAGGACTCTCTGTTCAATATACCGGTAGTATTATTTTCTTCCAAAATTGTAAACATCCTATTTGAATGAGGAAGCATTGACTCACCTTCTTTAACAGATAGGTTTCCATGGGAATAGAAGAGGGGATTGGAAGGGAAAATTTGAGGAATTACTGGCCTATTTTCTTTCCATGGTTTATTTGCCACATACCTTATCTAAATTCGGATATTATCTTTGCAACAGATTCTAAACTCTGTTCCCTCTTCAAAAGCATCACTATCCAGAACAAATGTTAGAATACATTCCTCGAAAAGATACCTTGGAACAAATCTTGAACATTGCTATATTGGCTTAACTTCAGCGTTGATGGATTGGAAATTTCCTTTCCTTTCCCATCCCTTCCCTTTCTTTCTTTCCTTTCCTTTCCTTTCCTTTCCTTTCCTTTCCTTTCCTTTCCCTTCCTTTCTCTTATTCTATTTGCAGTGGCACCTTTAACATGCCACGCCTGTTTTGACCATGAAGAAGGATGCAGACATGCGGACATGAAGTTGGTGAACTGTGAAGAGGATGAAGGACATTGTCTTACAAATACTTTTAGCAACACTATGAGTGAGTGAAATGTACTTTCCGTTTTAATGATGGTTGCCATTTTCACCCCTTGGTCCCCAAAGTACAGATTGGGCTCTTTCCTAAATCTAGTTGGCAGTTCAGGATCAGAATGACACCTGTTAATCTCATCACAGTGCAAGTCACTCACCTCAAAAAGAACAGAACATTCCCTTCCCTACCAGGTGAAGTCAAAGATGCTATAATGCTCTCCAATCACTCTTCTCCATCTCATTTGAGCCCATCTGGAGGAAGAAGCTGGAGAAAATGTTGGTGTAACTTTTAGAATTGTTTTTACACAAAGATTTGATACTTATCTCTCCTTGTTACCTGTCCTGTTTTTTCTCTGATTGAATGTTGCAGTCTTTCCTTCAATCAGCTTTACTTTCAAGGGGTGTGCAAGAACTGAGCAATGTTTTCAAGATTATTACAGCACCACATCAAAAGATGAAAGATTCCTCCAGGTGAATGTGGCATGTTGTGAAAGTGATGGCTGTAATAGAGCAGCTCTTCCTCGTAAGTAACTTGAGGTTAAAGCATCCATTCAAATAACTTGCAGGCTTGCAGTCTGGAATGTCTGTGGAGACTCTCAGTCATCCAGGTCATAGGTGTCCTAAAGATGTTTTTCATGAGTCAACTGGAGTCTGGAAAGATGAAGTTCTCATCTCTTTGAGGGTCCAGTGGATTTGGTGGTGGAGGGACCAATGGAGCATGACATTTCTTAGAAAGAAGCTGAAGCTAAAAAAAAAATCACAAGAATTATACTCTCAAAATATCTAGAGGACACTAAGTTGTGATATAAATACTAAGAAAAGATATTGCTTGGAAACCATTTGAGGTTAACTATGAGACTTTCTTTATGCAGAGATCATCCGTGACAACCGTAGATCCAATGGATACGTCTGTCCAGGCTTCTATCAACAAAATGGAGTTTCCTATGAAGGATTTGGACCCATCATCTGTTATGGTGATGAGACCCAATGTTTCTCTCTGAAGTTCAACCTAAATACATGTGAGCCACTCATTCTTTCTAAATTTATTTGGGGATGTTTTAGAAAGACAGAATGAAGAATACAATAAATGATAGCCAAAACGCAACAAAGTACAAAGTAAAACCAGTAAGATATCATATCTTGGAAGGATACTTCTATCTTTGGCAGTGTTCAGTTGTAAAAAAAAGTGCATAAAAGAAGAAAATAATGTAACCAGAAAAAGTTCCTGAACTAAAATAGATTTTAATAATTCCTGGAAAGTTAAGAGACTAGGATCAGGATATGCCTAGGAGAGAGAATATTCCATAGATTATGGCCTGTATTTCCTTCCCTCCCCATGTATTTCCCAACCAAGGGAAATGCTGAACACACCTTGTCTAGATAACAGGACAGATGTGCATGTGGTTGGATGTATCTCAATGCTACAACATTAAAGTGGGGGAAAAAACCAAGAAAGTTTTCCTAAATTACTTAAATATGACCTAGTAGTGTGTGCAGCTAGCAAAAAAAGCCAACAGAGTCCAAGGCTGCATTAACAGAAGGCTGGAGTCAAGATCATGTGAATTGTTAATACAAATTTATAATGTCTTGGTAAGACCACACTTGGAATATGGCATCTGCATTTGGTTACCATGATGTAATAAAAATGTTGAGTAACTAGAAAAAGTTCAAAGAAGAACAACAAAGATGATTAGGGGACTGGAGGCTAAAAGATATGAGGAACGGTTGCAGGAATTAGGTATTTCTAGTTTAATGAAAGGAAGGACTAGGGGTGACATGATACAGTGTTCCAATATCTCAGGGGCTGCCTATTCGTGAAAGCATCTGAAGGCAGGACAAGAAGCAATGCATGGAAACTAATCAAGCAGAAAACCAGCGCAGAGAAATTTGGGAACCAAAATTGAGAATCAACTGGGGAGAAATTTCCTGACAATTAGAATAGTTAATCAGTAGAACAACTTGCCTTCAAAATTTGTGGGTGCTCCACCACTGGAGATTTTGAAGAAGAGATTGTACAACCATTTGTCTGAAATAGTATAGGGTTTCCTGCCTGGGCAAGGGTTGGACTAGAATACCTCCAAGGTCTCTTCCAACTCTTATTATTCTGTTATTCTGTTATCTGCTTCATCTTCCACATTTTCTCCTCAGTGTCAGCATTCAATACAACGGTCATTGCCCAGGGGTGTACAACCAAGAGTGCATGCTCCTACCCTACAGGAGAGATAGAAGAAGCACATGGACTACTTCATTACAACCTTACAGTCTTCAAATGCCAGAATGCTCTTAAAATTCAAGGATAGAATGGCCTGACTATGAAGGACACATTTGGATGGGAAAAATTTTGACGGCTTAATCAAAAGAATTATAGGAAATTGGGATCAAAAATGCTCAACTTTAATCGCAGACTCAGTGATGGATGATGGGGTTTTACTATTACACTTTGATATGTAGCTCACTATGAGGTTCTTTCCTCACTTTCAACTGTCATTAAGCCACAATCAGAATAAATTGAGAATGCAGAAATATTGGGTTTTGTCTATTTTTTCATGGAGTTGTTGAAGAAGTAGCACAAAAAAGGTCTTCTCACATCTCGTAGCATTTGTTCTTAGGTGTTCCTTTTAACAATCTCATGGATTTTTCCTCTGAAACACTTCCCAGTGTCAAGAGGGAGATGAAAGCACTTGTGTGCTCATTGTAATGATTAATAGATGTTCCCACTGGTGGGATTCACCTATGTGAACAACTGGTTCTCTGTGTGGATGCCGCTTCCGGAAGTCCATTTTAATGGAGACACATTGAGCCAACTTCTTTAAAATACAGGTTTCCATGGGATTAGAGGAGGGGACTGGGAGGGAGAATTTGAAGAATTATTGACCTGACTATTTTTTTTGCCATGGTTTGTTTGCCACATACCTTATCTAAATTCAGTGCTAATATTATCTGTGCCACAGATTCCAATCTCTGTTCCCCTTTTCAAAAGCATCACTATCCAGAACAATTATTAAAATACATTCCTAGGAAAAATATCTCAGGATGAATCTTAAACATTGCTAGACTGGGTCAAGTATAACATAATGGATTGGAAATTTCCTTCCTTCCTTCCTTCCTTCCCTCCTTCCTTCCTTCCTTCCTTCCTTCCTTCCTCTTCTCTCCTCTCCTCTCTTCTTCTTTTTCTTTCTCTTATTCTATTTGCAGTGGCACCTTTAAAATGCCACGACTGTTTTGACAGTGAAGAATGCAGAAATGAGGACATGGAGTTGGTGCAATGTGAAAAGGATGAAGGACATTGTCTTACCATTTCTTTTAGCAACACTAGGAGTGAGTGAAATGTACTTTCAGTTTTAATGATGGTTGCCATTTTCACTCCTTGGTCCCCAAAGCATCAAGGGGTGATTTTTAGGTGTTGGTGGGAATCAGTACAGACGTTTCACCATACCTGGGCTCTTTCCTAAATCTAGTTGACAGTTCAGGAACAGAACAACATCTGTTAATCTCATCACAGTGCAAGTCACTCACCTCAAAAAGAGCGGAACATTCCCTTCCTCCCATTTGAAGTCAAAGTTGTGATATAAATACTAGGAAAAGATAATGCTTGGAAACTATTTGAGGTTAAATGCATGTGAACCACTCATTCTTTCTAAATTTCTTTGGGGATATTTTAGAAAGACAGAATGAAACATATCTTGGAAGGATACTTGTGTCTTTGGCAGTGCTCAGTGAAAAAGAAAGTGCATGAAAGAAGAAAATAATGTAACCAGAAAAAGTTCCTGAACTAAAATGCATCTGAAGGCAGGACAAGAAGCAATGCATGGAAACTAATTAAGGAGAGAACCAGCCTAGAGAAATTTGGAAACTCAATTTGAGAATCAACTGAGGAGAAATTTCCTGACAGTTAGAATAATTAATCAGTGGAACAAGTTGGCTTCAAAATTTGTGGATGCTCCACCACTGGAGATTTTGAAGAAGAGATTGTACAACCATTTGTCTGAAATATTATAGGGCAGTGATGGTGAACCTTTTAGAGACCGAGTGCCCAAACTACAACCCAAAACCCACTTATGCATCGTCGGGTACCGGGTGGGTGTGGCCCATTGGGTGGGAGTTGCCCATTGGGTGGGCATGGCTGCGGTGGTAACGGCAGACTGGGTGGGACTAAAAAGTTCAATCAATCAATTCCAACTTTGCAGGTTCTTTTTTTTCCCCACGAGAAGTTGAAATTGACTGATTGATTGAACTTTTTTTTTTTTGCACCCGGCGGCTGGGGCCTAAAGCGAAAAGGTTTTATAAAACCCAGCTGAAGGCCTAGGACTGGGGCAATGGCGCATGTGCCCACACAGAGGGCTCTGAGTGCCGCTTCTGGCACCCGTGCCATAGGTTCGACACCACTGACCTAGGTTAACAAAACACCATTTCTCCCATTGTATAACATGCTATATCCAAAGAAACGAATCTCAGTTTGGCTTAACATGCTGGTTTGACTCCCACAGCAAATGGAAGCCTACAGATAGTCCTCGACTTATAATTGCTCCTGGGGTACTTACAACCCAATTCCAAAGTTTTGACAGCCGCCCCCATAGTCACATGACCACATTTCAGGAGCTCAGCAACCAGCCTACAATTACAGCCATTTGCAGGCTCCTGCATCATGTGACCACATTTTGCGACATTTTTGCTGAAAACTGGTATTTCCTTCGTTTTCAGGAAAACTGGCCCATGGTGAACCTTTCACTTACTTAACAACTGCTGCAAAATAGGTCGTAAAATTGAGTTGATCACATGGGTGACCCGTTTTACAACCATCACAACTTAGGACCGTGATGGACAGGTTCCATTATGGTTATTAGTGAAAGACCTTTTTTTTCTTTTTATGACCCTGTAGTTCTTTTAATTTGGGGTGGGGGTGAGTGGATGTAGCTCAGCATTTACTGGCCTGATGCCCTTCCTGATGCCTATGCGGAGTTAGCAGCAAATATTTTTTCTTGGTGCCCTAGGACAGTGATGGCGAACCTTTTAGAGACCGAGTGCCCAAAAACCGCCCCCCGATCACCGCTCTGCCTCCCACCCTGCCTCCTCCGCCTCCTCCCGCCCCGCCCGTCCGCAGGGCCACACACTGCCTCCATGGCCTGCCGCAGCAGATCACCCAGGCAGCCCTGCAATGCCATGGCAGCCACGCCCTCCGTCCATACCCCACAGCAGCATCTCTATGCTATGGGACGCGAGGGAAGAGTCTTGTTCCTGCTGACTGGCTATGTCCTTGGCTATGCTGCTCCATGTGGGCCATGCCCGGGGGCGACTCTCATCCAGGGGGAGGCTGGTGAGGAGGGGGCCGTGGGGGGAGGCAGGGCTCTGTGCCCACAGAGAGGGCTCCGAGTGCCACCTCTGGCACACGTGCCATAGTTTCGCCACCACTGGTATAGGGTTTCATGCCTGGGCAGGGGTTGGACTAGAAGACCTCCAATGTCTCTTCCAACTCTTGTTATTCTGTTCTGTTATTCTGTTATCTGCTTCACCTTCCACATTTTCTCCTCAGTGTCAGCATTCAGATCAACGGTCATTGCCCAGGGGTGTACAACCAAGAGTGCATGTTCCTACCCTAAAGGAGAGATAGAAGAAGCACATGGACTACTTCATTACAACCTTACAGTCTTCGAATGCCAGAATGCTCTTAAAATTCAAGGATAGAATGGCCTGACTATGAAGGACACATTTGGATGGGAAGAATTTTGACGGCTTAATCAAAAGAATTATAGGAAATTGGGATCAACAATGCTCAACTTTAATCTCAGAGTCAGTGATGGGTGACGGGGTTTCACTATTACACTTTGATATGTAGCTCACTATGAGGTTCTTTCCTCACTTTCAACTGTCATTAAGCCACAGTCAAAATAAACTGAGAATGCAAAAGAATTGGGTCTTGTCTATTTTTTCAAGCAGTTGTTGAAGAAGCGGCATAAAAAAGGTCTTCTCACATCTCATATCATTTGTTCCTAGGTGTTTATTCTAAAAATGTCATGAATTTTTCCTCTGAAAAACCTCCCAGTGTCAACAAGGAGATGAAAGCACTTGTATAGCCTTCTGTGCTCATTGTAATGATTAATAGATGTTCCCACTGGTGAGATTCACATACGTGAATAACCAGTTCTTTATGCGGATGCCACTTCCAGAAGTCCATTCTGGCCCCAGGCAACAAAAAATTAGCTACTGGTTCTACCGAAGCGGTGCAAACCGGCTGAATCCCACCACTGCATGTTCCACTGCCTTAATGGCCCTAGGTGCTTCATACAAAAATGAAGTTATTAAACCCATCTTTAAAACAAGAAACTTGCTAACTTTTAAATGCTTAAACATTTAGCGGTTTGGTCCTTCTTTGGTTTAGTTGAAAAGTGACACTTCTCTAATCCAGTTGCACACGCAAATTAAGAAAATGGATTTACAAGGGAAATCCTTGACTGCAGTTGAATGAATTATGAGGACTTTGCAGCATCCAAGAGCTTGAAACAATGGCTCCCACAAAACAAATAAATAAGTAGGGAGATCCATTAAATTAAATTATTAAATTAAATTACATTTAAGGGGTGACTTGATCGAAGTGTATAAAATCATGCATGGGATAGAAAAGGTGGATAGAGAAAAATTCTTTTCTCTATCACACAATACCAGGACAAGGGGGCACTCCCTAAAGCTCATAGCTAAGAAAGTGAGGACAAATAAAGGGAAATATTTCTTCACCCAGAGGGTCGTTGGTTTATGGAATTCATTTCCAGAAGGGGTCGTGACAGCTGTCAGCCTTGACAGCTTCAAGGCAGGGTTAGATAGATTCATGGATGCCAAGTGTATCGGTGGTTATTAAAACGGATGTCCATGTGCCGCCTCTATGCTGGTTGAGGCAGGCAGGATTCCCTTGAGTACCATTTGTTGGGGGTCAAGGGAAAGGGAGGGTTTTGCCTTCTCTTTCTGCTCAAGATCCCCATGTACAATTGGTGGGCCACTGTGTGACACAGAATGCTGGACTGGATGGGCTTTGGCCTGATTCAGCAGGGCTCTTCTTATGTTCTTATGACCCCCAAATTTAGTCTGCTTATGCTCTGGGCACTGAAATTCCAGCAGCATCTTCCATTTCCATCCTCTATTCAGCACTCCTGGGATTTGGCATGAATATGATCAAAAAAGGCCACCCAGAAACTAACAATAATAAAGCCAATTACAAAAGTACATAAACCTTTCTGCAGCTTTTATCCTTGAACTAAAAAAAATATTCATGTCTAAAAGTTGTGCCAGAAAAGGGAGGAGGCTGAGTCTTTGCAGGTTTTAGCTGTCCAATAGACCAGGGGTCCCCAACCCCTGGTCCGCGGTCAAGTATCAGGCCACGGCATGCCAGCAACCGGTCTACACAAACAAGGAAAGCCCCATCCACAAGATGCAGGCAGCACACAAAACCACACCCCCTCCAGTTTGCGGAAAAACCTATCTCCATGTAACCAGTCCCTGGTGCCCAAAAGGTTGGGGACTTCTGCAATAGACTGCCTGAAGAGGACAGTCCACAGTCTAGCTTTTAACTCCTAGCACAGTGGTTCTCAACCTTTCTCAGGTTGAGACCCCACTTGCCCCGCCCATGCGCGCCGCGACCCCGATCCAGGCGCGCGCCGAAAATTTTTTTTAAAAAAAATGGCGGCCACGACAGGCATGCACGGATCTGCCCGTCACGGCCGCCATTTTGTTTGTTGTTTTTTTTAAAAAAAAATTTTAATTTTTTAAAATTTTTTTATTTTTTTTGTGCGCGCGCGCCGCGCATGCGCAAATCCGCCCATCACGCCGGAAAAAATTTTTTAAAAATTTTTTAAAAAAAAATAAAAAAAATAAAAATAAATAAAAATTAAAAAAACAAAATGGCGGCCCGCGGTGTCCGGCGACCCCCGCGAAATGGTCGTGCGACCCCAAATGGGGTCACGACCCCAAGGTTGAGAACCGCTGTCCTAGCAGTTATGCTTTCTTCTGTTCTTCAGCCTGGAGGCAACATAAGGTTTTTGAAAGGGATATTGGTTGAAAGGCAAGAGGGAGAATTTAGTTTTAGCCCCTAATGGGGGCAGGGGGAGAGAAAGAAGATCAGTAAATCAGTAAGTTACAGAATACAAATCCTCTAGTCCATCCCCCTACTCAAGCAGGAGACCCAACACCATTTCAGAGAAGTGGCTGTTCAGTCTCTTTGGAAAATCCTCCAGTGTTGAAGCATTCACAACTTCTGGAAGCAAGATGTTCCACTGATTGATTGTTCCAACTCTGTTCTTCTGTTCTTCTATTCATTTATTCTTGAGGACTGCCTATATACTATTTTTGCTCTGCCCTCTTCTCTACTCGCTGGGTGCAGCCACTGGGTGGCCTGGCCATCATCTCAACTGCTCCAGCTATCCAAAGGCAGAGGGGGCTCAAATTTGAGTGTCCTCAGGCTGACTTTCCAAAGTTTCTGAACAATGCAGCCATTGTCTTTGCCTCTTACATAAACCAACAGAATATAATACCTGTCTCTTAGTTATGAACCTTGGCTAGGACTTCAGCGTAGCATGAGGGCCCTGTCAGGGAAGGTTCATCATAACTTCATTCATTTAGTTTGATTTTTCTTGAATGAAAAAAAATTGAATGATTTTTCATTTTTCATCTTCTTCCTATATTGGCCATGCCTTAGAGGAATCCAGTAGTAACGTTAAAGTAAGAGTGCAAGAACCAGTGGGTAAACATTAATTCAGGAGACAGCTGAGAAACAAAGTCAAATTACTTCATCCTGATTATGTTTGGTATTAATGCAGTAGAAGTAGACTTCGGCTGAATTTTGAGTTGGTATACCCTAAAACAATAAAATGGAATTTTGGTACTCCTTGTATTAGCTGCCTCAAGGGGGTGACATTGCCTAAATTCTGTTGTCCATCTATAGAATGCTACCTTACTCAGCCTGGAGATTATTAGCACTTTAAAAGATGACCAGGCTGAGCCCGAATCTACATTCACAATTCATTAGTGCTTGGTAAACAACACGTTGTCTGGTTCCATTTGTTTTACTTAATAATACACATGTATTATGTGCACATTTTCCCTTTCTCCAACTTCTTGTGTAAGTTGCTCTACTCTGTGTTGACTATCATCTTCAACTCCCGGTCCACCTCCTCAGCAGAATTCTTCAAATTCATCCTCCAAGGTAGGCATACTCCAGGAACTATAAATGCCTCACATAAATGCCTTCGCTAGACACAGTCGATTCACACCGTCATCATAATGTCTGCTAGAATCCTTGTCCTGCGCCTCCTCTCGTCAGTCATCTCAACAGGTAAGTCACACAAGGGTAAATTTGGAAGGGAAGAGAAGTCTGGAAGAATTTTGACTAAATTTTGGTTAAGGATTCCTCCAAAATAGGAGAAGAATTTCAATTGTGGGTTCTTTCAAGCAATCTCTATACTTTGAATTGTCACTAAAGGAATGGTTGTAAGTTGAGGACTACCTGTAATTATCTCATAACACATCTCGAACATTGCTAGAAGTACAACATCACTAATTAAAAAATGCCTTTCTTCCTCCCTCCCTTTTTCTTTCTTTCTTTTTCTTTCTTTCTTCCTTTCCTTTTCCTTTCTTCCTTCCTTCCTCACTCCCTCCCTTCCATCCTTTCTTCCTTTTTCTTTTTTTCTTTATCTTTGTTTCTTCATCATTTCTGTTTCTTCTTAACTTCTTTCGTTCCTTTGTTCTTTCTTTCTTTTTCTTTTTCTTCCTTTCTCCCTTTCCCCTCCCTCCCTCCCTCCCTTCCTTTCTCTTTCTCTTTCTCTTCCTTTTTCTTTTTTCCTTTCTATTTCTTTCTTTTTCCTCCATTCCTCCTTCCTCCCTCCCTCCTTCACTCCCTTCCTTTTACATTACCTTTCTTTCTTTCTTTCTTTCTTTCTCTTTCTTTCTTTCTTTCTTTCTTTCTTTCCTTCCTTCCTTAGAACATAAGAACATAAGAAGAGCCATGCTGAATCAGGCCAAAGCCCATCGAGTCCAGCATTCTGTGTCACACAGTGGCCCACCAATTGTACATGGGGGTCTTGAGTAGAAAGAGAAGGCAAAACCCTCCCTTTCCCTTGACCCCCAAGAAATGGTACTCAAGGGAATCCTGCCTGCCTCAACCAACATAGAGGCGGCACATGGACATCCGTTTTAATAACCACCGATACACTTGGCATCCATGAATCTGTCTAACCCTGCCTTGAAGCTATCAAGGCTGACAGCTGTCACGACCTCTTCTGGAAGTGAATTCCATAAACCAACGACCCTCTGGGTGAAGAAATATTTCCCTTTATTTGTCCTCACTTTCTTACCTACGAGCTTTAGGGAGTGCCCCTTGTCCTAGTATTGTGTGATAGAGAAAATAATTTTTCTCTATCCACCTTTTCTATCCCATGCATGATTTTATATACTTCGATCAAGTCACCCCTTAATGGTTGAGACGAAGGCGTTGCAATCTGGTTTCATAAGGGAGGTGCTCCATTTCCTTGATCATTCTTGTGGCCCTTTTTTGCACCTTTTCCAGTTCCATTATATCCTTCTTGAGGTGCGGTGACCAGAACTGTACACAGTACTCCAAGTGTGGTCTCACCATCGATTTGTACAGAGGCAATACAACACTTGCTGACTTATTTTTGATTCCCTTCCTAATCATGCCAAGCATGGAATTTGCTCTTTTTACTGCTGCTGCGCATTGGGTTGACATCTTCATCGAGCTGTCCACCAAAACCCCAAGATCCCTTTCTTGGTTTGTCTCACTCCCTTCCTTCTACATTACCTTTCTTTCTCTTTCTTTCTTTCTTTCTTTCTTTCTTTCTTTCTTTCTTTCTTTCTTTCTTTCTTTCTTTCTTTCTTTCTTCTTATCTTTCTTTCTTCTTTCTTTCTTTTACCTCCTTCCTTCCTTCCTTCCTTTTCTTCTTCTATCTGCAGCGGCATCTCTTAAATGCCAGACCTGTTTTGCCTGCGGGAATCAATGCAGAAATGAGGACATGCAGTTGGTGGAATGTGGAGCGGATGAAAAATATTGCCTTACATATTCTTTTCGCAGCACTATGAGTGAGTGAAATGCACTTTCAGTATTAATGATGGCTGCCATTTTCTTCCTTTGGTCCCCAGAGCATCAAGAAGTAACTTATAGGCATTGTGGGAATCACAACATACTTGGGCTGTTTCCTAGGTCTGCTGGCCACCAATCCAGAAACAGAACGATATCTGTTATTTTTATCATACTGCATCTCATTCACCTCAAAACATTATTAATATCTCCATTTCATCTCAACATACCTGGAGGGAGAAACCCAACATTTATGCCTTCCTATCCTCAACTTAAATCTTCTCAGCCAGTTAGAATTGATCCTCAGATGCATCTGAGTTTAAACCTTTAAATAGGAAGCCTTGATGTTTTTATTTCTCTGTTATTGGCCACAATGGGCTTTTGGTTTTTTCTGATTAAATTTTGCAGCCTCTCTCCCACTCTCCTTTACTGCCAAGTCATGTGCAACAGCTGAGCACTGTTCTAATGCTTATTACGGCTTCACGTCAGTGGCTGGAAAATACAAGCAGACGAGAATACCATGTTGTGAGAACGATGGCTGTAATACTGCCCCTCTTCCCAGTAAGTAACCTGAGATTAAAATGTCCATTCTAACAGCCAGCAGACTCTCCGTTTGAAAGAGTAGATTCTCGTTGCTTTCAACACCTTGTATGTTTGGTGGTGGAGGGATCAAGTAGCATGAAAATCCCTAGAAAGAAGTTGTAGCGAAAAGGAGGACAACGTTTTTGGAGACCCTCTCCAGCATCAGTGGAATGATCTGGTTCCTTCTGACAGAAATCGGAAGACGCAAGAGGGGAGGAGATTAAAGATTTATTTTGCATTATTTCTTAAGACTCCACTATGTGCTTGAAGTTCATTAAGGAATTGTGCATTCCAGATTTCACACTCTACTCCAGTAGGAACACAGGGTGATTAGCTATTTGGGGAAAACAAATCTTTTCCGGACTGAGAATTATAAAAACCATAGTTTACGGGACCGCCTTCTGCCACATACTTCTCTACGACCAGTGAGAGCGCACAGGATCAGCCTCCTCCAGGTCCCGTCAGCGAAACAGTGTCGTCTGGCGGGCCCTAGGGGGAGGGCCTTCTCTGTTGTGGCGCCCACCCTCTGGAACCAACTGCCCCTTGAAGTCCACGTTTCTCCAACTCTCCCGGCCTTCCGGAAAAACCTAAAAACTCATCTTTGCCGGCAAGCCTGGGGATGATTGTAGTTGATTGTTGCATTGAATGTGTGTTGTTTTTTTTTATTGGTTTTTAGATATCTTATTTGGGTTTTTATATTGTATTTTCTGTTATATATATGTTGTTAGCCGCTCCAAGTCCCCGGAGAGGAGCGGCATACAAACCCAAATAAATATAAATATAAATAGTCAAAATGCTTAGAGGGCACTTAGTTGGGCTATAAATATTTCAGAAAGGATTGTGGCTGTGAAATTATTTGCTAATTCGGAAGCTTCCTTTCTGCAGTTCCACAGCGTGACATCCTTAAACCCAACAGGTTTGTCTGCCCAGGCTCTTACGAACAAAATGGTGTTTCTGAAGAAAGCGGACCCGTTATCTGTCTCGGGGATGAAGACCAATGTTACAATTCGAAATTAAGTGTACGTGCATGTGAGCAACTCTTTCTTTCTGAATTTGGGGAGTAACAGTCTACAAAAAAATAAAATTAAACATATGGAAAACGAAAGAGAAACATAAACGAAGCAAAACCAATAGGAAATCATTTCTTGGGAGAATATTTTATTCTTTGGCAATGTTCGGTTCTTTTTTTTTAAAATGCATAAAAGAAGAAAACAGATTTAATCTGGATTAAAACAGATTTTAGTAATGTGGGGATAGTTATACTACTAATAATAATAAAGTTGGAAGGGGTCTTGTAGGTCATCTAGTCAAACCCCCTACTCAGGAAGGAAATCCTATACCATTTCAGGCAAATGGCTGTCCAGTCTCTCAGTTGACAGAAGACATGCCTCAGGCGAGAGACTGCTCCAGATTTTGGGCTACAAAACAAAGACCTGTAACATCTACTATTTATTTACCTCACAAGGAAGGGGGATGCTCAACAGGCCTTGTCTAGATGACCAGACGGATACAGTACAAACTTTTGTTAATGTATCTCAATGCTTCACAACTAAAAGTGAAGAGGAAATTAAGAAATGTTTCCTAAATCTTTTATTCTTGTCTTCCCAGTGTCAGCACACTTTTTAACAGTCACTAGCCAGGGATGTACAACCAAAAATTCATGTTCCTACCCACTAGGAAAGGTGGAAGAAGCAAATGGATTAATCCTTTATGACATTGAAAAACTAGAATGCCAGAATCGTCAGGCACTGAAAGGATGGAGGGACTTTTCAAAAACATTTGGTCTGAGTTGGAATTAAGGGCTTAATCCAAAGAGCAGTAAGAATTTGGGATGAGAGACACTCAAGTTTGAGATTAAAGTTTAAGATTTGAGTTGGTGATGGGTGATGGGATTTAATTACTACACTTCAATATTCTAGCTCACTGTGAGGTTCTTTCTTCACTTTCAACTGTCATTAAGCTGTAATCAAAATAAAATAGAATGCAAATAATCTTGTCTTATGTAGTTCATTCAAGCGATTAAACAAGCGGCATGAGATATTTATTTTTATTCCTTTTTATCTCATCTCTATTATTTTTATAAATATATAATACTTCTTTCTCTTTCTGTTTTCCTCACGACCACCACCGTACGTGAGGTAGGTTGGCTGAGAGAGAGGGCCTGGCCCAAAGTTACCCAGTTGGCTTTCATGCTTTAGGCAGGACTAGAACTCACAATCTCCTGGTTTCTAGGGTGAAAGTTGTCTCTCATAGCATCCATTCTTAGGTATTCATATCAATAATCTCAAGGAACTTTCCTTTGAAAGACCTCCTGTAGTTCACCCTTTGGAGCCATGAGGGGGATAAAGGAATTTTACCCTGGATAAACTGGTATGCTTATTGAGATAATTTATATAATTTCTATAACTACTGAAAATTGTATTAAGAGAATCTGGACTATAAGCAAAATATGATGAATCACAGGGCAGGAAAAATGGAAAAAGAAGGGAGGGGGAGGGGGAGGAGGAGGAGGAGATCCACTGGATGTCTTCAGGTAGCTTTAACCATGCCACCTGCAGTAACAACTAGGTTTGAATAGTTTCAACATTGGATAATTGTGATTTAGTGGCCTACCATATTGCATGATTCCATTTAGTTAGCCAATATTGCAGTTGTGCAAATAAAGAAAATGGAACAGCCATGTTGTGACTAAATACAGCTTTTGCTTTTCACAGTTACGTAAAAAAGGTGAACCTCGTCCAATTCCAATTCTTTATCCACTAAAGGGGAGGGTAGAATTTCTTGAGTGGCTGGCTGAGGGCTGCAGTGCAAAATGTTGAGTGGGACCAGGGTGCAGGTATCAAAATATTCAAGGTGCTCCTCCATTTATATTTCACGCTTACGTACAGTGAAAGCTTGACAACCATGTTCAAATCCAGTAAAATCACCCTGATGTCCTCTACTCACACTTTACCAATCTGGCTCTTCTGGAAGAAATGAGTTTGTGGACCCTTCATAGGACAGGGTCCATGTCTTCACCACTGATCAGGACCAAAGAAACAAGGAACTGGGTGCATAAATCAATCCCATGCCAAACTACTTCCTTCAGGTTTCAGGTTGAGTGTTTAGCCACTGGAAAACTAGTACCAGAGTTTGCCAGCCTTTCTCAGTTCTTTGGAAAATCAAAGGTACAACGAAGTTTCTGAGAGGGAAGCTGAAAGCAGACCAACAGGGTAGAAGAAGTAGGGAGGGACCAGGCAGGCAGAAACTCAGAAGCAAATATTAAGAAGGAACAGCCCCACTAGAAAGGACTGGACCAAGTTGTACCAAGAAACAATTCCTGATGCAAAACTGCACATGTTGGTTGTGACTTCAACGTTGCGGCCAGCAACAAACAATGCCACCGCTCCCATGTCGCATAAATTCTTGGTAGCACATCCTGTGAAGGCAACCTGTTGGTCCTTGAATTCTTCTACATTGGAAGGATGGAAAGGAAAAGGATTAACCAGGTTGAATGGATAGAACTATCTCTAGAATTCTTTAGAGAATAACAGGGAGTTCCCGATTCTGCTGCGTTTCCATATATTTATTAACATGGTTGTAAATTCACTTCGACAAAGATGAAGTCAAGGGCTAGCTCTCGACCCAGTCTTCACACTTAACAACCATCGCAGCATCCCCACAGTCATGTGATCCAAACTTGGCTGCTTGGCAACCGGCATGCATTTACCATGGGTTGCAATGCTCCAGGTTCATGGGATTGTCATCTGAAAGCTTTTGATGTGCAAAGCCAACGAGAGAAACATGATTTGCTTAATAACCATAATAATACTACTTAACATAACATAATAATAATAATACTTAACAACTGCAGTGATTCACTTAAGAATTGTGGCAACCCCCCCCCAAAAAAATTTGGGTGCAACTTACTTAACAATCGCCCTGCTTAGCAACACGAATTCTGGTCCCAAAACATGGTTTGAAGTTGACAATGACTTATCGACAGTAGAATTCCAATTGACAAAAGATTTTGCTCTTCACCATAGCCGCTCCTCTTTCTATCTACCATATAAGACACTATTTTTTTCCTGCAAACACCCTTTCAAAAATCAGGTGCATCTTATACATGGAAAAATAATGGTAACCTCCGCAGTCCAGGACATGCCTGTGTGCGTTGCCATGCCGCCTGCTGCAGGTGTCAAGCTCCTATGGGCGGATTTGCCTGCTCAGCTGTTCAGCACTCCGCCGAACAGCTGATCGGCGTGAAGACCCTCTTATGCAAGGGTGCGTCTTATAGACAGAAAAATATGGTACTTACCTTTCTTGGCACGGGTGGCAAAGTGGATGCAGTGGGTCATGAGGCCTGTGCAGGCCATCTCGGTCTTGTTGAGACACAAATCTGTGCCATGGGCAAAGCATGAATTGCAATGGACTCCATTCCGATTCTGAGATGCTTTTTGAACTATGGATGGAGAGACCCAAAAGAATAACTTGAGAATCTCTACAATAGGCCACGATTTGCTCAAGTGATTTGACTAAGCAAAAAAAAAAAAGGCTCAGAGCATTGGTGCTTATGTATGTTTTCTTAGCATCCTGGATGGGTGCAACAGATACCGCCAAATTTACCCTGCCATTATTTCCTTCCCAGCACCAATAGCAAGACTTTACTGAAATTAGCTTGGGGGGGGAAAGGACTTCCCTCTCCCCACTTGTTTCACATGCATGCTTGTATTGAAACAAAGTTTGGCATCTTAGACAAATCAATTCTGGATAATGCCCTATGATAGGAGTCCCCAATCCCCTGGGTCATGGACCAGTACCAGCCTATTAGGAACCAGGCCATGCAAGTCAGCAAAACTTCATTTGAGCGTGCGTGAGATCTGGGTTGTTGTTAGTTGCAAGTCATGTCTGACCCATCGCGACCCCCTGACAACGTTCCTCCAGGCCTTCCTGTCCTCTGCCATCTTCTGGAGTCCATTGAAGCTCACGCCTCCTGCTTCTGTGATTCCATCCAGCCACCTCCTTCTCTGTCGTCCCCTTCTTCTATTGCCCTCCATCTTTCCCAGCATGAGGCTCTTCTCCAGTGAGTCCTTCCTTCTCATTAGGTGGCCAAAGTACTTGAGTTTCAACTTCAGGATCTGGCCTTCTAAAGAGCAGTCGGGGTTGATCTCCTCTAGGACTGACCGGTTTGATCACCTTGCAGTCCAGGGGGACTCACAGGAGTCTTCTCCAGCACCATAGTTCAAAGGCCTCCATTCTTTGTCGCTCAGCCTTTCTTATGGTCCAACTTTCACAGCCATACATTGCAACTGGGAAAACCATGGCCTTGACTATACACATTTTTGTTGGCAGAGTGATGCATCTGCTTTTTAATATACTGTCTTGATTTGCCATAGCTTTCCTCCCCAGGAGCCTAAAAAGGTAAATCCACACTGGCCTGTGGAAAAATTGTCTTCCATGAAACTGGTCCCTAGCCCCGAAGAGATTGGGGACTACTGCTCTATGAGACAGGTGGATATTTTGGAGCAGATCTTGACAGCACATATTGTCACATCTTTATAATGTATATTGCCTGTCTTCACTAAGGAGAGGAGGAGGGAAGGCTCAGAGACAATTTTTGCTAATTACCATGCAGATGGCCTTCTCCAGAAATAGCAATTGTGAAAGCCACACTCTGTGGTCACAGAATAGTTTCCCTGTGTTTCAACATCTTGTGTGCCACCTCCTGGTGCTTTCTTTCAGATTGAGAACCATTCCCCACATTTTGCAGGTGGGGGGTTCCCATTCCAAAGAGCTTACTGATATTCATGGGACAGGAAAGGAACTCGGTGGCCATCCAAATGACCTTGGAATTAATCTCCCCAGAACAGGGGTAGGCAACCTTGGCTCTTTTATGACTGGTGGACTTCAACTCCCAGAATTCCCGAGCCAGCCATGCTGAGGGGAAAGGGAGAGGTTTTCAAGCTGAGCCATGCTGGCTTAGGAATTCTGGGAGCTGAAGTCCACGAGTCATAAAAGAGCCAAGGTTGCCTACCCTTGGCCTAGGAGACTCACCACTTAGAACAGGAGGACTTAGGTCAGGGCTAGGCCACCTTGGCTCTTTTATGACTCGTGGACTTCAACTCCCAGAATTCCTGAGCCAGCCATGCTGAGGGGAAAGGGAGAGGTTTCCAAGCTGAGCCATGCTGGCTCAGGAATTCTGGGAGTTGAAGTCCACGAGTCATAAAAGAGCCAAGGTTGCCTACCCCTGCCCCAGAGCCACCTCAAGGGCTGTCTAGGGAGGATGGCTGCCTTTGTCAGAAACCTGCTTTAAAAGAATCGTTCACGTGCTGCTTAATCCGACCTGCCTGGCTTCTTTCATTGAAACCACCCCAGTTCTTTACCCGTTATTTCCTCATTGTTGCAGCAGTCGGCACGGCAGCAGCTGGAATTCCACCGCATGCGAAAATCCCCTGCCATCAACCCATAAAACTGGTTGCACAATCGGTCGTCAGAGTTGCACTTCTTCTCGTAAACTGGATTTTCTATGTCTTGTGTCCCTGGGGATGGAAGTCAGATCAATTAAACAGTTAGGTCCAGGGGTAGGCAACCTTGGCTCTTTTATGACTCGTTGACTTCAACTCCCAGAATTCCTGAGCCAGCATGGGGGAACTATGGCCCCTTGATGACTCGTGGACTTCAACTCCCAGAATTCCTGTGCCAGCCATGCTGAGGGGAAAGGGAGAGGTTTGCATGCTAAGCAATGCCAGCTCAGGAATTCTGGGAGTTGAAGTCCACGAGTCATGAGGGGGCCATAGTTCCCCCATGCTGGCTCACGAATTCTGGGAGTTGAAGTCCACGATTCATGAGGGGCCATAATTCCCCCATGCTGGCTCAGGAATTCTGGGAGTTGAAGTCCACGAGTCATGAGGGGGGCCATAGTTCCCCCATGCTGGCTCAGGAATTCTGGGAGTTGAAGTCCACGAGTCATGAGGGGGGCCATAGTTCCCCCATGCTGGCTCACGAATTCTGGGAGTTGAAGTCCACGATTCATGAGGGGCCATAATTCCCCCATGCTGGCTTAGGAATTCTGGGAGTTGAAGTCCACGAGTCATGAGGGGGGCCATAGTTCCCCCATGCTGGCTCAGGAATTCTGGGAGTTGAAGTCCACGAGTCATGAGGGGGCCATAGTTCCCCCATGCTGGCTCAGGAATTCTGGGAGTTGAAGTCCACGAGTCATGAGGGGCCATAATTCCCCCATGCTGGCTCAGGAATTCTGGGAGTTGAAGTCCACGAGTCATGAGGGGCCATAATTCCCCCATGCTGGCTCAGGAATTCTGGGAGTTGAAGTCCACGAGTCATAAAAGAGCCACGGTTGCCTGCCCCTGAGTTAGGTCAATTCCTGAAACAGGTATGCCTTTGGCAATGGTCCTTCTTTTCCTCTATGGGGATAGATCATAGGTCAAGGGCTACCCCTATTCCATGCTGGTCCAGTGTGGGCTGGTAAATAGACTTTTTTTTTTTACTTTCCATTCTGATTCTCATCTACATATATTGCAGCAAACCTGATGAGTTTCTTTTGCAGCCTTTCTGAAAACAATAAAGTCTCCTGCCCTGGGTAGGGGGTTGGACTAGAAGGCTTCCAAGGTCCCTTCCAGCGCTATGATTCTATATTCATAATGACCATATATGCTGGGGATAATAGAATAGAATAACAGAGTTGGAAAGGGCCTTGGAGGTCATCTAGTCCAACCCCCTGCTCAGTCAGGAAACCCTATACCATTTCAGACAAACGGTTGTCCAATCTCTTCTTAAAAACTTAGGAGCAGTCACAACTTCTGGAGGCAGGTTGTTCCACTGATTAATTGTTCTAACTGTCAGGAAGTTTCTCCTTAGCTCTAGGTTGCTTCTCTCCTTGATTAGTTTCCATCCGTTGCTTCTTGTCCTGCCTTCGGGTGCTTTGGAGAATAGCTTGACTCCCTCTTCTTTGGGGCAGCTCCTCAAATATTATTGGAGCACTGCTATCGTGTCCCCCCTCGTCCTTCTCTTCATTAAACTAGACATGCCAAAATTCAGCAACCGTTCTTTATATGTTTTAGCCTCCAGTCCCCTAATCATCTTTGTTGCTCTTCTCTGTACTCTTTCTAGAATCTCAACATATTTTTAACATCGTGGTGACCAAAACTGGATGCAGTATTCCAAGTGTGGTCTTACCAAAGCATTGTAAAGTGGTATTAACACATCACGTGATCTTGATTCTATCCCTCTGTTAATGCAGCCTACCATTGTGGTTGGCTTTTTTGGCCGCTGCAGCACATAGCTGGGTGCCAAATATTTAAGTGATTGTTCACTAGGACTCCAAAATCTCCCTCAAATGTATTACTCTTGAGCAAAGTACCACCTATACTGCACCTGTGCATTTGGTTTTTCTTGCCTAAATGTAGAGCCTTACTGTTTTCACCATTGAATTTCATTTTGTTAGATAGCACCCAGTGTTCAAGTCTGTCCAGATCCTGTCCTGTATCTTAAGCCTACAGTGCATGCTAGAGAGATAGGGCTTGCTATGGGCAATCTTGAACCCACGAACATAATGACACAACAAACCATTTTATGCAGAAGGCCCCACATCCTATCTCTGTACTCCAAATCAAGTAACAAATTTCAGATAGCAATGTGGGGAAAGATGGCTTACCAACCTCAGAGAAGAATTAGGCTAAATGTAAAACCATCCTCAGTCCTCCAGAAAAAAAAAAAAACAGAAGTTAAGAACAGATAGGGGGAAAAAAGAGATAAACAATTATTTTCTAGACAAATTTTTTTTAGAGACAGACTGAAAGATAGTTACAGACCTGTGTCCTCATCCCGGGCGATGGTGATACAGCTGTTGACCGTAAGCGGACATTTCTGCTGTGCTGTGCTGCAGTTATAACTTTCTGTGCTGGTACAATTGAAGCAGAAAATGGCATCCACTACAGGGAGATGTTGAAAGAAAGTTAATGCAATCATCTCTGAGGATGTCTATTCTCAGTCCTCCAGGTCAAGGTTATTCCAGAAGTCCTTTTTCAGGAAGCAACTGGACTTGTGCCATAGTAATAATAATAATAATAATAATAATAATAATAATAATAATAATAATAATAATAATAATAATAATAATAATAATAATAATAATAACAACAACAACAACAACAACAACAACAACACCCCAGACTTAACAATTGTCCATAAGAAAGACAAAAAAGTCTGGATAGTGGACGTGCCAGTGCCTGGAGACAGCAGAATAGACGAGAAAGAACTGGAGAAGATAACAAAATACGAAGACCTACAAATAGAAATAGAAAGACTGTGGCAAAAGCAAGCAAGGGTAGTACCAATAGTAATAGATGCCTTGGTGCAATCCAAAAACAACTGGAGCACCCCTTGAACACCATTGGCATTGACAAATTTGCCATTAGCCAATTGCAAAAGGTGGCCTTACTAGGAACTGCTTCCATTCTGCGACGATATCTGTAATACCATTAAACATCCACATCTGCCTATCCCAGGTCCTTGGTAAGGACTTGATAGGTAGACAAAAATGCCAGATCCAGTCTGAACATCTAGCTGACTGCGATGATTACTAATAATAATAATAATAATAATAATAATAATAATAATAATAATAATAATAATAATAATAATAATAATAAAGTTGGAAGGGACCTTGGAGGTCATCGAGTCCAACCCCCTGCTCAGGCAGGAAAACCTACACCATTTCAGACAGATGGCTGTCCAGTCTCTTCCAGTGTTGGAGCATTCACCGCTTCTGGAGGCAGGTTGTTCCACTGATTAATTGTTCTCACTGTCAGGAAGTTTCTCCTTAGTTCTAGGTTGCTTCTCTCCTTGATTAGTTTCCATCCGTTGCTTCCCTCAGGCGCTTTGGAGAATAGCTTGACTCCCTCTTCTTTGTGGCAGCCCCTGAGATACTGGAATACTGCTATCATGTCCCCCTTCGTCCTTCTCTTCATTAAACTAGACATACCCAATTCCAGCAACCATTCCTCATATGTTTTAGCCTCCAGTCCCCTAATCATCTTTGTTGCTCTTCTCTGTACTCTTTCTAGAGTCTCAGCATCTTGTTTACATCGTGGTGACCAAAACTGGATGCAGTATTCCAAGTGTGGCCTTACCAAGGTATTGTAAAGTAGTATTAACACATCAGGTGATCTTGATTCTATCCCTCTGTTAATGCAGCCTAGCACTGTGTTGGCCTTTTTGGCAGCTGCAGCACACGGCTGGCCTATATTTAAGTGATTGTCCACTAGGACTCTGAGATCCCTCTCACAGTTACTACTATGGAGCAAGGTACCCCCTATACTATACCTGTACATTTGGTTTTTCTTGCCTAAATGTAGAACCTTACTTTTTTCACCATTGAATTTCATTTTGTTAGATAGTGCCCAGTGTTCAAGTCTGTTTATATCTGAAGCTTCTTTAGAAATATTTTACAGCATTCGGTATTCCAGCAAAGACTTCTCATTCTGCAGCTTGAAGGACTTGATTCCATTAAATCATTGTTCCCTGTTGAACTTCCACTAATTGTTCTATTTTTAAAAACTCATGAACTTTGCCAGGAAAAAAAATCAATAATTTTAAAAAAAAAATCAAAAAGGACCCACCCAAATGAGTTATGGGTCAATGAACAGGCTGAACAAACACATCAATTCCTTGCCAGTTTTGGAGCTGACTCAACTCAACCCACTCTACTTTTTGCAGAACTATTAAGCCTTAAGGCTGAGCTAAGGATTAGAAAAAAATAAAATGGATACACCTATCCAAAAAAAGCAAGAGAAGAGAAGGGCAGCTGGATAGAATTGCAAAGAATCTCATATTTCACATTGGCCAAATTGACAGTACTGAATCACAAGTAGCCTTGATGCTCAGATTTCTTTAAGCAAATGCAAAACAAACATCTCTTAAAGCACATTAAACTTCTGCTGTTCCTCATTAGAGATGGAGTTGAGCAACCTGATGGCAAATAAGGACAATTACAAAAAAAACTGACCAAAGTCAAGTATGGCAGAGAAAGAGTTAAGGATATGACAGCTAAGAGGGGGGGAAAAAACCTCTGGGTTGGCCCCATTCCAAAATAAGCAGGTGCTTATTTTGCTTAATGGCTAATCCAGACCTGGCTATCTTCTTTCTTTAGCCACCCTGCCAATAAACATGCTATAGTCAAGGCCATGGTTTTCCCAGTTGCAATGTATGGATGTGAAAGTTGGACCATAAGAAAGGCTAAGCACCAAAGAATTGAGGCTTTGAACGATGGTGCTGGAGGAGACTCCTGTGAGTCCCCTAGACTGCAAGGCAATCAAACCGGTCAATCCTAGAGGAGATCAACCCCGACTGCTCTTTAGAAGGCCAGATCCTAAAGTTGAAACTCAAGTACTTTGGCCACCTAATGAGAAGGAAGGATTCACTGGAGAAGAGCCTCATGCTGGGAAAGATGGAGGGCAATAGAAGAAGGGGACGACAGAGAAGGAGGTGGCTGGATGGAGTCACTGAAGCAGGAGGCATGAGCTTAAATGGACTCCAGAAGACAGTAGAGGACAGGAAGGCCTGGAGGAACGTTGTTCATGGGGTCACGATGGGTCGGACACGACTTCTCAATTAACAACAACAAAGGCACTTCCTGATGGGATCATGTCTTACCAATGAGAACAGAAGAAGAGAAAGACCAATTTGCCATTGCCATCCCAGAAAGCATGGCCTGTCTCTTTCTTTCAGATCGTGGCTCTCTCGTCCTTAAAGCAAATAATTTTGCCCCATATTGGGATGGAAAGCTATTGCTTCTACTGAGATCCTCATGACCCCAGCTAACAAGAAGAGATTAGCATAACTTGCTGTCTGCAACTGGTGATGTCCCTCAGCTCTTGGGATAGAAGAGTGGAAAAGTCAATGAAGGAAAAAGGTGCCAATTTCATGATGGTTTATCTGTTTCTTGTTTCATAGACCCAGTTCTTCCTCCTCCAGAGTACCAGGAAGAAGATGTCATCTGGTTCCCCCACAACTATAAGACAGGATGATATCCTCATGTAAGCCTCTTCAAAAGATTTCTAGCAAACAATGGCTCAACTCTCTTCCGCGTAGCTTGATTCAGAAAAACCACCCTCCCTTAACCTGCATCCAAATACTGGACAAGCTTTCTCAATTAAGGTTGCCACCTGCTCAAACAAAGCCAGCCTGACTGGTTTCTCTGAGAGCCTGAAGAATTTGCAGGAAGCGGGGACCCGCTTCCAAAGCCAAACATTTAACATCCCTCATTGTTGCCAATCAAGCCACTTCAGCTTCGAAGGGAGGTTTCCAAGAGTTTGCTCGCAACCGGAGTAATCAGAAATGGGAGAGAGAAACAAAAACTCCTGCAGTGCACCTGGAAGAGCCAGGAGCACCCCCTCCGTGGTCAAAAATCATCCTGTAAAGCTCTTGTCAATCCAAAGGACTTACCTGGATGTAGGAGTGGGATAAGGAGGCAAAGAGCAAGAGAGTACATGGTGTTATTTGAGAGCTCAGCTGGTTTCTGGAAGCCAAGCCAGAAGGTCTCTCTCTTATTCTTCCCTAGCGAATGAGATCCCTGGCCAACAGCAAGAGAGGATTACTCAAGAAGCTGGATTGGGCAACTCCGTGCTTACCTGTCTGCAGGCTTTCAAGGTGTCCTCTCTCTTGCATGAATGCCTTAAAGCTATCTTTATTCATTTCAAGGCGTCCTCCTCTCTCTTGCATGGATGCCTTGAAGCTTTCTTTTTCTTGTGTCAGAGGTACCTTCAAATTATAGACAAATAACTTTCAATATTGCGCAAATAAAAAAGATCATCAAAGGGTAGCACGTGTAAAAAGTATGTAAAATACATAGGATTAAAACTAAATGACATTCACCCAGTATTGGGCCATCTCAACAGTATCTTCTCTTGCCAGCATGAAGTCTTTCTCCGTACACGTTGAAGGGCACGTGTGAGATGGATTGTCCGAATCCAAATTTACACAGATTATCTTCTATGGGAAAGCCACGTTTTCTGAGACGATCTTTTGCTCTTCCCACCCCTGCGTGGAGTCTATTCAGCGATTTCCATACAGGCTGAGGTTGTTCTTGACCAGGAGATAGACACTCGTGTGGTTGAAGCCTTGAAACGGAGTCTTCTGCAAAATCCACTCGCCATCATCCAGAAAATACAGGACGTCTCTTAAGTCCCATAAGTAGCCTCCCCACAAAAGACGCAGGTGTGCCTCGGGGATTAATTGCAAGAGCTGCTGAAACCAAATCTCTCCGGCTTTAGCACAAGAGAGGCAGACTCAGAGGGACACAACTGAGCCCTGACCCTGGGAAAAGGATGGCGAACCCAGGACACGTCTATGAATGGGGACATGCCATAACATTTTGGGTGACTGGCCAGTGTTCACCAACACCCGACAACTATTCTCAAAAACACACCCCATTCTTGTGCAATTTTCAGAAGGCTGTGCAGGCCACATGAGAATGGGTTGGGTTCTCACGTGGCCTCTGGACCTTCTGGAGGTTGCACACAAGGGTCATGCTCTCGTGCGGCTTCTGGAGCCTTCAAAACTATGCAGGTCCCTGCTTTCAAGCAGTTTTCAGAGGCTGCAGAGGCTACAGAGGCCATAGGAGAGTGGGATGTGCTCTCGCACGGCCTCTGGACCCTCCGGAAGTTGCACACAACATGGCATCTGGGACCCTCCGGAAGTTGCACTCCAACATGGCATCTGGGACCTTTGAAAATTGTGCAAGAATGGGGCATGTTTTTGTGGAGCTTTGGGAGGGGGCTGCAGAGGCCATGGAAGGGCACTCTTTGAAGCCACTTCAAGAACAAAGGGCTTGTGCAACCCAGAGTAGCCTCGGGGATCTGTCAACAGAAAAGATGCACAAAGATAAATGGGGTATGGCAGGTTCTGGCTGGACTGTGAGGTAATTGTGTCATTCGCCAAGGCTCACAGGTCTTGGGGAATGGCATGAGGCGGCCTTTTCGAGTGGTAGCATGGCCTGGGGCTAAAGTTGAGGCCTGCGCCTCTACTTCAGGCCCAGCCTTGAGGCTGATACTGAATGCCACTGTTGGCCTAGATCAGGGGTGGGGAATCTTGGTTCTTTTATGACTGCTCTTCAACTCCCAGAATCCCTGAGCCAGCATGGCTCAGCATGGAAACCTCTCCCTTTCCCCTCAGCATGGCTGGCTCAGGAATTCTGGGAGTTGATGTCCACGAGTCATAAAGTTCCCATAGTTCCCATCCTGTCTTGAGGGATGAGGTTAGGACAGGGGTAGGCAACCTTGGCTCTTTTATGACTTGTGGACTTCAACTCCCAGAATTCCTGAGCCAGCCATGCTCATTTGCCCAACCCCCAATTCACATTCCAATTGGCCTAACCCAGAACGTGTCTTTCTAATACTTCACAAGAAAAAAAAATCTTTCAAACAGGCCCCTCATTAAAAGGCCCTTTAAACCAGTTATAGCTTGGCTAAACCCTCATTCATACACAAGCATCCAGGCAAAATGTCCCAAGGCATTTAACTGCCGGTGACAAAGCTATAAATTGCATCCCTTGTGTTGTGCAGTTCCTCCAGGCTACACACACACAGAAGAGGAGAGGAGAGGAGAGGAGAGGAGAGGAGGGGAGGGGAGGAGAGGAGAGGAGAGGAGAGGAGAGGAGAGGAGAGGAGAGGAGAGGAGAGGAGAGGAGAGGAGAGGAGAGGAGAGGAGAGGAGAGGAGAGGAGAGGAGAGGAGAGAAGAGAAGAGAAGAGAAGAGAAGAGAAGAGAAGAGAAGAGAAGAGAAGAGAAGAGAAGAGAAGAGAAGAGAAGAGAAGAGAAGAGAAGAGAAGAGAAGAGAAGAGAAGAGAAGAGAAGAGAAGAGAAGAGAAGAGAAGAGAAGAGAAGAGAAGAGTTCTCTTGGAGCAACTATCAATTGTCTCTTGAACAATGTCTTCACACACTCTGCCACTGTGAGAAAGCTGGCCCTCCAGAATGGCCCCATCAAAGACATGTTTCCATCAAAGAAGGCCAGCTCCTGATTTCAGATGATAAACTACAGGCCTTTCACCTCCACTTGCTGTTTAGTGCCAAAGGGAAACACCCATCCCATATAATCTAGTGAGACAGAGAATGTGGATCAACGGGTCCATCCAGAAAGATTATCTGGTGCCAACCTCAGAAAACTAAGGTCATATCTGCAAGCCAAAGAGCAACATCCAATCAATCTGCTGTGCTTCCTGGAGGCTTGGGGGTGAGGGTGGAAGCATTTAATACTCTCAAGCTGATGAGGAACAAGTGCAGGAAATGTACATGTCTCCCATAAGCTTTTCAAGGCATCCGGTGGTGCCTTAGCAACAGCACTTAGACTTAAAAGACTGGAAGTTTTTAAGAAGAGACTGGACAGCCATTTGTCTGAAATAGTATAGGGTTTCCTGCCTGAGCAGGGGGTTGGACTAGATGATCTCCAAGGTCCCTTCCAACTTTATTATTATTATGGATCATCGCACAGTCAGCCAGATGTTCAGACTGGATTTGGCATTTTGTCTACCTATCGAGTCCTTACCAAGGACCTGGGATAGGCAGATGTGGATGTTTGATGGTATTACAGATATTGTCGCAGGATGGAAGCAGTTCCTAGTAAGGCCGCCTTTTGCAATTGACTAATGGCAGATTTGTCAATGCCAATGAAGGTGTTCAAATGGTGCTCTGGTTGCTTTGGGATTGCACCCAAGGCGCCTATTACTATTGGTACTATATTATTATTGTTGTTGTTGTTGCTGCTGCTGCTGTTATTTACCACTTCATCATGCTTTACAGCACTCTCTGAGCAGTTTACAAAGTCAGCATATTGTCCCCAACATCTGGGTCCTCATTTTACCAACCTGATGATCAGGACTTAGGAGACAGTATTAATTGTGAATATGTGCAGGTGGCCCCGCTCTCTCTGGCCATTTGCAGGCCCATGAATGCAGGGTCAGGAAAGGACAGCGGAGGAAACACCCAATATTCTAAATCCACCTGAGGACAGCTAGCGTCTTAGGAGAAACACCCAAACCACCCAACAGTGAACATACGGTGTCTCGGGGAAAACACCCAAAAGGGAACATACTAGCTACTTCTGCTTTCTTCCTTCGTATCTACAGTGTGCCAGCCTTAAAGGGCGAAGTCTTTATTTATTTTATTTATTTGTTTAGACTTATATGCCGCCCTTCTCCCAAGACCCAGGGCGGCTCACAACGAGAATACAAGTGTTAACATAACATAAAATCAATTAAAATTACCAATTACTATATAAAAAACTAAGTAATTCACCACACTCATACAACACACAGTCCCAGTCAAAGGCCCAGGGGCAGAGTGCAGCTCACACGCCCCAAATCTGTCTGCATAGATGTGTTTTTAAAAGTTTTCGGAAAGCTAGGAAGGAGGGAGCAGTACGAACCTCTGAGGGAAGCTGGTTCCAGAGGGCTGGGGCAGCAACGGAGAAGGCCCTTGCCCTAGGCCCCGCCAGATGACATTGTCTAACAGACGGGACCCGTAGGAGGCCAACCCTGTGCGCCCTAACCGGTCGCTGGGATTCATGAGGCAGAATCTTATCTTATGTGTGTCAGCTTTGCTGCGTGAATTGTTGTAATAATTGTTGCCCCCATGCCCCCTCACCTTTGCTTGTAATCAAAGCAGGTATGAAAATAAGGTTTTTCTGCTATTTGGGGCTTTTTGTCTCTATGTAGAGAAGCCCATTCGTTGTTCAGTTGAATAAAAAATGTAAAGCTTGACGGCAACTTCTGGTTTCCCGTATTTTCTAAGCAAAACCTCAGAACCTGCATATCAAACCTTGGAAGGATGGTAGGCTGAGTCAGCCTCAAGCCCCATCAGGATCGAACGCCAGGCTGTGGGCAGAATTAGCCTGCAGTCCTGCCTTCTAACCACTGTGCCTTAGCTAAAGAATCACCACCATTGCGTCTTGCCTTGTTTCCAAGTCTCTGTCCTTCTTTTTAAAAAAAATAAAATAAAAATGGAGGTACATGTCCAGAATCAAAATAGGGCTTGTTTCCTAGAAGAAAGAAACAGACCCAACACATTTGGAGACATGCTATATTATATATTTCAGAGCGCCATAACTCAGCAGAAACATCTTGATCGAAGGCGAATTGGACTTGGAAAGTTCTAGGGAAGGTCAGTTTCAAGCTTTAAAAGCCAAGATTAGCTGCATAAAATATCACATGTATATGAACACTTTCTTTCATTTTTCTTTCAGGTCATTGAATCTACCAGAAAATTAATCACGGGGGAAAGCAAGTTCTCCTAATACTGTAATTATTATCGCGTACTTTACTTATCTATCTACCAGTTCAGCAGGTGATCTATATGCTTCTATACCAGTATGCTATTTTTCTCTTGCACGATCCCAGTAAGACAGGGGTCTTCAAACGTGGCCCTTTTATGACTTGTGGACTTCAACTCCCAGAATTCCTCAGCCAGGCACGTGTGCCTGGCTGAGGAATTCTGGGAGTTGAAGTCCACAAATCATAAAAGGGCCACGTTTGAAGACCCCTGCATTAAGATAACCATACCTCTGTAAAACGTGTCCCTCTTGAACACAACATTGCAGACCCAAAGTCCTTGAGGTCCCCAATGGCACATATCTGTAAAGGCAGCACATTTATGTACTACAAAAAACCCTCTGAAGTTCCTCCCTTTTGTGACACACTTTCAAGTCTCATAAGCTAGTTTCAAATGATCTGTCTATTATTATCATCTGCATACACACACACTGATCTGCCATCGAGTTGTTGTTGATTCTTAACAACCACTTAGATCAGAGGTCTCCAACCCCTGGTCTGTGGACCAGCACCGGTCCACAGCATGCCAGTAAGCGGGCCGCACAAACAAGTAAAGCTCCATCCTCGGGATGTGGCTATAAATGGCTGCACATCCAACTGGAAGAAAGTCTCAAGCGGAGTGCCACAAGACACTGACAAACTGGAGCAGGTTCAAAGGAGAGCTACAAGTTGGTGAACGGTCTACAAACCATGTCCTATGAGGAACGGTTAAAGGAATTAGGAATGTTTAGTCAACAGAAAAGAAGACTGAGAGGAGACATGATAGCTGTCTACAAATACCTGAAGGGCTGTCACAGTGCAGAGGGATCAGCCCTGTTCTCACTTGCTCAAGGAAGGACTAGAAACAATGGGATGAAACTGCAGGGAAAAAGCCTGGGGATGATTGTTGATTGTGGTGTGATTGATGAGTATGTATGGGGTTTGTATTTTTAATGTTGTTCGGATTTGTTCCAATTGTTTATATATATATGTTGTGAGCCGCTCCGAGTCTTCGGAGAGGAGCGGCATACAAATCCGAATAAATTAAATTAAAATTAAAATTAAATTCAGATTAGATGTTAGAAAAAAATTTCTAACAGTAAGGGTGATCGACCAGTGGAACAGGTTGCCACAGGAGGTGGTGAGCTCCCCTTCGATGGAGGTCTTCAAGCGGAGACTGGACGGCCATCTGTCTGGGATGGTTTAGGGAATCCTGCCTCGAGCAGGGGGTTGGACTCGATGACCCGGGAGGTCCCCTCCAACTCTACGATTCTATGATTCTATAGGCAGTATTCAAAACCACCACCACCAGCCCCTCTGGTCCATGGAAAAACCTTCCTCCATGGCACCGGTCCCTGGTGCCCAAAAGGTTGGGGACCTCTGACGATTTAGATTGATGTTCTCCCAATCTGGTCCTTCCAATGGTCCATTCATCACCAACGTAACTGAGTCCATCCACCTTACCACCAGACAGATATTATTATCAAAGCAATTCTTCAAATTTTGCACATTAGCAATTTGATTGATTGGTTGGTCCTGGAATGCTGCCTGATTTCCAAATGGCTCTGGAGGGCGTCCATAGTTCAAAGTAGAAGAAGGCAATGAAAACCAAAAGGGCATGTGCAGTTAGGCAAAATCATGCATTACATTACAAAATAAAACCACCAGGGACTCAACAAACAGTCTAACTGTAAGCCTGGTTGTAAAGCCATTTTTCAAAGATTTATGGAACCTTGTAAATTAGGAAGCTGTCCAATCTTACTGAGCAGGCAGAAACCACATGAGACACAAGCCATGGAAGTCTCCATAGTGACAATCAGCACTCTGAACTGCATGCAGAAGCAATTCTTCAGCATAACCACTTAGGAAAAGTGTTGAGATCTGGGCTTTAATATAAATATGTTGTGTCAAACTGGAACTCTTACCGTGGCATAGCCAATGAGCTAATAATGCAACAGAACCAAGAAAAGGGGAAAGGAGAGTGGGGGGGTGGGAGAAATAATAGTTGGTTGTCTACTCCTCACAACTCCTCTCATTGACCACAAGAGAGCAGAGATGTTCTACCAAGATTGGCTACCTGCTCCTAATCCATCAACTATGTTCAGGATATTCCTATAACTCTCCATCCTCACCCCTGTAGTCGGATTGTGTGCAGCCAGATCAACAGTCAGGAACTTTGACTAAATTAATGGGGGAGAGGTTAAATTTGTTCTCTGAACTCAGCTAATGGAATGAAAAAGGATTTGGATAGACCTGGCAGAACTGTTCTATAGTGTCTCAATTAAATAAAAATTGCCAATAAAGGAGAATGTTTGTAACTTGGGTTGAAACAAGCAGTCCTTGATGCTCTCTCAGCTTGGTGCCTTGTAAAGATTACCCTTTTGTTGCTGGGAACAGTCCTTCCTCTTCCCATACTTGCAAACATGGAATTTCTTATGGAACGAGAACCCCATTCACTTATGGCCGGTCAGTCCTAGAGGAGATCAACCCTGACTGCTCTTTAGAAGGCCAGATCCTGAAGTTGAAACTCAACTACTTTGGCCACCTAATGAGAAGGAAGGACTCACTGGAGAAGGGCCTAATGCTGGGAAAGATGGAGGGCAAGAGAAGAAGGGGACGACAGAGGATGAGGTGGCTGGATGGAGTCACTGAAGTAGTAGGCGTGAGCTTAAATGGACTCCAGAAGATGGTAGAGGACAGGAAGGCCTGGAGGAACGTGGTCCATGGGGTCGCGATGGGTCGGACACGACTTCGCAACTAACAACAACAAGGAACTGCCCTTCTCAAAATAATGGGGATCAAAATTACATGGGATTTCAATTCATTCGTACATGGCTTTCATTAAAATTAATTCATATGATTACTCCTGGTCATGTGTTTATTAATTTTTTCTCTTCTGTCAGGGTAAGGAGTATAGCTCGCTACACCCAGGATTTTTGAGGACCACATACAGTTCTTGGTACTCAAGTTATTCATCTTTGGATTCCACAGTCTTACGCCAGTTCCAAAATCTGGAGCATTGGGAAGAAAGTCTTGGGCCGAGATGAACTCGTGGGTGCCTTTGTCTCCTCCACAATTATTTCCTGCAAAAGGTACTAGAGCTACAGAACATAAGAACAGCCATGCTGAATCAGGCCAAAGCCCATCGAGTCCAGCATTCTGTGTCACACAGTGGCCCACCAATTGTACATGGGGATCTTGAGCAGAAAGAGAAGGCAAAACCCTCCCTTTCCCTTGATCCCCAACAAATGGTACCCAAGGGAATCCTGCCTGCCTCAATCAACATAGAGGCAGCACATGGATATCCGTTTTAATAACCACTGATACACTTGGCATCCATGAATCTGTCTGACCCTGCCTTGAAGCTATCAAGGCTGACAGCTGTCACGACCCCTTCTGGAAGTGAATTCCATAAATCAACGACCCTCTGGGTGAAGAAATATTTCCCTTTATTTGTCCTCACTTTCTTACCTACGAGCTTTAGGGAGTGCCCCCTTGTCCTATTATTGTGTGATAGAGAAAATAATTTTTCTCTATCCACCTTTTCTATCCCATGCATGATTTTATACACTTCGATCAAGTCACCCCTTAAACGCCGTCTTTCAAGGCTGAAGAGACTAAGGCGTTGCAATCTGGTTTCATAAGGGAGGCGCTCCATTTCCTTGATCATTCTTGTTGCCCTTTTTTGCACCTTTTCCAGTTCCATTATATCCTTCTTGAGGTGCGGTGACCAGAACTGTACACAGTACTCCAAGTGTGGTCTCACCATCAATTTGTACAGAGGCTCACACCTCAGAACACAACATCTCTGCAAACTGTCTTTTCTTTAATAAGGGGTCTTTTGAACTCTCTTTTGTGTCCCCTACATCCCTCATTTGAAGGTTTCTGAACATCCTTTTGCAGACTAGGATATTCAGTGACATTGGCAAATTTCTACACTGGAGAACCACCCAGGAAAAAGGCAGAAACCACAGCCGTTAGTCAACCTCCACAACATGGAGAACAGATTCTCCCAGGGCTGTGTTCTGATTGCCCATCTTTGTATAAATGTATACGCCGCCCATTTCGCTATCCCAGTGACTCTGGGCAGTTTATAGCGATCCTTGGTTCTAGTTCTCTTAGCTGAATAAAAGGAGGGAGATCCAACTGGTATTTGTGCAGTGAAATGCAAGGAGTGTGATTTTTGACCCCACTTTGATTCCTTGCAACAAGGTTGGCTAACATCACATCAGCTCGGTGTGAAACAACATGTTTTGGAACAGCCTTCCCCACTTTGATAGTCTCTGAAGCCTGGAGGAAACTCCACGGGGCAATTCTGGATGAAGACACAGGATCATAAAGTCCACAATCTTGAGGTCCACTGGCAGGGCAGGGAGAGAAATCTCCTGTTCCTGACTGGAGAGCCAAGTCATCCAAAAAAAACATCGGCAGCATTTGGAATACTGCAGCGGCTGCGGCTTGAGACGATTCTTACCATCCTGGCGAAAATTGGTTCTCTCTAGAAATCATACCGGTTAGGGACTTTTTGTTTATACAAACCATCCATTTCCATTTAGGCATGAGAGCCCACTCAAACGTCCTGCATAGCTAATACCTATGGTGCCCCATTCTGCAGCTGATGCCATAAGGTCAAAGAAAAGCACTTTTTTTCACCCCATGAGGGCAAGGAAGCAAAGATGTTAAGATCCCTTGGCAGGAGTTAGCCTCGAGAAACTGCAAGGCAGGGAAGAGGCTGATAATATTTCAGAACTGTGAACTTCTGCCCCCATGCCCCCCTCACCTTTGCTTGTAAACCAAACCCTCTTTCTTGCATAGGTCACTAAACCTGTTCCTTGAAAGCTTCCTACTTAAAGGCAGTGGGGAGAATCACTAAAAATGTGGTCATGTAGGCTGGAGCGATTAAATCCATCTTATGTGCAACACTTGTCATGTTGAATGGTGTGAGGCAAAAGGCGGGCAAGAGGGACAGTATGTGGCTGCAGTGTATAGAATAGAATAGAATAGAATAGAATAGAATAGAATAGAATAGAATAGAATAGAATAGAATAGAATAGAATAGAATAGAATAAAGTAGAAGAATAGAATAGAATAGAATAGAATAGAATAGAATAGAATAGAATAGAATAGAATAGAATAGAATAGAATAGAATAGAATAGAATAGAATAAGAGGAATGAAGTAGAAGAATAGAATAGAATAGAATAGAATAGAATAGAATAGAATAGAATAGAATAGAATAGAATAGAATGAAGTAGAAGAATAGAATAGAATAGAATAGAATAGAATAGAATAGAATAGAATAGAATAGAATAGAATAGAATAGAATAGAATAGAATAGAATAGAATAGAATAGAATAGAATAGAATAGAATAGAATAGACAGTTGGAAAGGACCTTGTAGGTCCATCTAGTCCAACCCCCTGCCAAAGCAGGAGTCCCTACACCATTTTGGACAGATGGCAGTCCACTCTCTTCTTGAAAGCTTGCAGTGATGAAGCACCAACAACATCAGTCCTGGTGACACTGGGCTCTCTGTTCTCGAGCTTTCTTTGGTTTCCTTAAAATTTGGACACTCCAGGCTTTTATCAGAGCAGCCAGAAAAGCAGGAGCAGAAGGACCAAGGCAACATCTCCCATTGGGGTCAAACTTCTGTTGCAGAGAGCGCTGGAGCAGCAATTGATAGCAGAATCTCGGTCCAGGCCCAGCAACTGTGGTTTCTCCCAACAAAGCTTCTCCAAGCTACAGCCACGCAGTAATGTTTGGCCTTTCTCTAGAGAAAACAAATACAGCAGTAACACCAAACATCTGAAAGTGGCTGCTAGAAGAATCCACTAAGAGCAGAGCTGTTCTAGAGTTGAGAATGTGGAGAGGAGGAGGAGAGGAGAGCAAAATGGAAAGGGACTAGTGGATCATTAGTGACTTGACTATTCTTACATTAAAAATGAAATTAAAGATCAAACCATTATTTACCCATTGGGGTTCTCTGTCTGCCCCATCGTGCCTCCTCACAGGGTGATGCTGTCCCTGAAGGAGCAGGTCTACAGCCTGGTGGTCGTCCTGGATCCTGCTAGAACGGCAGATGGAGACTGCAACCAGGGGGACTTTCACTCACTTTTGGTTGGTGAGACATTTGAAGCCCTACCTGGATGTTGGGGGGGGAGACCTTCCTATAGTAACTCACACCCTTCTTACTATCTCTCTAAATGACTGCAACACACTAATAGAATCGCTTTTAAAGACCACTGAGAAGCTACAGTTGGTTCAGAGTATAGTTACCTAATACCACTGGAAACGCATTATACCAATTATAGAATAAGAAATAACTCTGGTTGAAGAAAATCAGAAGTCACTTCTTTATATTTTCTTTCTCCCTTTTTTTGCATTTTTGACTTTGTCTTTTTTCTTATCTCTTTCCTCTTTCCTTTTTATTCTAAATACGAATTCCTGATATCTTCTTTAAAAGATAAGATAGATAGATACAAATACAGATACAGATACAGATACAGATAAAGATACAGATACAGAGAGGTAGAGGTAGAGGTATAGAGATAAAGATATAGAGGTAGAGGTAGAGGTAGAGATAGATATAGAGGTAGAGGTGGAGGTAGAGGTAGAGATAGAGGTATAGAGATAAAGATATAGAGGTAGAGGTAGAGATAGATATAGAGGTAGAGGTAGAGGTGGAGGTAGAGGTAGAGGTAGAGATAGAGGTATAGAGATAAAGATATAGAGGTAGAGGTAGAGATAGATATAGAGGTAGAGGTGGAGGTAGAGATAGAGGTATAGAGATAAAGATATAGAGGTAGAGGTAGAGATAGATATAGAGGTAGAGGTGGAGGTAGAGGTAGAGATAGAGGTATAAAGATAAAGATATAGAGGTAGAGGTAGAGGTAGATAGAGAGGTAGAGATAGAGAGGTAGAGGTAGAGGTAGAGGTAGAGATAAAGGTATAGAGATAAAAGTATAGAGGTAGAGATAGAGAGATGTAGAGATAGAGAGATGTAGATGTAGATATATAAAATACTGTTCATTTGCATCCCATTTTTCCCTTTGGAGAAGAGAACTGTGGGTGCAGTTCCATTACCCACCTACATATATGCTCACACAACTCACCTGTAACATTCACACACTTGGTCTGCTCCCCAACACACTTGACGTGAGTCCAGTTTCCATGAGCACATTCACCTTGGCCTGAATCACAGCAACTGGCACATTCCAAGCCATTCTCGGCCTGCTTCTTCACTCCTGGAGAGCAATCAATCAATCATATACAGGCATTAGCAAAATTTCAGAAAGTGAATTGAGCCCCTGCTGATGAAATCAACACCCTTGCTGAACACGTTCCATCATCCCAGACTTGGTTCCTCCTGCTGGAATGTTGAGATTTTTGTGCCTGAGGAAGCTGGGCAGATGCCCTCAGGGACCAGCCCTTGTTTCTTGCGAAGATTTGAGGCTGCATCTGGTATATCCCATCCAGAGGTATTAGGATATAATTTCCAGAACCAGTTGGTCCAATTCATCTGGTGGACGCCAAACATAAACATCTGTTTTCCAGCTCAAAAGACAGTTTGACAACTACTGCCCTAGTCATCTATGGGGATTCTCAGTCAGCCAGGTCATATTTGTCCTCAAGATGCTTTTTCATGAGGCGACCGGACTTTCTTGTTTTTCCTTTGAAGACGTTTCACTTCTCATCCAAGAAGCTTCTTCAGCTCTGACTCCCCACCATCCAGAGAATGCCTCCACTTGAGAGACTGCATCTAGCACCCTTCTCATTCCTCCTCAGATGTGACATCCTGCTCCCCAAAGAGGAGATATTACAGGGCTACCAAAAATTACATCACAGGAGGGATACAGTACATCTGGTTGCACTCTACTACTCCCACTGTAGGAGATGACCAGACTGATCCCTAGGGAGGGATCAGATGCGTCATAAGTCATGAGTCCCTGCACGGCCTCAAGTGATCTAAGTCCAGCCCACCTTGAATTCCTTTCTTATCTCTCGCTCATTTCCCTTGACCGTTAGTCAGCCAGATTCTTGCAGAGAGCTTAAGCTTGCAACAAATCTTTATACTCATTTGAACTGCCTGAATCTCCTGATTTCCCCGGTGCTTGACACCAGCCCATAGCTCACAGTATTCTTCCTGGTGGAGGACAAGAAAGCTACCTTGCTCTGAGAAGTGGCTGCAGATACTTTTAAGGCCAGGTCGCCCATCATTACAGAGAGGAGTAGAACAGCAGCTGATCTCCAGTCTCCCTGAGAGTTCTGGCATCATATATTGCCGGCGGCACAAGGTTTCCAAGGCACATGTCCGGTACGTCATTTTCCAGGCGCCATTGATCACTAGGAATCAAAGAACATGATGGAACACAATGCATAAGACTGTACCGGGGGGACCTCATATCTACGCTGATTTAGGAACGAGGATGTTCCGTAGTTACAACCCACAGAAGTGATCAGCTAGCCTAAACAGTGATTAGCAAAGCTGGAATGTATGGTTTAATAAGATCTGGAACCCTACATGTTCCCCATTCATAAGTTCATTGTTTCATGTCAAGAGGGAAAGTTCAGGTTTCGACAATCTTGTAGACCAAACTTGCCCGATTTGAATAATTTCCAGGTATGTGGACTTCAATTTCCAGAACATCCAAAATTTGCCAGTTGCTGAAAAGTTTAGGAGTTGAAGTCCACATTGATGGTACTCAGCGTATCTTTGCACTCTTCTTTTGACCATCTGTCTCTGTCTCTCTCTTTCTTTTATCATTATCTCCCCTCTTGCCTCTTCTGCTATTTCTCCAACCTTTGTTTCTTCACCTTCTTGAGAATTGCACCATGCTGTCTAGTTTATTCATGTCTAGCTAGTGGAAAATCTTACTTGCTAATCTGTGTTCACCTTTCAGATAGATGGGTAAAAAGATCATAGATATAGTACATGTATTTGCACTCCGCAGTTCTTCGCTCCCTTAACATCCTTCCCAAACGTATTCAAGGAACATCTCAGTTTACCAGTAAAATCCATGCACTGATTCATATCTCCCAAACATTTGACCCGAGTAGCATTCCCTTCAGCACAGTCGCCTGTGCCACGATCAAAACAGCTGTAGCACTCCATGCCATTGGCTGCCTGGGTGGGGCTGGCTGGAGCTGGGAAAGAAGAAGAGAAGGATACTACTGATTGTAGTTCTTTAAAAATATACCTCTTTCATTATTGCACTTATTTCTATACCATGCCTACTCCACATTTTGAGGCGTTTACATGCATCAAAAACCAAACATGGTACCATAAAATTGAAAAAAAAAACTCAATATACCTACAAATTCCAGCCCATAACATCCTATCCCAATTAAAAATTGATGAACCATCACCACTAAGATTCAAAACTCCACCACAATCAAATCAACTTTCCTGGCTTGCAAAAACGTCAAAGATGAGTGAGCTAGGAGTAGCTCTGGAAAGGTGTTCTAAAATATCAAGGCTACCACAGAGAAAAATCTGCTTTCAAGTCCATGTCTCCTTCACCTCTCAAAGGATCAGAACTTTAAGCATCTCCTCCCTAGAGGATCACATAAGATGACTAGGATCCATTTGCAGGAAGTTGACTTTAAGGTACCCTAGAATTTCATCGCGCAGAGCTTTACAAGTTAAAACCAGCACCTTGAGTTGGTTTTGGAAGCACTTTTTGCTAACCAGCGAAGGGTCCAAAAATCATTTTGCTCTTCAGAAAAGCTAAAACTCTTCAGCTTTAATGCATTTCTATCAGGCAGAACCAAACTCCAGTAATTTTACTTTCTGTTCTTTGTTTCAAATAGTTGGGAACTGGGAGGACACCAGAAACCTTCTCCTCCCCACCCCGCCTCCCACCCCAACCCCCATTTGTCTCCAGAATAATATTACGAGATAGGTTGAGCTGAGACATCGGCCCAAAAGAGCTTCCTTGGCTGAGAGTGGACTAATGACTAGGTCAATCCAAGACCTAGAATTATAGAACAGCAGAGTTTGAAGGGAGCTTGAATTAGTTGTCCTACCAGTCCAACACTTTAAATCTTACTGTCAACGCTGCTAACATCGGATGTTCTGCATTGACAACAAATGGAAATGTAGCCATCTTTTTCCCTTTTGCTTTTAGAGTTAAATGATGCTGGGAGGGGGGGTATGAATGAGAGTCCAGCTAGACATAACAACACTAACCTTAGTGTGAGAATCAAGGTTATTGAGCCCAGAGCTGATAAAGAATTGGCGGGCTGGAGAGCTGGAGAGAAAGCCTGCACTTCAAGCTAACTGGAGAATGTGATTTATGACTGTTAATTGGAGGAGGGAATCGTGCTTTGATACTATGTGCTCAGGGGAGGGGAATTCAGCTTTTGGCTTCGATTATGCAGTGCCGATATTATGCTATTCAAATAAAAGATCCTTTAAGGTAAACAATGCCTCAAAGTTCTTTTGAAGAGTTTCATCTGTCGGAACCATGACACTTACATCATGTTTCTTACTGTTTCTTACACTTCTTATTTACTCAGCAGGTTGGTGTTCTAACTTTCTGTACTTACCGCCTGTAAACCGGATATTGCAGAAATTAGAGTCACAGTAATAGGTGTTGTGTACTTCATGATCATCTTCTGAATAGACGTTAGCTGTGCGATTGGATACCCCTTCCCCTGAACAGCCTTTCATCACGTACTCAGCAATCTCTAAATCTGGAGTTTAGAAAGACATTGGTTTGAGGAGGCCAAGAAAATCAGCTGAATTGATGCGGAAGCCATTCCATTCTGGCTTAAGAGTTCTGTGAATTAGGCCGTTATCGTCTGATCAGCAAACCTTAACTTTAAAAATCTAAGCTGAACATGATGGCTGAGGGCAGTCAGAGAGAGCAGATGAGCTGAAATCAGCCCCATAGAATTTCTGTAGAACTGATACCACCAACTGATTTTTTCGGCCTTAAAATACATTTACTTTTCTCTAAACATGTATTTATTATTTACTAAATATTTATTATTTATAAATAAACCACAACAACTACTATTTTCACACATGTTTAACCAAATCAGGTAAAGATTGGGGTTTTGTGTGGCTTAAGGCACATACAAATTCATCCTGTCTTTTGTTTTGTCCTTCAATGGGGTCATTTTCGGTTCTGGCTCAGCTTCCTCTCATATGCATATGAAATATATTAAGAAATGTAGCATGTGAGCACCTGTAGAGCTCATGGTTAAATAGTCACAATCGATCAACATATGAATTGGTGTTTTTAAAATTAAAAAGTTCCCTGCTCACGGTTGAACCTTGTCTTTCTGGATCAAAATTAATAAGTGCCATCCAACGTACCTGGGAGCAAAAATATTCCTGTGTAGTTGTTTGAATCTGGAAAAGAATGGGGAGCCAGAAGGTCAGTAAAGGATGCAGGAGTTTGTCACGCTCAGAATTCAGATATTGCAAATGTTCCCAAATTGGCTGTGTTGAGCTAGAAATTCTAGGAAATGGCATACGGGGAGGATACCAGATTGGAGAAACTGCGGTTTTCCATGTGTTGTTGGGCTCCAGCATCTCTCACACCCAATCAATCGTTGTTGCTAAGAATATTAGGGTTCAAATTAAATGCACGTGGAAAGCCATAGGTACCCCATCCCTCAATTATGTAATACCTGACTAGCCCTCCCATGAGATGGTGAAGCAGCCATATTGTGCTAGAGCAGCGGTTCTCAACCTTTTTCAGGCTGCGACCCCGACCTGCGCCGCGCATGCAGGCGCGCGTGACGGCCCGCATTGCGCATGCGGGTGGGACAGCCCACATCGCGCATGCACGCATCGCGCATGTGCGGCACGCGTGTAACGGCCTGCATCGCGCATGTGCGGTGGTCCACATCACGTATGCGCGGTGGCCCGCATCGCACATGCGTGGCACGCACGCAACGGCCCACATCCGCATGTGCGGTGGCCCACATCACGCATGCGCAGTGCTATCCCACGCATGCGCGGTGCTGCCCCCTGTGCCGGCCAAGGGGAAAAGGGGAAAAAATGGCGGACTGAGTTGTTTGGCGACCCCCGTGAAATGGTCGTTGGACCCCAAATGGGGTCGCAACGCACAGGTTAAGAACTGCTGTGCTAGAGGGATTCCCTGACTATAAGAGGTCCTGATTCCTCCAGCCATTCCTCTTTTTTGAAGAAGTTCCATTAAATAATTTGATTTCAAAAGCCTGGCCGTTTCCAAAAATGGTTGACAAGAAAGGCCACCCTCTCCTTCACCTCTTCAGGAGAAATGGACCAGACTATTGCCAATTTCCAGGGATTGGCCAAAAAAAGGAATATACAACTCCCATCAGCTTGAGGAGACTCTGCACCAGAGAAGGAAGCATTCAGAATAAAATCAGGATGAGGACTTCCAGTAGACCAAAGGCGATCACCATGAAAATCAGAGCTGATGACTGGGGTGGAAGGAACAACCAGGGGTTAGACCGGTTCTTCGAAACCTCTATGGACAAGGAGAGGACTTGAGATCACTCATATGTGTTCCAGACAACTACTCCTTGCAAGGAGACTGTAAGGCAGCATCCTCTGGCAGGTTTAGAGCTCTGGAAGACAAGGGGACGCAATTCAAAGTGTTGGTTATGACCTATAAAGCCCTACATGGCATCGGACCAGGTTACTTACGGGACCGTCTGCTGCCCCATGAAACCCAGCGACCGGTTAGGGCCCACAGAGTCGGCCTTCTCCAGGTCCCGTCAGCCAGACAGTGTCGCCTGGCGGGGCCTAGGGGAAGAGCCTTCTCTGTTGCGGCCCTGGCCCTCTGGAATCAACTCCCCCCGGAGATCCGTATTGCCCCCACCCTCTCTGCCTTTCGCAAATTATTGAAGACCCATCTTTGCCAGCAGGCCTGGGGCAGTTAACACCTTGCCCGAGCCAGTGTATGTATGTTTGTATGTCTGTTTCTGGATGATTGGTTGTTTTTAATTAATGGGCTTTATAATGTATTTTAATATTAGATTTCTTTATGTTAGTATTCATGTTGTGAGCCGCCCTGAGTTCTTGGAGGTCAAACTGCAGTCAGCGCGTTTGAAATGGCATTAAGTTTGCATACTTTTTTTTCTAATTATTATTTTTTTTTTAAATTGCCGGTGAACTGGCTAACAAATGTTAGGTCATCCTCTCCCTGTGGAAAGCATTGGGCCATTAGTCTGGACTTCTTGCAAGCAGATAAAAATGGTCCATTTTGAACAGAAAGGTGAAGTAAATGAGCATCCTTGTAGATACATAAAATTGGGGGAGTCTGCTTACAGAAAAGTTTGATGGTAGAGGAGAAGCAGGACCGATCCCTTGGTGCACACAATTGCTCCGACTGGACACATTCATGGAACATCCCAACACACTGATAGCACCGCAGGCCACTCACTGCAGAGAAGGAAGAACAACAGGCAAATGGCAACTGTTGGGAAACTGCCAGCCAATCTGAAAGGAGGGAGTCAAGTGAGGGCCTAGCTTGGAATCCTTGTGCCACCACAAGCAACATAAGCTTAACTTCCCCCAAGACCCCTGAAACCTTATCTGGTCATGTCCAGGGAAAGACAAGCAGTCTGGTAAGATTCTTGTAACATAAGATGGTTACTGACTTTTCTTATTCACAAATGGTTCTGGTTTGTTGCACCTGACAATAACATTTTGAAAGCCTTTTGTCAAGTGTTCTAGCCACTGCCTAACATGCAAAGTTCTTCTTCAAGCACATTTCTGATTTCTCCTGATCAAGATTTACTGAGATGGATAGGAAAGGATTAGAAGAATCCCAGCAACTGAATTCTTTCCTCTTTAGAACCAATATATGCTGCGTGCAGTAAGATAGAAATGTATTTATTTTCCTCCCAATAGCCTGTGATCGGCTAGATCAGGGCTTTTCAACCAGTGGTACGGGTACAACCTGTGGTACATTGGCACCTGGCAGGTGGTACGCCAGCATCCTAGAAAAATAGTGGGAGAGGGGAATGAGCCGAGCCCATGGCAGCACCACACAAGCCTGAGTGAGAGATGGCTGGAGCTGCAGGGCTGTCAGGGCTCAGCGGAAGCGCCAGGATTGGCACTTCTTCAGGACTGTCAGGGCTCAGTGGAAGTGCCAGGATCAACGCCAGGCTCCAGCTGGAGCTCGGCGCTGATCCTGGTGCTTCTGCTGAGCCCAGAAGAAGCGCCAATCACCTGGAATGTTGCAGCATCTCCAGGCTCTTGTGATTTACATTCAGATGCTTGGCAACTGATTCATATTTATGATGGTCACAGTGTCCCAGGGTCATGTGAAGTGACTAAAACCTGCTGCAACCACCCAGCAGATGGTTGGAAATAAAAACCAAACACCCTCCCACCCCACCCCCGCTGCCAATCCTCAACAGAAATGCTCACAACAATGAAAACCTCGGACAGGAGGAAGAGCGCCGCCGGGCAGGCAGGCAGGCAGGTGTCTTGCTCGGCTGTGGCTTGGGGGACACTATTTTCATTGCTACTGTAACTTCAAACAGTCACTAAGCGAACTGTTGTAAATCGAGGACTACCTGTCCTTCAGCACTTTTTTCCTTTTTTGGTCATCAAGGTTTTGACCCCTTGCTAGGCGACTGGTGGTACTCAGATATTGCCATATCCTAAAAGTAGTACAATGGGTGAAAAGGTTGAAAAGCCCTGCGCTAGATTGCTAGAAGGCAATTCACTAATCACAGAAAAGTATGTAGCTGGCTATTTACATCTGCTCTTTTTATCAGCCTGGGGATCAACTCTTACAACTGACTTAAGAAGCAAGTAGAAAGAATAATATCCCAATCTATATCTGGGGTTTTTTGGATGAGCAATAAGGAATTGTGGGGAAGGAGGAAAGAACAGATAGAATAGAGGACTGTGTGCCAGTTGTATGTCTTGTGTCCTCTGAAGATGCCTGATATTGGATTGGAATCACTGCCTTGCCAGCACTGTCAAAATAGGATTAGGCTGTTACACTGGAATTGGACCTAAAACTCACCTGGTCACATAGTTGATTCACACACATATCTGACCACTGTCTCAGCTTGCCTGACAATGCCCACCTGGTTGGTTTTGGTCTTTTCAGGTCTACCCAGACCTTGACCTACGATGGTTTGGGCTAAGGATGAGGAAACTGTACATGAAAACATTAGCATCTTCACTAAGGTAACATGGCTACCTTTCCTGCACCTGGTTTGAGGAACAGGCAGGCTTTGGGGGCATGTGCAAAGTGGCTGTGGGTTTCCCACATTATAAAAGACAGCTTCTAGTTGAAGGCAAGCTCCATATGGAGATCTAACCCTCCTGGGTGCAGATTAAAGACCAAAGGGACAGCTGGAGGGATTGTGAAGTTACTCAGCCACTTATTGCCTTCAGACAGCCAATTCTATTACCCTGATCTCTGCCTGCTTCTTAATGACAAGGCAGATTTACCTTTCTACTAGGCCAGGGGTAGGCAACCTTGGCTCTTTTATGACTGGTGGACTGCAACTCCCAGAATTCCTGAGCCAGCCATGCTGAGGGGAAAGGGAGAGGTTTCCAAGCTGAGCCATGCTGGCTCAGGAATTCTGGGAGTTGAAGTCCACGAGTCATAAAGCGGCCTAGGCCAGAGGTAGGCAACTTTGGCTCTTTTATGATTCGTGGACTTCAACTCCCAGAATTCCTGAGCCAGCCATGCTGAAGGGAAAGGGAGAGGTTGCCATGCTGGCTCAGGAATTCTGGGAGTTGACGTCCACGAGTCATAAAAGAGCCAAGGTTGCCTAACTAGGCCTAGGCCGCTTTATGACTCGTGGACTTCAACTCCCAGAATTCCTGAGCCAGCATGGCTCACCATGGAAACCTCTCCCTTTCCCCTCAGCATGGCTGGCTCAGGAATTCTGGGAGTTGAAGTCCACGAGTCATAAAAGGGCCAAGGTTGCCTACCCCTGTCCTAGAGGGAGCTGGGCTGTGTGGTTAGCATAAACCTAGACCAGGGGTAGGCAACCTTGGCTCTTTTATGACTGGTGGACTTCAACTCCCAGAATTCCTGAGCCAGCACGGCTCAGCATGGAAACCTCTCCCTTTCCCCTCAGCATGGCTGGCTCAGGAATTCTGGGAGATGAAGTCCACGAGTCATAAAAGAGCCAAGGTTGCCTACCCCTGTACTATATTAATCACTAGCAATTATTTTAAAAAATACATCTAAATGTACACACTAGTTTTTGCAAAACCTGCAACTTGATGTCACTGGGAGGGGTGTTGTGATTCCGTGCCAGCCTGTGCTCGCAACAGCTGAGTCTGAGGAATCTGAGGAGGAGCTGGAGGAGGCATTTGAAGGGCCATCAGGGGCAGAGGGAGGCTCGGATGAATTACAGGACTCATGGTTTGATGTAGGGCCCTCCAGTCGTGTACCTGATGAAGCTCAGCTGTGTGAGGAGAATGAGTCAGACTCGGAAGACTCACACCTGATGGACTTGCTAATTGATGCTTGCACACATCGTCATTTAGCAAGAGAAAATCAGCAGCAGTCAATACGACACCTCCAGAGTAAAAGGAGGAGGCGATATATAAAGGGAGGAGGTGTGGGCAGTGCTGGTTGCTGAAGGCAACCGTTTGCAAGTGCTTCTTGGAATCCTGGTCTGTTTGTCTTGTTTGTGACTTCTCTTCTGTTTTTTCCTTTGGACTTGAGTTTTTGCTGTTTGTATTTTGGTCTATTTGACAGGTTTGTCACCCATATTAAAAGGAGTTTGTTTTGTTTGAAAGTCTCCAGCCTATTGCATCAGCAGGGGTTTGGTCCTTGTGCGTTTAACAAGGATGGCAATAGGCTGGGATAGAACAAGAGGAGAGTGTAATGCCTTCTTTTTGAAAAAAACAACAACATAAATGACTATCCCGTATCCTTGCGTAGCCACTACCTTCAGTATTATAAATTTTTACATAAATACAGTACCGTATAATTATTCACTGTTGTATTTTTAAATGTAGCCCTACACTTAATCTATATTTTAAGAATGTTCATGATTTAGGAATAACATTAATTTACCTCTTTTCAGGTAGACATGGAATGTATCCCCTATGTACAGCTTTCTTTCAATTTGAATTTTTACGTATCAAAAGCCATTTCAATTTAACCTGTCACCTGTATGATATGATTGAGAATTTCCTGTTACCTGTTTTCTTTTTGCGTTGCATTTCAAAATTGGTTTTTGTGACCTTCCAACTAAATTAGACAGGAGGAACACCTCTGGAATCGATCAACCAGTCACTTTGCTTAATTTATATCTCATTTGTTTCAAGGGGAGATAATTAGGGCTAGCTGTCTATGCTGACACAATAGGCTTAAATTAACTGTTTTTGGGTATTGCACAGTGCAGAGATGGAACAACACATATTTACCAACTGGTAAGTAGTTGGTTCACACAAAACCCTAAACTACATTCCCCTGCAATAGTTTAAACATAACTGGAATAATGCTTTTTACCCTGGAGTTTCATCAAATCTTGTGGGCCACAATTTCTTCACTTTTGTCTTATTGAGTTTAATGGAGATTATTCATGTAACTGGTTCTGCTAAATATTTAAGTGGTATTGACCCATAAAGAGGAAAAGTGGCACTCAAAATGTTTTCCCTGTGCCCATTTCCTTCTATAAATCTTGAAAGGCATCTTGAAGCTCTTTCCTGAATAGTAGATGGTTCTCCCTCATCCCACTGAGAAGACCACCCATCTGACAGGTTCGTTCTTACCTGCATTCAATAGATAGAAGATAAATGTGATCGTCAGCAATAAGGTCTTGATCTGTTGGCAGTATTCTTCCCACACAGCCATCTTCCTCATATGTTAAGAGTTGGTGGAATAAGCAATCAAGCTAGATTTGATTTACAAACTTGTTCAGTGGGCGAGAAGCAATCTACTATCTACAACAAGAGACGATATATTTGGCTGAAAAGAGGACGAAAAAATGTCATCTGTTCTTGTTGAGAAGTTTGCCACTATTCACTGATGTTTAACTGGAAGCAAGATTAACCAACTGAGGGCATATGTGCAATTTTGTGGTCGGTGGCGATTTACGGCTTGGTTTGGTATGTTTTGGGTTTTGCAATGCAGAGTACAGAGTACAGAGTTCTGGAAATATACTCGGGGCAGTTTTCTTTCAACTTCTGGAATAACCATCAATCACCTGTCAAGAAGAAAAGAAATTTCACTGATCAAGAGAATGCCACATCAAACCAGTGGCATTTCCATATATCATGATATCTTCCAGATATTTTTGTTTTGCTTCCAAAATGATGGCTTGTAGTTTCCTGGCTGTATCTCCAGCTGCAAAGTTGTCCGTTTCAGGGAGCAAAAAATATTTAGTTCTGTTGTTGTGCAGTTGTAAAAAAAATAAAAAAAATAGGATGCTTGGCCATCGTCACCATTTCATCAACATGATATATTCTCCAATGTGCTGTCCTTACTCCTGGCAAAATTGGGCTATGCTACCTAGCAGGAAGGAACCTTTGCTAGTAATTGAAAGGTCTCATGAACAAGGAAGCAAAACGTGACCTCAGATGCCACAGAAATATTTCTAAAGTTAGGGGTCATAAAAATGAGCCAGTGGCTGAACCCACCCAAGGCAGGCCTTCTCTAACTTTCTGCAAGCAAATTTTTCCACTCTGCAAATTTAGGCACTCGCTTCCAGAACGTTTTTGAAAAGATGTACTGTGTATACCAGGGATGTCAAACTCAATTTCACTGAGGGCTGCATCAGCATTGTGGTTGCCCTCGGGGGGCCAGGTGGGTGCAGCCTACTGGGTGGGCATGGATGGAATGGGTGTGGCCTGCTGGGTGGGCATGGCCAGCTCTACATCATTCGCATCAAGGGTGCCTGTGGGGACCTGGGCAGGAGTGGGACAGATCTGAGGGTCTCTGGCAGAAAGGGTTGGGCCCAGGGCAGAGCCCATCAAGCCGGATATGTGAAGTAGGCGAGGGCCATTTGCTGGCCACTTCCAGGCGATGGTGCATTTCTTCATTCCTCACAAAGGGTGACCCCTCCCCAGCATGCACCCAGGGGACAACGCGGCAGGGGCTGGTTCCTCACTGTTCCCAGACGGCCTTGTGGAGCTAAGACTGAATGCATTTCAGCATAGATGGCCAGCACAAAATTGTACATTGGCTCCCGGCCGGCCTGGGCCAGGGCCAAGGCAGTGGGAGCCGTTCCCTCACTGTTTCCAGGATGGCTACGCAGGCCACATCCAGCCCCCGGGCCTTGTGTTTGACATGTCTGGTGTATACTATGGGTGTTATTGCATGCCAGTAGGAATGCATTTATTTCATTGGGTTTTTTTATTCTGCCTTTATAAATAACTCAAGGCAGCAAACATGCCTAGTACTCCTTTCTCCTCCTATTTTCCCCACAACAACAACCTGTGAGGTGGATTGGACTGAGAAAGAATGACTGGCTCAAAATCACCCAGTTGGCTTTCATGCCAGAACTCAGAGTCTCCTCATGACTGATCCAAAGTCCTCCAGTCAGCTTTTGTGCTTAAGGCAGGAGTAGAACTCAGAGTTTCCTGATTTCTAGGCCAGCACCTTAACCACCACGCCAGACTGACTCTTGTGCATTTGTACTGCCAGAAAACAGCATCAGAAGTTCTGAAAATGTGATGTATAACTTCTGCAAATAGCCACTGAACTACTCAGCTTACAAGGTTTAATACCAGCACTTAATGCAGAATCTTCCTCTCAAAGACATTGACCACAAAGCAGAAGGGATCCACTTGTTTTCCAAAGCACCTGAAGGCAGGGCAAGAAACAAGGGATGGAAACTCATCAAGGAGAGAAGCAACCTGGAATTAAGGAGAAACTTCCTAACAGTGAAAACAATTAGCCAGTGGAACAATCTGCCTCCAGAAGCATTGAATGTTTTTAAGAAGAGACTGGACAGCCATTTGCCTGAAATCTCCTGCTTGAGATCTCCAAGGTCCCTTCCAACTATATTCTGAATTAATTAATTACATCTCTTCTCTGCCATGTGCAATCCAGTTTTCAGCACTTTGCACCCATCCTTCAGTTAGAACGGCATTCACTCCCCCTGTGGCTGAGCCTTATCCTGTCCCTACAGCCTCTGTTCTCAATCACCACCAATCCTCAGATCTTCCTCCAAAGCAACCAGCGACAAAGGGTAACTGATTTTGCTCTCAGGCACCACCTTAGTAATGGATAGGTTGCATCACCAGCTGCTTTCATCCTGGAGCTGCCGAGCAGGTTTTAGGCCAAGCCGTCTGTCTCAATCAAATGGGACAGAGACTCAGAACTAGGAATGTTTACCAAGCCAAGCCGGAGAACAGGACAGACTGGAGAAGTGAGACACGAGGCAATGAAAGCAGATCCAGAGCTCATCGTTATCCTATTTGCCTTGCTGGCCACAGGTGGGTTGTTGCCAAAGGAACTCCTTGCTACTGTTGAATAATCTTTTATCCTTTCTGCTAGGAAGGGTCCTTCTGATTTCCAGCTTCCCTGGGTTGGGAGATCAGATGCAATAGAGGCAGAACTTCTAAACAGTGAGAAGATATCATTTCAGCAGAGGTTAGCTTGTCCTGTCACTCTGGTCCAGGGTGGAGGGGGGAAAAAATCTGTTTGCCCAAATTCTCTCTTCTCTGCAAGGAACAAAGGAGAGGCTCACACATTTCTACCTCAGGTTATTGAATTTCTACCTCAGGATCTTTTGTTAGGGATTATAAAAGATTGCACTATTACTGAGACGAAGTTAATTCTGAAGCGCGAATGAACAATACCAAACCAGACGTTTACAAAGACTAATACCTCATGCTGTATTTTCAGGTTTTATGAGGACAGCTTCTTAATATGATCCTATGTTTAATGTTGATTGCTTTAATATTGGAAAAGTGTACTGAATTTCTACCTCAGGTTATTGAATTTCTACCTCAGGATCTTTTGCTAGGGATCATAAAAGATTGCACTACTACTGAGACGAATTTACTTCTGAAGCTCGAATGAACAATATGTGATAGACTAGAAGCAGTAGTTAGAACATATATAAGAGGAATGTTTACTAAACCAGACGTTTACAAAGACTAATCCTTAGTGTTGTATTGCAGGTTATATGATGATTGCTTTCTAAGACGATCTTAGATATGGTATGCATATCCCAGTTTAGGAAAAAATTCTCTCTGTTTAGGGGAAATTCTACAGACAGGCAATAGGGAGGATGAATCAGTTCTTTGGCCTGCTCTGGATTGATTTTCCTTTGAAAGGGGTTCAGTTAGTGCCTGCAGTAATGCTGTTTTTAGTTTTGCATTCAGCGGCTTCAGGCCTCGTTTATTACACGTGCCTGAGAACTCAAGAAAACTGCACCAACCAAGAGCAATTTTTTTTAACATTTTTTATTAATAGATATATATTTGTACATGTAAACCAGGACTGAAACCATCTGCATGGAAGAAACACGAGCTACTTACAGTAGCTGGCCTGAGAACTGGTTAGTGCTCCTGACTGGTGCAGTTTTTTAGGGTTGCTAAGGGAATCGCTAAATTCTTCAGCAGTGACTTGATCTGCAGAAATCAGCAGTGAGGACTACAAACTTGGGCTAATTTTCATCTATCACCTGCTCTCTCTGACTCGCTTTTGAGTCAGCTGAAAAGTTGGCAGTCCAGCTTGGGAATAATTATGATTTATGATTCATGGTACAATCAGCCAGATGTTTAGACTGGATTTGGCATTTTTGTCCAATGTTTTGAGTCCTCCCCAAGCATCTGGGATAGGCAGATGCTGCGGCTTAATGATGTTAAAGGTATCCTCACAGGATGCCAGCTGTTCCAAGTGAAGCTGCCTTTTGACATGGACCGATGATGATTCTGTCAACGCCAATAGTGCTCCAGTGGTGCTCCAGATATCACTATTGCACCAGATTGGGGAAAGTGCTACAGATGGAGATATCAGCTCACCCTTCCCGAGTTCAGCTTTTGATTCTACCTTTTTAAGCAAACATACACATAAAATACAGAAGCAACAAGTAAAGTATTAAATACAAGGGTGGGGGGAGCTCTTAAATCTGCATCTAATGGTTACTTTTGCCCAGAGGCAAAATGATTTAGCCAAGGTTAATGATGGAAAGTTTAAAAAATGCAAAGATTTGAGATAAGAGTAGTCCTGACTAAATTCCATACTAACCTGCCTGAATAATTTGTGATCCGTGAAGCCCAACACAGTCCCCAAACAATTTGGTAGCTGCTGTCCTATTCTATTTCTATTCTATTCTATTCTATGCTATTCTATGCTATGCTATGCTATGCTATGCTATGCTATGCTATGCTATGCTATGCTATGCTATTCTTTTTCCCTATTCTTATTCTTATTCTATTCTATTCTGTTCTATTCTTATTCCCTATTCTTATTCTCTATTCTATGCTATGCTATGCTATGCTATGCATATAAGTCAAAATAAAGTAAAGTAAAGTAAAGTAAAAAAAAGTATGCTATGCTATTCTAATTCTAATTCTACTCTATTCTATTCTATTCTATTCTATTAATTCTGTTCTATTCTATTAATTCTGTTCTATTCTATTAATTCTGTTCTAATTCTATTCTATTAATTCTGTTCTATTCTAATTCTAGTTCTTATTCTAATTTTAATTCTATTCTACTCTATTCTATTCTGTATTTCTATTCTATTAATTCTATTATATTCTAATTCTATTCTATTCTAATTAATTATCCAGAAGAGCAATTCCTATAGATGTGATAAAAGCAGGTAATCATTCAGGATGGGCAAAACATAAAGTGCCACTGCAATGATTATAATGATGATGATAAATTGGAGGAAAAGGAGCATTCCACTGCATGACTGATTTCCCTGAGATGGAAGGGAGAGCTTAGACTGGTTAAAATGGGTAGCAGAAAAAGCTGCCATAATGTCATGACGTAGCCATATACTTTATTTATAGCCATATACTTTTCACATTGACATATACTTCTTAGAATGTGATATATTTTCATGACCTATTTTATACCTATCTTATTTGCTCAGTGTTGAATGTCACATGCTCATAATTTGAAGGCACGTCTGACACGGATAAAGAAGGGTGTCAGAGCCAACTCATAAAAACTCATGAAAATTTAGCCCTTTTTGTAACTAAAAACAAAATGAACGACTATGACCTGGAAAGGTTGCTGAGGGCAGATTTAGAGAAGATCAGATGCCAGAATATTTCTTTGCTCGGTTACAACTTTTTTTAGAGTTCCCATAAGGCAGCAGAACATGTAGTAAAATTCAACCCAGTCAGACTCGTGGCTGCCTCCCCCGCCATCCATTGGAGTTGTAAAACATCCATTGGAGAATTACAACAGACACCTCAACTGCAATCCGTTCTCAGATGAGTCATGACAGAATTGCATATGACACAATCTCTCTCTCTCTCTCTCTCTCTCTCTCTCTCTCTCTCTCTCTCTCTCTCTCTCTCTCTCTCTCTCTCTCTCTCTCTCTCTCTCTCTCTCTCTCTCTCTCTCTCTCTCTCTCTCAGCAAAAAAGGAGAAATATTCTTAGCTGGGAACAGAGATACAAGCTGAACTACTCATTGGTGAGGTAAAACTCTTGACTATTTCACTGATTTGTTCTTACAATTAAATTGAAAATTGATATACCAAGCTAGAGGTTCTCAATCCCTTGGGGTTAATTTTAAAAAAACGATCAGAATATGAATACAAAGCAAGAATAAAGAAAAGCTGGAAGGAAGGGAGTGAATCAAAAGCACAAGGGCTAAAAAAAAGCAGACATTAAATGATTTAAAAATAAATCTTGTACGGCAAGTTGAAGGCAAAAAGAGCATGATTTTTCCAAGCATGTCTTCTAGGAAACAGTCCTCAAAAAAGTCCTCAATAAGATCAGTGATGGCAGATCAACTTCTCTGAAAGACATCGATTTCCCCCTAAAGAGTGCAGCTGAGGACACATTTTGAGGTCCCGTCTCAATTCACAGAGGTGGGAAAGAGGTGCACACCACAGGTGTTCTTGGAAGCACCTGCCCAATACAGGGAGAGGAGGAATTCCTAGGTGAACCACTATAGAACATGGCTTTCTCCTGCTCCTCAAAAGCTTCGGGACACTTTCTTGATTAAATACAGAAAATAAAGTTGGGAGAGAGTTCTAGCATTAACAGATGCCTCTGAGATTACGTTACAAGGATCACCATGTCTCCTTTGGATGTTTCTGCACAGTGCAACAGCCCAGATCTCAATCTAAGACATCTTACCTTGGACACAGGTTGAGGGCGCAGGATCTCCACGTAAATTTCTGTCCTGGGAGTCAGTTGGCCATTCTGTAGAACCTTTCCTTCATTCCTTCTCTGAAATCCCAAATTGGGCTCCCATAGCTGGCATGGAGGCAAGAGAACTTTGCTTGCCCGCTGAACATTCAGCAGGATTTCCAGTTGTTACTCATCTTCTGCAGATCAAAGGCCCCTCCCTGAGTTGGCTGCACCTCCTTCATTATTGTAATTATCTTGCCTCTTTATGAACCAGGACATCTGGTTGCAGCTGTTCCCCAAGCAAGGATTGAGAGAGTTGCGGCAGGAGAGAGAAAAGGGAAAAGACCTTTTGCCACTTGTGAGATAAAACACATTTCTCATTCTATAATCTTTCAAAGACTGATACTATTAATGTTATCGGACAGACAGAAGATTATTGATTGTGTGCTATATACAGTGCATATTCATGCCTAAAAATATAGCTGAACACACACACAAATATATGGCGGGCCCTAGGGGGAGGGCTTTCTCTGTTGTGGCGCCCGCCCTCTGGAACCAACTGCCTCCTGAAGTCCGCATTTCTCCCACGCTCCTGGCCTTCCGTAAAAACCTTAAAACTTACCTCTGCCGGCAAGCCTGGGGATGATTGTGGATTGAATGGTGAACATGAGTGGGTGTTAGTTTGTTTTTAGATATTTTTGTTTGGACTTGCATTGAAATTTGATGTTCTATATACATGTTGTTAGCCGCTCCGAGTCTCCGGAGAGGAGCAGCATACAAGCCCGAATAAAATAAATAAATAAATAAAATATATGTGGATTACTAGAAAACCTGTATGTAGTGGAATGTGGTCTGGATTCCCAGAAGGGAGGGGCTGCATTCCAGAGGACCAAGAGAAGTTTAGATACCTTGGTTGGGAGGAAGAAGCTCCTACCTAGATGTACTCCAGAGTATATCTTTAATTATGCAAGTACTTTGCTTTAGTTTGGCAAGATTCCATAGATTGTTGTTGTTGGTTACAAAGTCGTGTCTGACCCATCGCGACCCCATGGACAACGTTCCTCCAGGCCTTTCCTGTCCTCTACCATCTTCTGGAGTCCATTTAGGCTCACGCCTCCTGCTTCAGTGACTCCATCCAGCCATCTCCTTCTCTGTCGTCCCCTTCTTCTATTGCCCTCCATCTTTCCCAGTAATACATAGGTGAGGAACAATAAAAGAAATTGCTTACAAAAAAACCCCCCCAACACTAATCATTTTGGGTTTTGGAGCTTATCACTGTGACCAGATGGGTCGTTGTTTCAGAGAAATTTCCTTATGTAAATAGAAAAAGGGTGACGACTGCTGGCAGGCAAAAAAAGCAGTGGAAGCAGGAACAACTTCTGACTTCCTGCCGACTTCCCCACAGCGACCGGTTAGGGCACATAGGGTTGGCCTCCTACGGGTCCCGTCTGTTAGACAATGTCATCTGGCAGGGCCTAGGGCTAGGGCCTTCTCCGTTGCTGCCCCAGCCCTCTGGAATCAGCTTCCCTCAGAGGTTCGTACTGCTTCCTCCCTCCTAGCTTTCCGAAAACTGTTGAAGACACATTTATGCAGACAGGTTTGGGGTGTGTGAGCTGCACTCTGCCCCTGGGCCTTTGACTGTGATTGTGTGTTGTATTAGTGTGATGAATTACCTGGTTTTTTATATAGTAATTGGTAATTTTAATTGATTTTATGTTATGTTTTCACTTGTATTCTCGTTGTGAGCCACCCTGGGTCTTGGGAGAAGGGCGGCATATAAGTCTAAACAAATAAATAAATAATAATAAATAAATAATTGTCTTTCCTTAGGGAAAGCTGGCAGGTATCCTTGGAAATTACAATCGCATGACCATGCCTGAGAGTGGCAGCAGACTGGTGTGGGAAAGCGATGGCACTTAAAAGGCCACAACTTTGTCAAATTTTAGTTGAATGGGACTAACGAATTCCAAGATTTGGGGGTGCCTTCTTTAAGTTGGCTGATTTGAGATACATTGATTCCAAAACTGTTGCCCTACAATGCACTGTTTTGCTGAGTTGAAGGTTCCAGTTTTGGTAACATATAGATGAGGGGTGTCAATTTCATTGAGGGCTGCATCAGCATTGCGGTTGCCCTCGGGGGACCGGGTGGGTGTGGCCAGGGTGGGTGCAGCCTACTGGGTGGGTGTGGAGTGGGTGTGGCCTATTGGGTGGGCATGGCCAGCTCTATATTGTTCCCGTCAAGGGTGCCTGTGGGGGCCTGGGCAGGAGTGGGACAGATCTGAGGGTCTCTGGCAGAAGGGAGTGGGACCGGGGCAAGCGCCAAGGCATGGTCCATTGGAGGAGCCTCACCGTTCTTCTCAGGCCATGTGGGGGGCTGGATTGTGATGCGGGCTGCCCGGAGCCCTGGGAAGCAGAGGTCAAATGCCCAGCCTGGCCCTCGAGGACCCACGACACCAAGCCCAGCCCCACTTCCCCAAGGGGGCTCCCAGCTGCACTTACGTCCTCCTCAAGGCTGCTGCTGCTGTGCTTGCTCTCCTTAGCCAGGTTACTCATGATGGGTACGAGGGCAAAGTCAGAGGGAGGCCCATTCCCTCTCCATGGGAGGAGACCCGGCTTTGTATCCAAAGCTTCCTTATCAATAGGATGGGAGACCCCAGGATAGGCCAGGGGGAGGGGGCAAGGGGATGGTAAAAGGGCAGCAGGGCAGGACTAAGGCAGGACTTCCCTGAGACCCGCCTTCTCCTTCTTTCCTTCTTTCCTTTCTTCCTTCCTAAACACAGAGTGGTGGGAAAATATTTGAGATGAGGGAGGGAGAAAAACAGGCAAGAAACGCAGCCAGGGCCAGGGCTGTTGTAATATGTTGTGATGCATGAGGCTTGGAGAGGCTTGGGACAAAGACTACCATGTGACTTTACCATGCTGTTTTGGAGCAACAGGAAATGGAGGCGGAGCCAAGAGATGGAGTCCATTGCCCACAGCAGAGCCACAGGCAATGTGCTCTGGAACAAAAGACAAGGCCATATGGCCTTGGGACAGAAAATAAGGGGCTAAGAGGTGGATGGACATTGTACCAAGATTTGAATCCATTGGCCACAGGGTGGCCCTGCAGTGTAGCCTTGTCATTGGCTGAAGAAATAACATTGTCATTGGCTGTTTGTAACCATGTGATGCATTGTGTAACCGCCCACTGTAACAGTTAATAAAAAGGGGAGGCAGCCTTTTGTCACGAGTTGCTTCGCCCCGAGAAAATGTGCCTGTCTGCATGTCTCTCATTAATTCGGCTATCGTGAAGGACCTCGCCATTGATTGGGGCACAATGAGGTGCTCCAGATCAAAATTGAGGCTTGCCTACGCAGGGCAAAGCTTCAACTGGTGACCCCGACGTGATTTGATGCAAAAGTCACGTCCTTCTGGCAGCCCACCTCTTACTACGTCTGGAATAGACCATGTGCACGCTTATGGTAAGTGTGGGACAGAAGCTATGCAAAAATTGGGCTGTGTACCTGAAACAATTGCTTAGCTTAGTCAGGAGAGCAAATTATGTTCAGAAACTTAATTAGACTGTTTTCCCTGTCACTCAAAAAGATCTATGTCTTTTATTGGCTTTTTTTGAAAAAATGTTAGCAATTAGACCTCGCCACATGGCAATAGGTATCTGGCTCCATTGCTGAGAGCCTCGCCAGATGTCCTAGCCCATGAGAGGCTGTAGTGTCACATGCTGACACTACACTATGCAAAAACAGAGCAAGCTAAATTGGCTAATTCTCAGGCTTTCAAAAAGCAAGCCCTAAGATAAAAATCTTACAATTTGACTCTAAATTTGGCCAACTGGAGGAACAAACCTCGTGGTGTTTTCCTCAGCAAAGATCACCCCCCCCCCGTGAGTATGTTGGTGGAATTCTCCAAGGGTCAAAGGGGAGGGCTTGATGTTATTGTCAGGACCTTAATTATGCAACTAACAAAGATTCACAAATGTGCCTTCACGTGAGGAGTTTAAAAAGTATTATTAATGTTTGTTTGGCATTGTCTCTCTTACATCTTAAAGGGACCACAAAAAATTGCTGATTGGATTAAAATTGGCTTATGGAGGAGCTCTCTGCTTCTTCCCCAAATTCTCCTTATGTGAAAGAATTGTATGCATGTCCTGTAGCTATTGGCTTGCAGGATTCTTTCTGTTTCTCCTGCCCTGTCTCCTAAAAAATCTTAAGTCTTTTTCCCCTTCTGACTCAACATGCTTTCCTATGCTAATTCAGTCTTCTCTTACCTTTTAACTTGCTAAAAAAACCTCCCCCTCTCCCCCTCCCTATTCCTCCCTCTGACTCAGAGCAGGCTGAGTTAATAACTGCCTCATACCTTTCAACTTGTTAAAAAATCTGAAGTCTGTGTTTCTAATTCTTATAATTGAAAAAATGGGAAAATATCTTATGGCTTTCCATTGATTTAAAACTGTCTTAATAATGCTTAATAATGCCTTGCTCCCCTGCAGAGAGCCATTCCCCCTTCCCTCCCCTTTTCTCTCCCCCTCCTTTTCTTTTACAGCAGCCATTTCCCCCTTGCCAGATCTGAAGAAAAGCAGCAGAGCCCCAGATCTGCAGACTTTGAAGACTTTGTTTGTCACCAACACTTTAAAAAACCCGGAAAAACCAGTCTTCCCTGCTTTCCAAGGAACAAAAGGATGGCTGTGAATGACATGAGCTGGTCTTCCCTGGTTTCCAAGGAAACGGATGGCTGTAAACGGAGACTCAAATTACATTTGAATTCCAATTCCCTCCTCTTTGAACGCCCTCCTCTCTCTCACCCCCCCTTCCTCTGGTCATCTTGCTTAATAAACCATGGCTTTTTTCTCTTTCTTATTATTTTCTCTTTGCCAATTTTGCCTTTCTGATTTCTTTGCAAAATTTGCCTTTCTCATTTCTCTTTGCCTATTTTGAATTTTATGTTTCTAGTTTGTTAATGAATTTTAATTTTGTCTCTTTCTTATTTTTCTTTAATGATTTAAATTTTGTTACAAATCATTGCTGTTTTGCATTTTATGTTTCTCACCATAAGTTGCTGAATGCATTCAAATGCTAAATGATACATGCCAGCACAGAACAAACACTGAAGCAAATGTGTATGCCTTCATAGCGTGCCTATGAATGAAATCTCTCAATCTCTCTCTTTAACTTTGAATCCTTCCTTACTTTGTGTTAGGCATTAATCACACAGTTTCATCAGTTCAATCTTGTAACAACCATCTCTTGCAGATAATGAGCAATGACAACAAGAAAGCATGTGCTGATTCTGTTCCCTTGTTTGGTTTTGGTGAAAACTTTGAAACTTTGTACAACTTCTCTAAAGACAATGCACTCACATCTGATAAAGATTAGATCTTATATGGAAAAATGCACATTGGTCAACACCCCAGAATTGGTCTGGTACATTTACATTAGTACAACACACACACATTTCTGCCACAATTGTTCACATGGAAAATATGGTACAAAACAATCCCTTATCACAAGAAACTGTATGCCTTGTTTGATTGACAGTTATTTTCCTGGCTACCTAATGCTGGGTGGCTCAAGGAATGGGTTTTTAGTATCATAATGTTTCTAGTATTCTGTGTAACAATATATTGCTGTGTACAAATGTATTCTGAACCTGTGTAAGCCTCCCTCTTCTAACCATCTGGAAAAGAGCCCAAGAAACAACTGTTGCCTCTGATGACTGGACAGAGATGTTTCTATGATGGCAGCCTCTGAGGACTGGACAGATGTCTGTGCCCTAGGATCGTGTACAGAACTGGACGGTGCATAGGTGGAACAACCCACAGCTGCTAAAAAATAAAATAAAAAAGTTGATATGTTGTAATATGTTGTGATGCATGAGGCTTGGAGAGGCTTGGGACAAAGACTACCATGTGACTTTACCATGCTGTTTTGGAGCAACAGGAAATGGAGGCGGAGCCAAGAGATGGAGTCCATTGCCCACAGCAGAGCCACAGGCCATGTGCTCTGGAACAAAAGACAAGGCCATATGGCCTTGGGACAGGAAATAAGGGGCTAAGAGGTGGATGGACGTTGTACCAAGATTTGAATCCATTGGCCACAGGGTGGCCCTGCAGTGTAGCCTTGTCATTGGCTGAAGAAATAACATTGTCATTGGCTGTTTGTAACCATGTGATGCATTGTGTAACCGCCCACTGTAACAGTTAATAAAAAGGGGAGGCAGCCTTTTGTCACGAGTTGCTTTGCCCCGAGAAAATGTGCCTGTCTGCATGTCTCTCATTAATTCAGCTATCGTGAAGGACCTCGCCATTGATTGGGGCACAATGAGGTGCTCCAGATCAAAATTGAGGCTTGCCTACGCAGGGCAAAGCTTCACAGGGCCAAGGCAGCGGGGGCCATTCCCTCACTGTTTCAAGGATGGGTTCGCGGGCCACATGAAACCACTTCACGGGCCGCATCTGGGCCCCGGGCCTTGTGTTTGACATGTCTGCTATAGATCAAGGGCAAAACAATAAATAGTAGCAAAGGCCTCCATGGGAGGAGGGATGTCAGAAAAGTCAAGATGGTGGCTGCAACCATGTGATCAAAATCCTCTCCTTTTACGTGTGAGGGAATTTCATTTTTCTACTAGTTTTAACGCTCTCTAGTTTTACTTCCAACAGTCAATATCTGGTTAGTATTTGGATGGAGAATACCAAGGTTTCCGTTTCAATTGGAAAGTCTGAGAAAACATTTCGGAGAAAGGCAGTATCGATCCACTTCTGTACTATGGCCTAGAAAACTACGTATTTGTGTTTCACCTAAAAATGAGGTCAACTGAAATGAGACCTCATCTTCTCAGCGGGCAAATTGGGAGAAAGAAAAACCACATTTTTAGTAAGCAACAAAGATTTTACATTTGAGTGGCAGAGGCCCCCCCAAAAAACGAATCACCACCAAAATGTCCCAAATTTATTTCTATGCCCCAGAGGAAACTGGGGTGGTTATTGATAGACTTTGAACACCACCAACCATGAACTAAGAAGGATCGCCAGTTCCGGGCTGGTAGGACGGTGGGCTTTGTTACAAAGATTGCTTTTACAACATTCAGTGTGAGAATTTTCTCTCTTCAGTCTAAAATATATATCGGTGTCTCTCCTGCACATGGATTCCGTGGCGCAACCCTTTTGGACAGTCACCGCTGTGGTTTTATTTTCTGGAAAACAATAACAAAAGGGTATGTGGCAATTACTTTTTTTAAACGTAATTTTCTGATTGAAGAACCAAGAGAACTTAAACACTTAAACAAGGCCGTTAAAGTTTTGTGCCCAGTGATGCATCCCCAACAGGAGGAAATTTTACATTGCATCAGAAGAAAATTTCCCGGCTTTTGTTTTGTTTTTTTAAAAAAAAAACCATTGTGTGGGCTTTTGCAGGAGATGGAGGCCAGAGCTGAGAAGCATTTAGCATTGACATTAATAGTAGTAGTAATAATAATAATAATAATAATAATAATAATAATAATAATAACAACAACAATAACAACAACAACTGGAGCACCACTTGAACACCATTGGCATTGACAAATTTGCCATTAGTCAATTGCAAAAGGCGGCCTTACTAGGAACTGCTTCCATCTTGCGACGATATCTGTAATATCATCAAACATCCACATCTGCCTATCCCAGGTCCTTAGTAAGGACTCGATAGGTAGACAAAATGTCAAATCCAGTCTGAACATCTGGTTGACTATGCGATGATCCATAATAATAATAATAATAATAATAATAATAATAATAATAATAATAATAATAATAATAATAATAATAATAAAGTTGGAAGGGACCTTGGAGGTCATCTAGTCCAACCCCCTGCTCAGGCAGGAAACCCTATACCATTTAGGACAAATGGCTGTCCAGTCTCTTCTTCTCTCTCATGCTATCTAGCATATTGGGCAGCAAGGGATCTCCAGTACTGACTCCGCCATTGCCAGTCCTAAGCCCGTATGAGAAAGGAGGAGGGTTGAGTGATGGGCTAACAACCCATTCCTGTAAAAATTATAAACACTACAGAAACAGAGGAAGAAGAATCTCAAGAAAATTGAGTCAACCGGGCAAGGTGGGAAGAGAAGCATTAAATTGCAAGTCACACAGTAATGGGGCAGGGAGATTCTCCTGAGAGGTGAAGCCATTTTGCTGCACTATTTTAACAGGGATGATTGTGCCTGTCTGGTATCTGGGGATGGATGGATGGAGTGGCTGGAGGAATGAATGGAGGAATATATGGATGTATTAGATGATGTGATAGGATGGATAGATGGATGGATGGATGGATGGATGGATGGATGGATGGATGGATGGATGGATGGATGGATGGATGGATATATAGATCTATAGATGAATGGGGTGATTGGATGAATGGATGGAGTGGCTGGAGGAATGGATGGAGGAATATATGGATGTATAGATGGATGAGGTGATAGGATGGATGGATGGATGGAGTGGCTGGAGGAATAGATGGATGTATAGATGGATGGGTTGATATGATGTATAAATGGATGGATGGATGGAGTGGCTGGAGGAATATATGGATGTATAGATGGATGGGTTGATATGATGGATAAATGGATGGATGGATGGAGTGGCTGGGAGGAATAGCTGAAGGAATATACGGAAGTATATATAGATGGGGTGGCTGGCTGGCTGGATGGATGGATGGAGTGGCTGGAGGAATGGATGAATATATGGATGTATAGTATGTATGTATGTACAGTATGTATGTAGTGGCTGGATGGATGGGGTAGATAAGAGGACACTGCAACTATGATGAACATTTGGGTGCCAGGCACCCCAATTTTAATCACATGATCATGGAGATCCTGCAACAGTCATAAGTGTGAGGACTAGTCATAAGTCACTTTTTCAGTGCTGCTGTAACTTCAAATAGTCCTTAAACAATCATGGCCATCAGCTGAGCCCTATCTGTATAGCAGGGGTGTCAAATTGCCGGCCCGTGGGCCGGACGCGTCACCAGGAAACCGTGCCCACAACATTGCCGGCAATGGGGGGAAAGCTCCGATACGTCACACGACATCACATGACGTCGTGGGTTTGACATATCTGCTGTATAGAAATATTTTTTCACCTCTCTGTCTTTCGTATCAGCTCAATTTTAAGCCTTCTTTTTACCTCCTTTTATGATGCGCACACACCGGTTCATGGCTCCAGGGCACCTCAAGATCTGCCCTTTGTGGCAGGCGCTCTCTCCATGGCCTGAATCCCGACAAGTATAACACTGTAGCCCGTTGGGTTGTCCAGTGAGGATCTCTGCAGGCAGGGGAAAAAAATAAAGCCGCTGATCATGGTTTCTGCCAATGATAAGTGGACACCAGGAGGCCTGAAGGGAAGCAGATGAGATGGAAGAAGTGAGGAAGTTAAGGCAGTTAAACCAGTGGTTCTCAACCTTTTCCGGGGCTCGACCCCGGCCCGCATCGCGCATGCGCGGCGCGACAGCCCGCATCGCGATAGGGGAAAAAATGGCCGACCCAAAAAAAATGGCGGACTGCGGTGCTTGGCGACCCCCGTGAAATGGTCGTTCGACCCCAAATGGGGTCGCGACCCACAGGTTGAGAACCGCTGAGTTAAACAGTTGCAGAGATTTTACTTATGGTAAGCTAATTACTGATCCGAGAGGAAAACTGCTCTTCGTTGTTTTGCGTTCAATTCATTCCCACATTTTTTTCCAAATAACTTTAGGTGGATTATAAACTAAAATGTACAAATACAGAAGAACAATCACATAAAAGGGCCGCCAAAGAATGCCTACAGACAAATAAAATGATACAAAACCAAAACCGTGAATTTGCTTTCTAGGAAAATGTTCTTAAAACTGATGCAGTGACTGCTTTTCAGTCTACGGCAGACATGTCAAACACAAGGCCCAGGGGCTGGATGTGGTCCACAAAGTGGTTTCATGTGGCCCGCAAAGCCATCCCGGAAACAGTGAGGGAACGGCCCCCGCTGCCTTGGCCCTGGCCCAGGCCGGCCGGGAGCCAATGTACAATTTTGTGGTGGCCATCTATGCTGAAAGGCATTCAGTCTTAGCTCCACATGGCCGTCCGGAAACAGCGAGGAACCAGCCCCTACCGCGTCAGCTCCATCCCCTGGGTGCATGCTGGGGAGGTGTCCCCCTTTGTGAGGAATGAAGAAGTGCACCATCGCCTGGAAGTGGCCAGCAAATGGCCCTCGCCTACTTCACATATCCGGGTTGATGGGCTCCAGCGGAGGGGTTTCAGCAGGCAGTGAGGCTCCTCCAATGGACCATGCCTTGGCGCTTGCCCCGATCCCACCCCCTTCTGCCAGAGACCCTCAGATCTGTCCCACTCCTGCCCAGGCTCCCACAGGCACCCTCGACACCGAACAATGTAGAGCTGGCCATGCGCACCCAGTAGGCCACACCCACTCCATCCACACCCACCCAGTAGGCTGCACCCCGCTGGCCACACACCCCTGGCCCTCCCGAGGGCAACCGCAATGCTGGTGCCGCCCTCAGTGAAATTGAGTTTGACACCCCTGGTCTAAGGAATCCTCGACTTACGACTGTCAAAGTTTCGACAACCCTCCCCCTGCAAAAGGTTATTCTGAGTTTCAGAATAACAAAATAGTAGAGTTGGAAGGGACATTGGAGGTCATCTAGTCCAACCCCCTGCTCAAGCAGGAGACCCTACACCATTCCAGATAAAGGGCTATCCAGTCTCTTCTTAAAAACCTACAGTGTTTGAGCACCCACAACTTCTGGAGGCAAGTCATTCCACGGGTTAATTTTTCTCACTGTAATTGTTTCAATGGACCAGGTCATGTCCCTGCAGTCATGTGACCTAATTTTGGGTACCGCCCCACATTTCTGGCCATCCCATGGTCATCTCAAGGTGATTTACAATATTGTTGCCAAAAACTCGCATTTGCTTAATCTGTGTGGACTTGTTAAAACAAAGGCAGTTTCCATAAAGACATTCTCTATAAATAAACGGATCATTGCTGAGATTGTGCAATTGTTACTCCATCTGACTTTAGTAAAGATTCCGGGCAGAGTAGATTAAATCAGTGTTTCTCAACCTGAGCAACTTAAAGATATATGGGCTTCAACTTCCAGAATGCCCTAGCCAGCATGGAATTCTGGGAGTTGAAGTCCACAGATTTTCAAGTTGCCCAGGTTGAGAAACACATTATTACAGTAATCAATTATATTTCCATACCTCTTTACTGTCATCTAGTGGTGAACTGGATAGAGTTTGGATATAGCTCTTTATATTTACATGTATTCATGCCTCTATTTCTATATCACTCCACTTCAAAGGAGTCAGGGCACTTGACAATATGACAGAATAGGATGAAAAAAAGAAGTAGAATGACTTTGTTGGACTTACCTGGAAAACTTCTGTTATTGCAGTTGGGTTGGCCACAAACTTTTTGGTCAAGGAAAGCAAAGTCTTTTCCAATCTGGTAGAGCACCTGCAGATCTTGGAAGGAGTTATTTCCACATCCCTTTATGATGGGTTCTAGCTCTTCTCCTGAAGAGGACAGTCATCCAGTGATTCTTAGGCTCCAGGAAACATAGTCTATCATAATCTGTTCAAAGTGCTTTAGCAATACTTGTAGAAGACAGAATAAAATGATTGGAAGGCATCTTATAGGTCTTCAGGTTCAACTCCCTGCTCCGACAGGTGACCTTACACCATTCTGGAGGAATGGCTGTCCAGTCTTATCTTGAAAACCTCCAGTGATGGAGCACTCACAACTTCTAGAGATTACCCATTCCACCGATTAATTGTTCTCACTGTCAGGAAATTTCTCTTTATTTCTAGATTGGATCTTTTTTTATAAGTTTCCACCCATTACTTTTTCTCCCATTACTGGTTTGGAGAATACACACACACACACACACACACACACACACACACGTTCTCTGTGGCAGCCCCTCAAGTACTGCAAAAGTATTATCATGTCACCCCGTAGTCCTTCTTTTCAGCAGATTACACATACCTACGGTAATTCCCTCAATCATTCATCTTACAGCGTGACAGAATGTGATGGAATGTAGTCTGGAGTCCCAGGAGGGAGGGGCTGCATTCCAGAGAAGCCCAAGAAAACTGTGTGAGAAAATGCGGGTGAAGACGGCACCTCCCTAATAGTTCCCAGAGTACTATGTTGCAAGAAGTCTGCTTTAATTTGGGAAGATTTACATAACCATTCAACTAAAAATAATGCCATATATTCTTCTATTATATATATTTAACTGGCCAACCTGTGAATTTACTTACACACACACATACACCCAAACACACACACATACAAGTTCAGAAGCAAATTCACGGGTTGGCCAGTTAAATAAAATAAAATCTTGAGTTCTTGTACTTTTAATTAAAAGCTTTCTGCAAAATTTGTGCTACTTTTTTTTTCAGTGTGGCTAAGGGATTGAGTTGAATTGATCTTGAACTGCTACATTTACACAACAAATTGCTGCACCTTAAGGGGAGAGAGTTTTTTTAAATTCTCTTATTTTCTTTCTTCAATAGGAAAGTAGCTATTTTTCACTATGATAGAAAATTCCAAGCGACAGAAACCATGAATAAACCTTCTGTCCATCAATTGGAACAGAGAAGTTGTGTGTTTTGTCACACAACCCTGCCACGTTATCTCACATTGACACCCACTGGTACCTGGAAGGAAACGTTGGGAAATTTGCACGCATCGATCTGCACTCCCGTAGCATGGCTGCGAAGGGGCCGTGAGACCACATTCGTCTTTGTTCCCAATGCAACTTTGACACACCAGCCCGTTGTGCAATCCATCTCGGTTGACTGTTTAAAATGACAGGTAAGGAGAAAACTCACTCAATTCACTCACCAATTTCCATAATGGGGAGCAATCCAAACACACACATATGGGCAAACGTACTGGAACCTACCCAAAAAACGAATCTGCAAATATTTAAAGTTTTCCTAATCCTTTCAGAATGCATGAAAAGTAAGAGAAAGGGATAGAAGCCCCACAAATTAGCTCCACCTGGTATAGTAATATATATATATATATATATATATGTGTGTGTGTGTGTGTGTGTGTGTGTGTGTGTGTGTGTGTGTGTCAAGTGTTTATTTTTTAGATTGCACCCTGTAAACCCAAATATGGGAGGAAGGAATCATTCTTTCCTTTTGCTTGTTTCAGCTCAACCCAGAGCCATCCTGCAAGCACAAATATATATATGTTGTTTAAAATTGTTGACAATTTTAACTGACTACTGACGAAGCGGGAGAGAACTTGTGGCTCAATAGGTTAAAGCATCTGCTTAGCATGCAGACTGCCCAGGTTCGAATCCCAGAAGGGTGAGTCTGACTGAAGAGAGTTAAGAAACTCGAAATAGCTATATCAGAAATCCCTTATTTCTTTGTCAACAATTTTAAACAACATATATATATATATTTGTGCTTGCAGGATGGCTCTGGGTTGAGCTGAAACAAGCAAAAGGAAAGAATGATTCCTTCCTCCCATATTTGGGTTTACAGGGTGCAATCTAAAAAATAAACACTTGACACATATCCTTACTCCCTGACTACTGACGAAGCGGGAGAGAACTTGTGGCTCAATAGGTTAAAGCATCTGCTTAGCATGCAGACTGCCCAGGTTCGAATCCCAGAAGGGTGAGTCTGACTGAAGAGAGTTAAGAAACTCGAAATAGCTATATCAGAAATCCCTTATTTCTTTGTCTTTATCCCTGTGCAAAAGGGATAGCAAATAACACCTATAGCAGGGGTCCTCAACCTTGGCAACTTTAAGACTTGTGGACTTCAACTCCCAGAATTCCTCAGCCAGCTTTGCTGGTAAGCAGGTCTTGAGCATGTTGCTCCCATTTTATTCCCTTTTGGTTTAGTGGTTTGTGTTGTTATACAAAGCTTAATCTTTAGCAGGGGTGTCCAACTTAACCAATTTAAGATTTGTGGACTTCAACTCCCAGAATTCCTCAGCCAGTTGAAGTCCACAACTCTTAAATTGGCAAGGTTGGACACCCCTACTACAGATTAAGCTTTGGGGACCCCTGCTACAGATTAAGCTTTGCTGGCTGAGGAATTCTGGGAGTTGAAGTCCACAGGTCTTAAAGTTGGCAAGGTTGAGGACCCCTGGCCTATAGCATCTTGGACTGAATTATTTCACTGGCAGCAAAGTTCAAGCAACTATTGTACATCTCACGGTCCCCAAATCATTGCACTACATAGTCACAATTCCACAAGCCACCTAGGCTTCCTCAGGAAACGTTGAATTCTGGGATCCGGACACGCTTTTGTGGCTTGTCCCTTTTACGTACCTTGCAAAGTCACAGGTTGGCAAAGATTTGAAGAGCAACACCACATTGTTCGGAACAAGGGGCCCTTCGTTCCCGCCGGGTACCGCCGGCAAGCATTTGAGGAGCCACAGCCCTGCTCGGCTGTATCTGCGTTCACTACCAAGAAAATAATAAATTATGAGGTTACTTATCCTCATGTGGAAGTATTCTCTGAAGACTCTTTTGGGGAGCGGCACAATTATCCCACACAGTTGGTTGCAATCTATGAGGTGACTTATTGTGTCGTATAGGGCAGGGCTTTTCAACCTTTTCACCCATTGTACCACTTTTAGGATATGGCAATATCCGAGTACCACCAGTCGCCCAGCAAGGGGTCAAAAACTTGATGACCAAAAAAAAAAAAAAGGAAAAAAGTGATAAAGTACAGGTAGTCCTCGACTTAACAACAGTTTGCTTAGTGACTGTTTGAAGTTACAGTGGCACTGACAAAAGAGCCCCTCAAGCCACAGCCGAGCAAGACACCTGCCTGCCCACCTGGCAGCGCACTTCCTCCTGTCCGAGGTTTTCATTGTTGTGAGCATTTCTGTTGAGGATTGGCAGCGGGGGTGGGGCGGGAGGGTGTTTGGTTTTTATTCCCCCCATCTGCTGGGTGGTTGCAGCAGGTTTTGGTCACTTCACATGACCCTGGGACACTGTGACCGTCATAAATATGAATCAGTTGCCAAGCATCTGAATGTAAATCACAAGAGCCTGGAGATGCTGCAACATTCCAGCTGATTGGCGCTTCTCCTGGGCTCAGCAGAAGAACCAGGATCAGCGCTGCTTTCCAGCTGGAACCTGATCCTGGCGCTTCGGCTGAGCCCTGACAGCCCTGCAGCTCCAGCCATCTCTCACTCAGGCTTGTGCGGTGCTGCCACCGGTTCAGTTCATTCCCCTCTCCTGCTACCACTTTTCTAGGATGGTCGCGTACCACCTGCCAGGTGCCAATGTACCACAGGTGGTACCCGTACCACTGGTTGAAAAGCCCTGGTACAGATAGTCCTTTGAGCCCAATATTTCCATTGTTAAGCAAAACAGTGATAAAGTGACTTTTGCCCCATTATTAACTTAACAGCTGCGGTGATTCACATTAACGACTGTGGCAAGAAATGCTGTAGAATGGGGCAAAAGTCACTTTATCACTGTCTTCCACATGATGATAAGTAACCCTTTGAAGTACAAGACTTACATCCATGGTACTTCTTGATCATGGAGAAGCAGGCATTTTGGTTGGGCTTACAAACTTCCACTGGGGCCTTAGAGCAGTTCCCTTCATTTATTAAGCACTTGTGGCACTCCAGGCTATTGGCTGAAAGAAAAAGAATCAACAAGCCACCAAACAATGTAATTTCATAATCTTTCCAAAGCAACATTCTCCAGATATGGCGGGACTGGACTTTCAAGAATTCCTGGCTCACTTCTTCCTTATCTGCCCTGCGTAATCCCGTCTTTCCAAACCTGGCTCAGGATTTTAGGAATGAATGTTCCCCATATTTTCCGACCACACCAATGTGGAAGACTGCAACAGCCATCCTGAAGGGCTGATAAAAATTTGTAGGACGTGTCGCTAAATTGTGCATCTAGCCCCGTGGTGGCGAACCTATGGCACGGGTGCCAGAGGCGGCACTCAGAGCCCTCTCTGTGGGCACATGCGCCATCGCCCCAGTCCTTCAGCTGGGTTTTATAAAACCTTTTCGCTTTAGGCCTCTGTCACCGTGTACAAAAAAAAAAAAAAGGTTCAATCAATCAGTCAATTTCAACTTCTCGCGGGAAAAAAAAAGATCTTGCAAAGTTGGAATTGATTGATTGAACTTTTTAGTCCCACCCAGTCTGCCGTTACCACCGCAGCCACGCCCACCCAATGGGCCACACCCACCCAGTGGGCCATGCCCACCCAATGGGCCACACCCACCCGGCACCCGACGATGCATAAGTGGGTTTTGGGTTGCAGTTTGGGCACTCGGTCTCTAAAAGGTTTGCTAATCTAGCCTCTCCAGAGTCGTTGGTTAAGAGATGGGCAGCAAATAAATCTTATAAATAAATACACAGAAATAAATAAGCTGATCGTGTTGACGTGCAGGCTTTCTTAGGAGGTCTATCCAGATATAACTACAGAACTTTGTAGAACAGTGTCTCTCAATCTTGGCACGTTTAAGGTGGCACAGCTGGCTGGGGAATTCTGGGAGTTGAAGTCCACACCTCTTAAACGTGCCAAGGTTGAGAAACACATTGTTTTGGGATGTCATTTTCTCATTCTTTGGGGAAAAAGCAATTTGGTTTGGTTGACACAGTAATTTCCCCTGAGAAGTGAGTTAAACAAACTGATAAGGTTGCCTCCTATGCGTGTGGTTTATCGAAATGACAAGAAGCATCGTTATTGCTCTATCTAGCCATTAATGATTTTCCCCAAGCTGATTTTTTTTCCTTTTTAATATTCTTCACTGCTTCCCCTCATTGCACTAATTTATCATGTCTTGGATCTGCTCTATGCTTTGTCCTCTGAATGAACATTTCATTTTAAAACATTCCAGTTCTAATTCGTTAATTGCCTAGTTTTTGCCCTTGTTCTCAATTGTTCTCAATTGCGCTCCATTGCAATAGGCTTGATGCTTTGCCTTTAATCATTGAATTAATAATTTTTTTTCTGATTTGCCCATTACATTACTCCATAAACCAGCAGAGAATTGATTTGACTAATATGAATTTTGTATCCTGTGATCTTACGTTGAGGCTGATAACAGAAAACACTGCTTTTTACATATGGGGCACGTTGCAGGGGTTGGACTAGAAGACCTCCAAGGTCCCACTCAGCCCCGTTTAAGAAGGATTGGTTGGTTGCAGCAACCTTCCCAATGGAAGGAGGCACCAGAAAATCTCTTCCATATCATGACATCACTAGACTACAAGCCTAACTTGAAGACTTCATCTTTGTTTTGGTTTTATAAATCATCCAGACAACTTTAGTTTAAAATAATATATGCTGATATTCTTTCAAATACCAAACGACACTTAGGCAGAGAGGTTTCATGTGTGTCTTAAAGACACTCAACAACAGAGAGCAGTGATTTGCACTTACCCATCCCAAGACAAAAAATGAAGATTGTAATGGACCCTTTCTCCATCACAGCAACTCTATCAGAGAAGAGGGAAAAATAGGAAATTATATAATGTGCTTCAGAGATCAAGGAATTTGTCCACAATTGGTTTCAGAAATGAGTTTCTACTGGATGGGTCCATATTCTGCCCCAGAACCTTGACAGTAGGATCTGTATCAAGAGTCTCCAGACTTTAATACTTCTGGACTTCAAATCCCAAAATAATAATAATAATAATAATAATAATAGTAGTAGTAGTAGTAGTAGTAGTAGTAGTAGTAGTAGTAGTAATAGTAATAATAGTAATAATAATAATAATAATAATAATAATAATAATAATAATAATAAATAAAATAAATAAAAAAAGTTGGAAGGGACCTTGGAGGTCATCTAGTCCAATCTCCTGCCCAGGCAGGAAACCCTATACCATTTTGGACAAATGGCTGTCCAGTCTCTTCTTAAAAACTTCCAGTGTTGGAGCATTCACCACTTCTGGAGGCAGGTTGTTCCACTGCTTAATTGTTCTCACTGTCAGGAAGTTTCTCTTTAGTTCTAGGCTGCTTCTCTCCTTGATGAGTTTCCATCCCTTTGCTTCTTGTCCTGCCTTCCAGCGCTTTGGAGAATAGCTTGACTCCCTCTTTTTTGTGGCAGCCCCTGAGATACTGGAATGCTGCTATCATGTCCCCCCTCGTCCTTCTCTTTATTAAACTAGACATACCCAATTCCAGCAACCGTTCCTTATATGCTTTAGCCTCCAGTCCCCTAATCATCTTTGTTGCTCTTCTCTGTACTCTTTCTAGAGTCCCAACATCTTTTTTACATCGTGGTGACCCAAACTGGATGCTGTATTCCAAGTGTGGCCTTACCAAGGCCTTGTAAAGTGGTATTAACACTTCACATGATCTTGATTCTATCTGTCTGTTAATGCAGCCTAGCACTGTGTTGGCCTTTTTGGCAGCTGCAGTACACGACTGGCTCCTATTTAAGTGATTGTCCACTAGGACTCCGAGATCCCTCTCACAGTTACTACTAATTCTGAGAGTTGAAGTCCAGAAGATTTAAAAGTTGCCAAGTTTGGAGACCCCTGATCTATCTATAAAGAGCAAGGAGAAAGACGTTTTCAAAACTGGCCTTATTACTTTTCTGCTGGAGACAAACCACCCCTGCCCTCCTTCATCCCCATTTACCCACCCTTCCTTATCCAAAGCAGGATCAAGTACATCCAAACAACCTCTAAGAAAAGACATCCAAAGACTTAAAACCTGAGCGACGCATTTCAGGTTGCTTAAAAGAAGAAGCTACGGAAAGTGATCTGGTGAGCCACCCCTTTGTCTTATCTTACCAGCAGCTGATGAACTTGATGTGACAAAGAAACTCCTGAAATATGGCCAAGCTAAGGAGGATGGTTGGACTGCCCCTCCTTCAGAAGGGTTAAGCAGAAGGGTGGGGTTTCCTGATTCTTCGGCGTTCATTGGATAATCCAAATTCAATACCACATTTACTTTGTTCCTTTTTTAAAAAATACCCTCTCAAAAGAGCTTATCTCTATTTGGATGAAACTCTACGTATGGTCCATCCTCGTCCCTTCCATTCTCTGCCTTTCTTTGAATGAGGAGTATATATTTTAGTGCTTTTACAACACTCTCTTGCAATTTCAGCATATTGCCCCCCCCCGACAATCCATCAGCGTAACACACAAGCCAGTGCAAGTCCTTCAAAACTGGACTGATCTGAAAAGAAGTGAAATTTAAAATTTGTAAAATGTAGTTGGCTTATAGTTAAACTTGGACATACGGAGTGAAGAAGGTCTACACATTTAAAATGATTGTATTAAGTTGAATGGCTTTAACTTGAACTTTTTCTTTGTTTACATGTACAAACAGATATCTAATAATAAAAAAATTATTAAAAAAAAACATCCTAGGCAGATCAAAAGACCCAACAGCCCCAGAAGGGAAAAAAAAAAACAGGAGTCATCCACAACATCCGATGTAGGATAAACAGGCAGAAGACTGGCAGAACGCACCCATGAACCCCAGCTAGCAGTCAGAAGACATGATGAAAATGCTTCCATTTCACAACATGTAGACAGATTTCGCCACCGTTTCAGTTGGGAAAATGTGACAATCCTAAACGAGGCCAAGTCCAAAAACGCCAAGGAATTTCTAGAATTCAGCCATCAATAGATACATAGATATTAATAATGTCTATAGACTATGCAAAAGAGACAATCACCCAGCCCAAAAAGGAACCAACACTCAGCACCCAGATCAGCCTAGATTAACTTCAAGGTTAACATCAGATCAACCATCAAGTAAACAACACCCCAATCAAGAAACTGCCCCACAACTAACAGTGAATAGCCCAACTGAAGAATATCTAAGACCACCCCAACCAACACCGACGGGTCAAGCCCCCAAACTATAAACTGACTGCTTACTAGCTTGTCTGCAAGAAAACAAGCAACTCAGAGAGCACCAAGCAGCCCCCACCCCGACAGTCTGGGTCCTCATTTTACCAACCTCGGGAGGATGGAAGTCTGAATCAACCTTTATGTTCAGTTAGACCACAGAACACTGTATTGTCAGACACCAGACAGTTAAATTGCAACACATTTAACAATTCAACCAACAAGCTAACAAGAAATCTTCTAAATGTTGGCCCCTTCAACTGCACTACTGAGGTTCAGGTCTTCTCCAAAATAACTCCTGGAAGGCTTTTAAGGAATAAGTCAGCCAGTTTTAGTCTGACAGCACCTAACTTTAGCTAGCTACTTGAAATGTTAATGGGAGGAAGCTGAGGTTCAGACATCACCACTCAACTGGGTTAAAACGGTTGATGCTGAATCATTTGTGATTCAGCTTGTCCCAAGAAGCTACGTGCTGCATTAACCATCAGTTTGGTGTCATTTACCGAATCACAGTAACCTTGAGTCTAGTAAGAGACATACAGTTCAAATACTTGTAAATAAATGAATCAGGTATTACATTAAACCATCCTATGGTGTTGCTCGACTATCGCATATTAGGCGAATGCAACTACACTCTTATCTAGAGCAAGGCTTTTCAACCAGTGGAACGGGTACCACCTGTGGTACATTGGCACCTGGCAGGTGGTACGCAACCATCCTAGAAAAGTGGTAGCAGGGGAGGGGAATGAGCTGAACCAGTGGCAGCACCGCACAAGCCTGAGCAAGAGATGGCTGGAGTTGCAGGGCTGTCAGGGCTCAGCGAAAGCACCAGGATCAGCGCCAGGCTCCAGCTGGAGCTCGGCGCTGATCCTGGCGCTTCCGCTGAGCCCTGAAGAAGCGCCGATCAGGTGGAATGTTGCAGCATCTCCAGGCTCTTGTGATTTACATTCAGATGCTTGGTAACTGATTCATATTTATGACAGTCACAGTGTCCCAGGGTCATGTGAAGTGACCAAAACCTGCTGCAACCACCCAGCAGACAGGGGGAATAAAAACCAAACACCCTCCCACCCCACCCCCACTGCCAATCCTTAACAGAAATGCTCACAACAATGAAAACCTCGGACAGGAGGAAGAGCGCTGCCAGGTGGGCAGGCAGGTGTCCTGCTTGGCTGTGGCTTGGCGGGCACTTTTTTCAGTGCCATTGTAACTTCGAACAGTCACTAAGTGAACTGTTGTAAGTCGAGGACTACCTGTACTTTATTCCTTTTTTTTTTTTTTTGGTCATCAAGTTTTTGACACTTTGACTGGTGGTACTCGGATATTGCCATATCCTAAAAGTGGTACAATGGGTGAAAAGATTGAAAAGCCCTGCTCTAGAGTATCAGGTTAAAGAGGTTGTGTGAATCCAGCCAGAATGTCTCTCTAGGAGTCTTCTCTAATCCACCAGATTCCAACATCTTTATGGCTGGTCAAAATACCATCTCAAAATGTCGAGTGATAGAATTTGGGTCCATTAACACCATGAAGAATGTTATGAATTAGGATGTCATAACAAGTTCCAAGTTCCAGTCCAAACAACTTCCACAAGTTTAGACCAGAATGAACTCTAGCTATTGCTTGCTTTCAGTCATGCTATGATTGTAGAATACCGTATCTCTCCTGTACGAAGAACAAATTGGTGTCATTCTGGCATCTCTAGATGACAGCCATGGGCACTTAGCAATCCTCTGAATGCATACACTGCACTGTTGCATTAAGCCACCCTGTGATATGTTTCGTTTGGGCGGTGTTGTATGAACACTACTCCTGTGGCCTGTAAACCATGGGTGGTGACATAACCTGAGGGAATCAGGAACCTGTTATCATGCCACGATTTAGTGTAATGCATACCCCAGGCCCAAGAAATAGCAGGGTCTTTTGACCCACAAATTGTGCAAAGCCCAGGAAGGTTTCCATTTTGGCTCTAGAATCTGTATTCTTACATAATGTCTTTGCAGAGATGAGGTGTTCCTGCCATCCGCCACCCCCACTTTGCTCTACTTTCGTCTCAGTTTAATCTGACAATCTGCTTTTCTCCTGAGGCTTAAGGTGAGTTGGCAACACTGTGCAGTTACAAATAGGAAATGTTGCTTGGGTGCTTCCAAAGAGCATATTCTACATGATCTGAAGTCAATCAAGCCCCAGTTCTTAGCAGCTGCTCTTCTGGGACTGGAATTAGCTTTAGAAAGATGTTATTTTTAATTTTCTTTGGCTTAGGAGCAGACATAAACCTGATTTAAGAGCAGCTGCCCAGTTGCCCTTCGACCAACAGCCTATGGGGGGGGGTCCCCTAACCAATTCCCTCTGCCAAAATCCAGCCTTCAAACTGCAGAATAATTTTTCATTCTTCTCCTAAGCCAGGGGTAGGCAACCTTGGCTCTTTTATGACTGGTGGACTTCAACTCCCAGAATTCCTGAGCCAGCCATGCTGAGGGGAAAGGGAGAGGTTGCCATGCTGGCTCAGGAATTCTGGGAGTAGAAGTCCACGAGTCACAAAAGAGCCAAAGTTACCTATAATCCTCACCAAACAGGAAGCAGTAAAATGTGGGCATTCAGCCCGACAGATTTACCATCTGGGAGGCATGACTAAATTGCTCCAATGACGTCAACGTGGCACTTCAAAGAATTATTTGAGACATAATTGTATTTCTCTACCATCTTTTTATTTAGGGCGTTTGAGAAACATTTCTACAGCATGGGAGGAAACAGAGAGGGAAAGGTCTTGTTCAATCCTTTGCACAGCATGCCAATTTTATATACATTTGATGCACACACACACACACTCCTGCAAGACACCCATCAATTGCAATTCAACACGTGTCTGAATCAATGTTTTGCCACCTCAAGTGTGGACTTCAATTCCCAGAATTCCCCAGCCAGCCATGTGACCAACACAGCACCACCCTCTAGTGGCAAGCCAAGGGAGCGTCACCATAAATAAAACAAGAGGGAAATTTTAAGATTCAAGCCTTATGCTCCAACTAAGTTTTCCCACTGGACAGCTCTATGGCTTACACTGGGATCTAACTCTGGAAAATATGATTAGATGTTATGCCCCGTCTTTCCCCTCCTCTTTCCACACTTCTGGTTAGTCATCCCAGGGCTAGGGCAGTAATTTGCCACAAAAACCTTAAATTTCATTCCAACTCATGCCAGAAGAGGGAGGGGCAATACATTTAAATGAATAAATAATTATAGGGCCAGTGGAACCTTCTGAGACCAAGTGACTCATCTAAACATGGTCTCCAGAACATCAAAGTCAAAGCAAACACTGGTTCCTAGTCCTCAAGATTCTACAGGCCACAGTGCTTTGTTAGTGATAGAAGCTAAGCGAGGAGCCTCCACGACAAGACAAAACCTCCAGGGAAGATCAGGAACGGGAACAAGGAAAGTCGTTCTCCTGCAGCCAGAAGCCAGACCAGCTGAGAATGATGGGAACTGTAGTTGGAGGGGACCAGATAGGTAAACTGTCTTAACGGCATCAGACGTTGCTTTCGCAGGCCTTTATGAGAACGCGTTGGGAGTCAGCAGCAAGCTCCTCCAGGCACTGCCTCAACATGGAGTAGGTGGTATGGAAGGAGATACCCCCCGAGGCCAGTGCTCCGTAAATCGGGAAGCGGTGGAGGAAAAGGTTGGCCACCATCAGGCCTGTTCCAGTGGCCTTTCCCAGCAAACTGACCACCACATCCTTGTTGATGCTACGGCCTAAGCAGCTGTGTACTTCTTTTCTCAAGACCTCCATGGACTTCCCGGATCGTTCAGCCAGTCGGGACAAAGAGGCCGCATCGAGGCCAAAGTCTTGCCGATAACTGGACAACTTCTTCAGCAAAATGGAAACGTCACAGGTGAAGGCCAGGCCCGGCAAAGGGACAGCAGCGACCAAACTGGAAACCAAGGCCACTTTCCAGATCTCCTGCTGAAGGAGCTTCTTCTTCTTCTCTATGATGGACGAAGAGATGTTGGGCAGAGACAGGAGAAAAGCCTGCTGCTTATGGGCGGGCAACTCGTGCTCCAGCGTTTCCTCAAAAGCCTGGAAGTCAAATTTCTCCATGTAAAAATTGCTGAGAAGGAACACCTTGGCATCGTTCAGCCCAGCCTTGGAAAGCTTGGTCTGGCAGTCCCTTCTGATCACCTCCAGAACTTCGGCTTCCGTGGGTGGATTCTTCTTCCTCCGCTCAGCATCCAAGTCATTGTCTATCTTGGTGCGTATGAAGTAGAAATGCTTCCCCTGTTGGACAATGGCCCGGGCCAAACGAACATGGTTTTCTTTAAACCGCTCGGAAGCCAGGATGATGAAGAAATCGTAACGGGGAAAATCCACCGTTTCCAAGTACTTATCAGCCTGGAAGTTGGGCGTTCCTATACCAGGCAGATCCCACAGGATGACGTTGGCGTGCCCAGGATAAGCGTACGCCGTGGGCTCCATCGTGGTCTCGGTCACTCCCGTTGCAGCCGCCCCTTCCGCTTCATCACTCAGGCCCCGCAAGGTATTAACAAAGGTGGATTTTCCAGCACCTGATTCTCCTGTGACCGCAATATCCAGCTGGGTGTTCCAGATGGTTTCCAGACTGCACTGGATTCGAGTCACCACCTCGGAGAGGCCACCCAGTTCATAAGCTTCCTGGATCTCGGCAATCTCTTTTTCACTGAACTCTTCGAAGCTGAAGCGGGTGGGCTTCTGCACCCTGTGGAAAGAGGCAAGAGACGGTCAAAGGAATGGATAATAATAATAATAATAATAATAATAATAATAATAATAATAATAATAATAATAATAATAGAAATAATAATAGAAAAAAGAAAAAAGAAAAACATCCACATCTGCCTATCCCAGGTCCTTGGTAAGGACTCAATAAGTAGACAAAAATGCCAAATCCAGTCTGAACATCTGGCTGACTGTGCGATGATCCATAATAATAATAAAGTTGGAAGGGACCTTGGAGGTCATCTAGTCCAACCCCCTGCTCAGGCAGGAACCCTATACCATTTCAGACAAATGGCTGTCCAGTCTCTTCTTAAAAACTTCCAGTGTTGGAGCATTCACAGCTTGTGGAGGCAAGTTGTTCCACTGGTTAATTGTTCTCACTGTCAGGAAGTTTCTCCTTAGTTCTAGGTTGCTTCTCTCCTTGATGAGTTTCCATCCGTTGCTCCTTGTCCTGCCTTCAGGCGCTTTGGAGAATAGCTTGACTCCCTCTTTTTTGTGGCAGCCCCTGAGATACTGGAACGCTGCTATCATGTCCCCCCTCATCCTTCTCTTTATTAAACTAGACATGCCCAATTCCAGCAAGCGTTCCTTATATGCTTTAGCCTCCAGTCCCCTAATCATCTTTGTTGCTCTTCTCTGCACTCTTTCTAGAGTCTCAACATCTTTTTTACATTGTGGTGACCAAAACTGGATGCAGTATTCCAGGTGTGGCCTTACCAAGGCATTATAAAGTGGTACTAACACTTCATGTGATTTTGATTCTATCCTTCTGTTAATGCAGCCTAGCACTGTGTTGGCCTTTTTGGCAGCTGCAGCACATGGCTGGCTCATATTCAAGTGACTGTCCACTAGGACTCCGAGATGGAGGACCTAGCTTAAAATCCCATGCAGGGTTAAATGCCAGAAAGGTAAACCCAAGCAGGAGAAACAGAGGCAGGCAAAATATTAAATATGCACTGCAAAGTCCTTTGGGAAAATAAAGTTGCTTCCCCAAAAAGGACCTACAAATGATTTGATCTTCTATAACCCACAGGTAGTCTTCAACTTATAATAGTTTGTTTAGTGATCATTCAAAGTTACGATGACACTTGGCAACTGATTCATATTTATGACGGCCGCAATGTCCCGGGGTCATGCAATCCCCTTTTGCGACTTTCTGACAAGCAACATCAAAGGGGAAGCCAGATTCACTTAACAACGGTGTTACTAACTTAGCTGCAGTGATTCACTTAACAACTGTGGTCGTAAAATGGGTTTAAAACTCGTTTTCACAAGTGTCTTGCCCAGCAATGTAAATTTAGGGCTGGATTGTGGTCGTACGTTGAGCATCGCCTCTACTCAAGAGAAATAAATCTAATTCCTAATGATTAACAATGATATCTAAACAGAAAAGTCCACATTGTCCACAATCGGTTTCTCAACTCTGCCCCCTGGGGCAGGATTCTGGCAACAGTTCATCTAAGTCAGGGCTAGGCCACCTTGGCTCTTTTATGACTCGTGGACTTCAACTCCCAGAATTCCTCAGCCAGCCATGCTGAGGGGAAAGGGAGAGGTTTCCAAGCTGAGCCATGGTGGCTCAGGAATTCTGGGAGTTGAAGTCCACCAGTCATGAAGCGGCCTAGGCCAGGGGTAGGCAACCTTGGCTCTTTTATGACTCGTGGACTTCAACTCCCAGAATTCCTGAGCTAGCATAGCTCAGCATAGAAGCCTCTCCCTTTCCCCTCAGCATGGCTGGGTCAGGAATTCTGGGAGTTGAAGTCCACGAGTCATAAAAGAGCCAAGGTTGCTGACCTCTGATCTAAGTCAATAAGCTAATAGAACAGAATCTCTGTAGTTCAGGGTTGAAAATGCTCTCAGAGTTGGCTGTCTGCTTGCAGATGTTTCATTACATTATAACATAACATCACAAGGGCAGGACAAGAAGCAAAGGATGGAAACTAATCAAGGAGAGAAGCAACCTACCGGTAGAACTAAGGAGAGATTTCCTGATAATGAGAACAATTAATTAGTGAAACAAGTTTCCTCCAGAAGTCGTGGATGCTCCAACACTGGAGGCTTTAAAGAAAAGATTGGACAACCATTTGTCTGAAATGGTATAGGCCAGGGGTGGCAACCTTGGCTCTTTTATGAGTCGTGGACTTCAACTCCCAGAATTCCTGAGCCAGCCATGCTCAGGGAAGTGGTTTCCAGCGGCTCAGGAATTCTGGGAGTTGAAGTCCACGAGTCATAAAAGAGCCAAGGTTGCCACTCCTGGCCTAGGCCTGTATTTCTCAACCTTGGCCACTCGGAGATGGGTGGACTTCAAGTCCCAGAATTCCCGAGCCAGCATGACTCAGCATGGAAACCTCTCCCTTTCCCCTCAGCGTGGCTGGCTCAGGAATTCCGGGAGTTGAAGTCCACGAGTCATAAAAGAGCCAAGGTTGCCTAGCCCTGTCCTAAGTCCTCCTGTTCTAAGTGGTAAGCCTCCTAGGCCAGGGGTAGGCAACCTTGGCTCTTTTATGACTCGTGAACTTCAACTCCAAGAATTCCTCAGCCAGCATGGCTCAGCATGGCAACTTCTCCCTTTCCCCTCAGCGTGGCTGGCTCAGGAATTCCGGGAGTTGAAGTCCACGAGTCATAAAAGAGCCAAGGTTGCCTAGCCCTGGTATAGGGTTTCCTGCCTGAGCAGGGGGTTGGACTAGAAGACCTCCAAGATCCCTTCCAACTCTGTTATGTTATTCTATTCATTGTCACATTGCAGATCAACCATGTTGACACACCAGAGGAAAGAGACAATAAGAGGCTAAGAAGGAAGCAAAAAGTCCAAAACATATCCTCCCTAGCAACCCACACGCAGATAAGCAGGAAATAATACCAGACTATCAAGCAGAAACACATAGCCTAATGAAGGAACCACGGAGGAGGAAAACCAGAACCCCATCAACACTGGCAGAACAAGCTACAGATAATCCTTGGCTTAGGACAGTAATGGAGCCTGCCCGTTGCAGCTGTAAGTTTCAACTGTCAGAAAAAGCGTATTGAATTTCTACCTCAGTTGTTTTTGTTACGGATCATAAAAGACGGTAATACCACAGAGACGAACCTAATTCTGAACTTGATCACGGCAGCGAGACTGTTGGTGGGACAATACTGGAAGAAGCCAGAAATACCACCTATTGAAGAATGGACCTTGAAAGTAATAAATTTGGCAGAAATGGCGAAAATTTCGGCATATTTGAAGGATCGCTCAAATGAACAATATATGATAGACTGGAAACAGTGGATAGACTACATACAAGAGAAACACCAATCAAAGAAAATGTATCTGGCTTATAGTTAAATCTTGACATAAGGAGTGAAGAATGTTTACAAAATTAAATCGATTGTATTAAGTTGGATAGCAGGTAGCTTGAACTTTCCCCTGGTTTACATATACAAAGACTATAACTTACTGTTGTATCTCATGATTTATGTTGATTGCTTTTTAGTATGCTATTATGATTAATGTTGATTGCTTTAATAAAAATTTTTTATAATATATATATATTAAAAAAAAGGAGGCCTTTTATGACCTGATTTTACAACCTTTATTGTAGCGGTCATGAAGTGAAGCCGTTGTTTGCTACCAGGTGGTTTTGCCAAACCCAAGGAAATGCCAATTTTCGGCAAAAAATATAAATCTGTCATGTGATTGAGCCAGCCAGTTGCTGAGCGGTCGAAATGCGGTCACATTCATTGTCAGAACTTCAGAACCAGGTCATAGGTACCTATTGGGGAGAACCCATTGTAACTTGGAATGGTCACTAAAGTGACCAGTCGTAAGTCAAAGACTATCTGTAACTATACATAAACAGGGAGCAAACTCCACACTTGCGCTGTTAATATTACCTAGTTGCAGAATGAAATATCTCCAATCAAGCTCAGAGCACCAAGGACAATATTAACAGCAAGTTAATACTAAAACAAACAACCATCATCCCAACACGACAACTGATTGCAACATTTATAAAGCACATTCGGAAGTTCTCTGAATGTGGGCACTCGTGTTTCCATCCTCCCTTCCTCAGCCTCAGAAATATCAGCCTGGAAAGGTGATCCAGGAGGATCTGCTATGGCAACGGTTCTCAACCTGTGGGTCGCGACCCCATTTGGGGTCGAACGACCATTTCACGGGGGTCGCCAAACACCGTAGTCTGCCATTTATTTTTTTTTGGTCGGCCATTTTTTTATTTTTTTTTGGGTCGGCCATTTTTTTCCCCATTGCGATGCGGGCTGTCGCGCCGCGCATGCGCGATGCGGGCCCGCCATTTTTTTTTGGTCAGCCATTTTTTTTGGGGGGGCGGCCATTTTTTTTGTCGGCCATTTTTTTCCCATTGCGATACAGGCCGTCCCACCGCGCATGCGCGATGCGGGCCCGCCATTTTATTTTATTTTTTTGGTCGGCCATTTTTTGGGGGGGGTCGGCCATTTTTTTTGCGATGCGGGCCGTCGCGCCGCACATGCGCGATGTGGGCCGGGGTCGAGCCCCGGAAAAGGTTGAGAACCGCTGCGCTATGGAAAATAGGAGGATGTTAGTGTATCGGGAGTCTTTTAACCAGAACTCAAGAGGCAGCAATTCCAGGATCCAATCTGGGTCGGCCACCAGGACCCGGGGTTTTGTCCTCCGAGCTTTTGGAGTTGTTCTGGAGCCCATCCGCAAGGAACTTTCCTCACAATCTTCTCACACACACATTCTGGCAAGAGGATGGGCTCCAGGATGTGTCTGAAAGCTTGGAAGGCGAAACCTCTGGTTCCGGTGATGTTGGATCCTACAACATTATCCTGCAATGATGTCCCAAAGGTGCGTTTCCAGGAGGCAACTGGATGTTCTTGTTTTTCTTTGAAGACGGTCCGCTTCTCATCCAAGAAGCTTCTTCAGCTCGGACTGGAGGGTGGGGAAGGGAAGGATTTATACTCCTTGCAGACGGCTGGTTATTTGCATCCTTTTAGAGAGAGCCATTGAGGCCATGTGGAGATTTACCTGTGTCTTCAGGGTCACCTGAGCAGTGCAAATGGGTGTGAAGCCTTCTTGGAACTGCTAAAAGGACCGGAGATAGATGATGTTGTATCCTTCCCCCTCTGTTGAGAGAGGGCGGTTCGATTTGGACCTCAATGGCCTTTTTGACCCCTCTTTCAAACCCGCGGTCCTCTCTGTCCAAAGTGTGCACCTTGCTGTCTTCTAAAGAGTGGCATTTGTCTTTTAAATGCAGCTGGACAGCTGAATCCTGTCCTGATGGGTTTATTCTCCTGTGTTGTGCCATGCTTTTAGGAAGTTGTTCTGTGTCCTGAATCAAGATGCTTTTATAATTCAAGCACACAGACAGATGACTCAAACAAAGATGATTATAAAGCAGACATTTAATCCAGGAATACTGCTGAACTCGCGTTTCTTGGTAGTTTCATCTGAATATTGTACATCTGTCCATCTTTATTAGGTAAGAAATCAGTAATTCCTCCATATCAACTTCTAATGTGGAATGGGACCCTGTGTGTCCTCTGATGGTCCCATGCTTATCCCAGACAAAGAACATTCCAAACTGGCACATAGCCAGGATATCCTGTGATAAATTTAGTAATTCCTCCTACTGACCTGCTAACATGATATTAACTGAATAGCTAAACTAATTTACCCATAAGCCAATAAATGCCAAACATTCTAACATATAGACCCATGATCCAGAACACTTCGGTTGCCAAGAAAGTCCAGTTGCCTCGTGAAAAAGCATCTTTGGGACAATCATGACCTGGATGACTGAGAATCTCCGTAGACATTATCCTGGGACACGTATATTCGCCTTCCTCCGAGAGCAATTCCACCTTTCGGTCGGCCGGCTGTTCTACCAACCTTTCATACAGGTGCAGGTCTTTCAGCAAATCTTCTCGCAGACGGGGGCAATCCAGTGCACCAGGCTCAAAAGCAGAGATGAGATATACAAAGGGATCCACCAGAGGGAGGGTCCCCAGGGATTCAGTGCAGGCCTCCCGGAGGGCCTGGAGGACTTCCGACTGATTGTAACGCTGCTCCATCAATCGCTTGAGAGTGTGAAGTTCCAGATCAGCCTTGGACCGGGCAAAGTACACTTTTTTGCCTGCCTGCCGGGCCTCCAACACCAGGTGGGCGTGAGAATCCTCAAACCTGTCTTCAGTTACCAATACAATCAGGTCGGCCTCTCTCATCCATTGATCCGCGTGTCCCTTGCCATCCATCGAGCACTCCCATAGAAGTAAATTACTGTAAATTGGATCAGGGTACATGATGGGCTTTTCAGATTTCACCGGAGCCCCCACGGGGGCTGATCCCACATCATCTTCGGTCATCCCCCGTACGGCATTCAGAAGAGCTGATTTTCCGACTCCAGATTTTCCCACAAAGATGACAGAAACATCCCCACAATCGGGGGAACCCGGAGCAGAGTTTGGAGAGGTCTCTAAGGACATGTTTGGTGTTGACGAAGAAATTATCTTTTCTTCTGAGCAGACTGTAAACCCTTCAAGAAGGAAAGACAAAGATCAGAATGGAAGAAATGACTTTTTTTTAAGGCTAAAATCAAATCCTAAGCACGGCTATAGATATTTTAAGCAGCGCTCAGTCACAAATGTTGAGCACACCAAATCAAAATCAATTGGTCTCAGGCCTGGAGCACAAGGATAATAATAATTTCATTTAATTTCACTGCATGCCCATAAAAATTGGGATGGGTACATTTTCACTTCCCTTACCAAAAAAAAGTGTATTGTTCTTTTCTTTATTCAAGCTTCTTCTGTTTTTCATTGCTCAGCAAGACTAACAAACCATAACGATGTTTTCAAATTAGGCCATGATGCAACCCAGACGTGGCCACCAAAATCAGGGATTTTTTTTTTAAAGTTTTATCCTGTTTCTACTGTTTTTGCAAATAAATCAAGGTGACAAACATACTTAATATTCCTTCTTCCTCCGGTTTTCCTCACAACAATCCCTCTACAACAGATATGTCAAACGCAAGGCCCAGGGGCCAGATGCGGCCCGTGAAGTGGTTTCATGTGGCCCACAAAGCCATCCTTGAAACAGTGAGGGAATGGCCCCTGCTGCCTTGGCCCTGGCCCTGGCTGCGTTTCTTGCCTGTTTTTCTCCCTCCCTCATCTCAAATATTTTCCCACCATTCTGTATTTAAGAAGGAAGAAAGGAAAGAAGGAAAGAAGGAGAAGGAGGGTCTGAGGGAAGTCCTGCCTTAGTCCTGCCCTGCTGCCCTTTTACCATCCCCTTGCCCCCTCCCCCTGGCCTATCCTGGGGTCTCCCATCCTATTGATAAGGAAGCTTTGGATACAAAGCCGGGTCTCCTCCCACGGAGAGGGAATGGGCCTCCCTCTGACTTTGCCCTCGTACCCATCATGAGCAACCTGGCTAAGGAGAGCAAGCACAGCAGTAGCAGCCTTGAGGAGGAGGTAAGTGCAGCTGGGCCCCCTTGGGGAAGTGGGGCTGGGCTTGGTGCCACGGGTGCTCGAGGGCCAGGCTGGGCATTTGACCTCTGCTGCTCAGGGCTCCGGGCAGCCCGCATCACCATCCAGCCCCCCACATGGCCTGAGAAGAACGGTGAGGCTCCTCCAATGGACCATGCCTTGGCGCTTGCCCTGGTCCCACTCCCTTCTACCGGAGACCCCCAGATCTGTCCCACTCGTGCCCAGGCCCCCACAAGCACCCTTGACGCGAACAACGTAGAGCTGGCCATGCCCACACAGTAGGCCACACCCACTCCACACCCACCCAGTAGGCTGTACCCACCCTGGCGACACCCCACCCCCGAGGGCAACCGCAATGCTGATGCGGCCCCCAATGAAATTGAGTTTGACACCCCTGCTCTACAAGGTGGGTTGGGCTGCGACAGAATGACTTACCCACAGCCTCCCAGTTGACTGACCCGAAACCTCCCAATCGGCTTTCATGTCTGTGGTAGAACTAGAATTCACCGTCTCCTAGTGACTGGCCCAAAGTTTCGTTGACATGTATTTTGAAAGCCTGGAAAATCCAGAGTAGTCTGGCTGCCAGCAGTTACTAGTTCGTTTAATTCACACTGTCACACTACCCAGGGTGCACCATAAAGAGGCCAACGAGCTTCACACCCTTCACATATTATTTTACTAGTACTGATGATGTTACCTAATTAAGGTAATGAAATGTCTGCAAGAACACAAGCAAGCTCAGAGAGCACCAAGAACCTCACATTTTATTTGGGGGGGGGTTCTACTAATCTTGTCAAAATGTTAATTTATATTGCCAGTCCACGTATGATATGTCTTACGCTAAAATAAATAAAATAAATGGCCTAAAGCAGGGGTAGGCAACCCAAAACACTCAAAGAGCGTTTCCCATCAAAAACAAAACACGATATATGCAGTGTTTATTTTAGATGTCAAAAGGGTCTCTCTCTGTCTCTCTCTCCCTCCCTCCTGCCCTTGGTCTGCCAGTCCTCTTGCCCCATTCTCTTTCTTTCTCTCTCTCTCTTTCTTCTCTCTCCCTCCCTCTCTCTCTCTTTCTCTCTCTCTCTTTCTCTCCCCCCTCCCTCTCTCCGATCTTCTGCTCACCTGGCAAGTTGGCTTCAAGCTGTTCTCCAACAAGCTCAGGGGTAGGCAATCTCAGCTCTTTTATGACTCATGGACTTCAACTCCCAGAATTCCTGAGTCAGCATAGCTGGGCTAGCTAGCTCTCTCCTGCCCTTCCTACTTCCTGCAGAGACCGCAGCAAAGGGAGGAGCTCCGCCCAATAAGCTTTTCAGCTCCTCAGAGAACACTGTGAGTCTACTCTTTTTTACAAACACACACACAGAGAGAGAGAGAGAGAGAGAGAGAGAGAGAGAGACAGACAGACAGACAGACAGACAGACAGACAGACAGACAGACAGACAGACAGACAGAGAAGCAGGGAAGTGCAAGTGCCTCTCTCTGTCTCTCTCTGCAAATGGCAGAGGAGGCTGGGAGCCACAGGGGAAGGCCCAAAGAGCCGCAGGTTGCCGACCTGTGGCCTAAAGACACCCAGCCAGCTTTCATATCAGAAGCAGCACTAGAACTCACTTCACCGGTTCCTGATTTCTAGCCTGGCGTTTTAACAACTAGGGCAGACTTTTATCTTCTGGCTTTCACACTAGCTGGGGGCTTCTGGGAGTTGAAGTCCACAACACCTTCAGAGTTGCCAAATCAGAGAAACCCGGCCATCTAGCTGGGCATGCTAGAAAGAGGCGGGGGGGGGAGGGGTTTCTGGAGAATAGCTTGACTCCCTCTTCTTTGGGGCAGCCCCTGAGATATTGGAACACTGCTATGGTATCACCCTAGTAGTTCTTCTTTTTATTAAACTAGAACCAGGGGTTCTCAACCTTGGCAACTTTAAGACTTGTGGACTTCAACTCCCAGAATTCCTCAGCCAGCTTTGCTGGCTGAGGAATTCTGGGAGTTGAAGTCCACAAGTCTTAAAGTTGCCAAGGTTGAGAACCCCTGAACTAGACCTACCCAATTCCAGCAGCCGTTCCTGGAGCTGCCGAGGGCAGCCCTAGCGCTGAAAAGGAGCATTCCGGATTCTCACGGCTCAAGCAACCTGGGTTGCAGAGAGAGAGAAAGAGACACGCTTCGCTCCTCCATCAGCCCCGGCTGGGCTTGCACGAAACGGGCTCGCCAAGCCCGGCCCGGGCCCTCCACCTCTGGCCGTTTGCAAAGACGCCCTTCCTCCCCACCTACCTGCGGGTCGCCCCTGCAAGGACCGAGGAGGGCAGGTCGGGCGTCCGGATTCCCGGGGCAGAGAGGCGTCCGGCGACGCTTCCCGGGCTGGGGGTCTCCTCCGGCCGCTCCCGTCTCCCGGCTCTGCCCTTCCCTTCCCGGCGCGTCAGAAGGGGCGGATTTTGCGCCGCCGCGGTGCGAGCAGCAGCCGGGGGAGGCTGGGAAGAAGGCGCCAAAGCTGCTTCGGGATCGCGCTCGGGCCGCTGCTCTTGCTCGGGCCGCCCCAGGAAGCGCGCCCGGAGGCTCCCCGCGCGGAGCAAGAGAAGGAGCGGGGGACGCGCGACTGCCCACGGGAGGAATTGGCCGTGGATCTCTTCTTGGCCGCCCCCCCCGACGGAGGCCAAGCGGCTCCTGGACCCCTTGGGAGGAAAGGTGAGCGGCGCTTTCCCGTCAATCCGGGGAAGTGGGAACGTGTGTGTGTGTGTGTGTGTGTGTGTGTGTGTGTGTGTGCAGGTGGGGAGGGGTCACCTGGAAAGTCGGAGGGGAGGGGAACGGCGCTTTCCCGTAAATGCAGGTAAATGGAGAAGTGTGTGTGTGTGTGTGTGTGTGTGCAGGTGGGGAAGAGTCACCTGGAAAGGCGGAGGGGAGGGGAGCGGCGCTTTCACGTCAATCCGGGGAAGTGGGGTCTGTGTGTGTGTGTGTGTGTAGGAGGGGAGGGGTCACCTAGAAAGGCAGAGGAGAGGGGAGCTACGCTTTCGCGTAAATCCAGGGAAGTGGAGAATGTGTGTGTGTGTGTGTGTGTGTGCAGGTGGGGAGGGGGTCACCTGGAAAGGCGGAGGGGAGGGGAGCGGCGCTTTCACGTCAATCCGGGGAAGTGGGGTCTCTCTCTGTGCGGGTGTATATGTGTGTGTGTAGGCGGGGAGGGGTCACCTGGAAAGGCGGAGGGGAGCGGAACGGCGCTTTCCCGTAAATGCAGGTAAATGGAGAAGTGTGTGTGTGTGTGTGCAGGTGGGGAGGGGGTCACCTGGAAAGGCGGAGGGGAGGGGAGCGGCGCTTTCACGCCAATCCGGGGAAGTGGGGTCTGTGTGTGTGTGTGTGTAGGAGGGGAGGGGTCACCTGGAAAGGCGGAGGGGAGGGGAGCTACGCTTTCCCGTAAATCCAGGGAAGTGGAGAAGTGTGTGTGTGTGTGTGTGTGTGTGTGTGTGTGTGTGTGCAGGTGAGGAGGGGGTCACCTGGAAAGGCGGAGGGGAGGGGAGCGACACTTTCCCGTAAATCCAGGGAAATGGAGAAGTGGTGCATGTGTGTGTGTGTGTGTGTGTGTGTGTGTTTGTGTGTGCGTGCAGGTGGGGAAGAGTCACCTGGAAAGGCGGAGGGGAGGGGAGCGACGCTTTCCCGCCAATCGGGGAAGTGGGGTCTCTGTGTTTGTGTGTGTGTGTGTGTGTGTGTGTGTAGGAGGGGAGGGGTCACCTGGAAGGGCGGAGGAGAGGGCGCGATCCCTCCCCCCCCCAATAACACCGGGCAGGAAGCCCGGCTAAGCCCGCGGACTCCCCCTGCCAGATGTGAGCTGCAAAACTGCGGGCGTTATTCCCTCTCTTTGCTGCCCACTCATGGTGGTCTGAGGTATGGCAGCCCTGAAGGCGCGGTCGAGACGCGGTGGCTTTCGATTCCTCCCGATCGCGGGCTGGACTGGGGGGGAGGGAGGGAGGGGAGGGACCAGCGGCCAAAAGACGAAGCAGCGTCGCAACAGCTGGAGCGGGAGGGCCTTTGAACCCCTAAGAATCCCTAAGATCACACCCACCCACCCAGACAGGCAAAACACCAGAATATAAACTGACAGCAAACAGCACTCCTTACTTTTTTTGTTTTTGTTTTAAGCTGGTTAACTATTTTATTTTTTAAAATACGTTTTATTCATTTTTTAACATAATCCCCTTAATATTCGGTAAACAGTGTGTTGTCTGGGTTTACATTTAAGAAACATTCACTCATGTTGATTTGTTTTTAAGAAGAAACTGGACAGCCATTTGTCAGAAATGGTATAGGGTTTCCTGCCTGAGCAGGGGGTTGGACTAGATGACCTCCAAGGTCCCTTCCGACTTTATCACTATTACTATTATTAACCGTTGATTTCTATAATCTATAATCCACATAATAACTTTATTTGATTTCCTCTTTTTCCCATAATGTTCTCTTTTGCCAATCTTAAGTTAATACAATTCTTGTTGCTTTTATACTCAATGATGATTGAGTATAAAAAGTTTTCTAATATTTCTACAGATAATAATCACATCAATATACTACTCCTTTTCTATCTAGTCATTCTGGTTGTCTCATCATAGATCCTGTTTACAGTTCTTGTTTACATTTGTTTTTCCCACAATGTTCAAAACGTTCTTACTGGTTAAGATTTTCTCAAAGTTAATTACGTTTAAATATTTAAGTCTATTTTTTCTCATGTAAGCCAACCCAATGCTTTTACTTTTCTTAAGGAATAAATAAGACTGAAAAAAGAAAAAATAATAAGAGTTAAAAAAAATAAAAAGATAGTATGCTACTTAAAATCCCTATTTCCTATAAACTGATACATATTTATTTCCAAAAAAAATTCATTCTTTTTTACCATAATTAAAAATATATTTAATCTTTAAATATTCCATTTAATAAATCCAGTCCTCTAGTCTTTTAACTCTTATTCAAAACATTTTAATCCATTGTAATTTTCTTAAAGTCAATCACCTTTAGATATCTAAAACATTTCCTTTATGTAAGCCATTCCAACTTTTATATTACTCATATCAAGAAATAAAATAAAAAGAAGAAGAAAAAGAAAGTACTATGTTATTTGAGGGGCTCTTCTCTCTTAAAGTCAAATTCACATCCAAATTTTTTCTATTTCTTTAACCATATTCGACAGGTGTTTCTTTTTTAAATATTCTCTCTGATAGGCCCCATCATCTATTTTCTTAATTTTCACTTTAGCCTTTTTCTTTTGCCCGGTATCTTTCTTAATCAATATGTTCTGCTAAGTCAAAGAATCTTTCCATATTCTTGTAGGTGTTACTGTAGATCAGCAGTTCTCAACCTTTTCCGGGGCTCGACCCGACGGGGCGCATCGCGCATGCGCGGCGCGACGGCCCGCATCGCACATGCGCGGCACGACGGGGCGCATGCACGGCGCAACGACCCGCATCGTGATAGGGGAAAAAAATGGCCGACCCAAAAAAAATGGCCGACCAAAAAAAAATATGGCGGACTGCGGTGCTTGGCGACCCCCGTGAAATGGTCGTTCGACCCCAAATGGGGTCGCGACCCACAGGTTGAGAACTGCTGCTGTAGATATAAAAGGTATGTCAAGTACAATATCTTTGTGAGAGGCGTTTGCCAATGCATTTTTGTTGAAAATCTTTTTCTCTCTGCTTCTCTTTTTATCTCTCCAGTTCTAGTGTTTTTCCTGGCATCTCTGCAGTCCATTTTGTCCAATCTTTTTTCTTATCCTCAAATTTGTTTTCTGGTGTTAAAGTATAAGTTGTCTTTTCCAAATCCAGTATTTCTTGTAAAAATATTTCTGCTTTGGGTTAAATCATACTTCTTCGTTTTGTTAGGGTCCATCTTTAAGTCTCTTTCCTCACATTTGTATTCAGTTGTCTGTTTTATCTGTTCCTTTTCTGTTGTTGTTTCCTGAGGGTTTTTTTTGTTGTTGTTGTAAAGTTAAATTGGAGATGAATTGGTTTATATTTTCAAAGTTATTTTGGATTTCCTTGTGGTTTGAAATCATTGTTATTTGAATTAGTTTCAACATACCATGTCTCCTCTTGAAAAGTATTTATTTTTTCTTGATAGGTTATTTCTATAAATCTCTGATTTTCCATGAAAACTGCACTCCTTACTTACTTACTAGCACTGCTGATGTTACCTATGTGGGAGATGAAAATATAGCCCCCTCCTCATATAATAAGGCTGGAGCAAACTTGAAAGAGGCCCCACAGTAGTCATTTAAAGTTTTAACTTGAACTTTATGTTGTTTCACAATACGGATGTATTATTTGTAATTTGCTGAGTTCTGTCCAATATAAAATTGCAAAGTAGATAGTTCTATATATTTATTTGGAACACGAGTATTGTAGCCATGGGAAAAAAGGAAGTGAAAGTAGCAGACAGAGGTTTCAGATGTACACGGGTGTATGTGGAAACCGCTGGGCAGCCCAAAAGGACAAGGAACTGCTTTTGCAAACTAATTATTATGTGTGGGTGGTCCTTAGAAGAAAGGTATAAAAATGTTGGTTTAAGTCTGGCTCAGGGCCATTGGTCTATAGCTGTCCTTTGGCATATTTTATTTATTTATTTTTCAAATTTCTATACCGCCCCTCTCCCATATGGTCCTTGTTCCAATGGGTTGTTAATAATGTAAGTGCTGCTATGTTACTATGCTATGTTCCAAATGATTAGCAAAATAAACCTCTGAATCTTAAAGTAAGAATTATTGTTTTGTGTTGCTGTCTCTTGTCTTTTTCGTTGGGTTTATCCTTGACACCTAGTTAGGGTAATTAAACGTCTGCAAGAACACAAGCTCAAAGAACATCTAGGACCCCTTTTGAACCCATCTCAAGGAGAACTTCTTTTAAACTCCACCTACTTGGATCCCTCTGCTTCCCCCCACCCAATTGCCCAGTGGCTTTTGATGGAAGTGTGTTGCCAGATCTTGACTCCGACCTGAAAGCCAGTAAGGAACAGGCAGAAATCCCAAGGGTTGAGCAATGGATTTTCCTCTCCTTGGCAGCTTGACACTTGTGATTCCATAAGTCCTGCGCAGGGCGATGATATAGTAGTGGGAAAGCAGAGATGAGGCCAGAGAAAGGGTTTCATTACATCAGTGTGTCTCAACTTTTAAGATGTGTGGACTTCAACTCCCAGAATTCCCCTGCTGGAGTGGAATGCCATAACATAGTGTTTCTCATGCTGGCTGGGGGATTCTGGGAGTTGAAGTCCACCCATCGTCAAATTGGCAAAGTTGAGAGATACTACAATACATGGTTGCATATGTCTGGGCCTGGAAGGTTTCCTGTCTCACGAGATAAGTCTAATTTAGCTTTGCTGGGTCAGGATTTATAGCTTTGCTGTATCAGGATTTATGGTGGGTACGTCCTGTTTTGTCTACAAGCATATGATCAATGACTGCTGTCTGGTAACTGTTCACATGTACGGATAGGGAAGTATAGAATGTAACCATGTAAGGAATATTGTGTGATCAGGAAATGTATACGTATTATTGGCTATAAATATGTTGTAAAGACCACCCTTCGGGGTTCAGACCCTTTGCTTCCTGAACCTGCGCAATAAACCTTTCCTTCTCCAGAAGAGCTGGCTCCTGTCTCATTATTCTACTACAGTGTGAAGGAGATTCAGCCTGGGTTCTCGCCAAAAGGCTCCTTCCCTGGGCCATACTCACCTCCTCTCTTCTATTCCTGCAGCTCAGCCATGGCCAGCTTCCCCTGTGTAGACGAAGCAGCGTTGAGGAACCTCAAAGTTCAATATCTGGCCCAGAAATCCATCGTAGGTGCCTCTCAAATCCAGGAACTGCTGGATTTTTTGAACTCCTTCAAAGTCCAGGTTGGGATCCTAGGAGAGCACCGTTCCGGGGTCAGCATGCTGGTTGAGGCTCTACTGAGCAAGTCTCGCCCAGTGACAAACCTTGCTGCTTACTTCCGGAAAGCCCCACAGCCCTCACTCTCTGCAGAGGTCCACATTCATCCCACCTTCCCTCACCTCATCTTGCATGAACTACCTGGCTTTGAGGCCACCGAGACACCGGCTGCCTATCTGAAGAAGCTGGGTGACCTACAGCGATTCAACTGCTTCGTGATGGTGGTAGGAACCACGGGCTTAAGAGATGTTCATCTACAAGTCCTTAAGGCCATCAAGCAAAAGAAGAAACCTTTCTTTGTGGTTCACACCAAGATTGACCTGGATCTGCACACAGCTAGAAGGCGCCTTCAATACAGATACAATCGTGCAGAGCAGCTGAACCGGATCCGGAAGGAGTTGTCTGAGACTTTGGCCAAGGATGGATTGGAGGCCCAGAAGATTTTCCTGGTGTCTGGGCTGCAGGCTGAGAGATACGATTTCGCTTGCTTCGAAGACACGTTGGAAGGAGAACTGCTCAACCTGAAAAGGTAAAGAGGTCAAGGGTTGGATCAGAACATTTTGACTTTTCTTCCAGGGCTGGAAAACGTGTCCAACTCTTGCATATCCGTCGTTCTGCCCTTTTATGTTAGCCTGTTGAGCTAATGTCCTTTTTTTCCTTAGTTGTTTTCTATATGGAAGTCAACTAAACATGCTAAAATAGAATATTATCAAAGAAAGTAGAAACAGTTCTTAAACAGTGGTTGCTAAGTGGGAAATCATGTGACCGTGACTGTTTTCTTTTTCCCTGGTCCCTTGCCTTTCGGAATGCTTATCCTGGTGCTGGGATAATTAGGGATTACAAGAGAGTAAGCAGACACACAGTGAGAAATACATATTGAAAGGAATGCAGTGGTGCCAGCAGCCCAAGCATACTCAGGACTGGAAGCCACAAGCCCGCTACACCAGTGGTTCTCAACCTTTTTCAGGCCGAGACCCCACCTGCACCGCCCATGCGCGGCGCGACCCCAACCTGCGCTGCCCATGCGCAGCACGACGGGCTGAATTGCGTATGCGCGGCGCGCGCGCGACGGCTGAGGGGAAATGGGGGAAAAAATTGGCAGACTGCCGTGTTTGGCGACCCCCGTGAAACGGTCATTCGACCCCAAATGGGGTCGCGACCCACAGGTTGAGAACCGCTGCGCTACACAATCATATTCTCCATTTTGCATTTGCTTAGTCTCTTATAATCCCTTTCTCTTCAAACTTCCTGCTCTGCAAGGGAGGGGGGGAAAACAGGTCAGGCATAGAACAAAACATACTTTTAAAGGCGATCACATGACTAAGGGGCCCTGCAAAGGCATTGATCATAAAGTTATTTTTCACCACCATTGTAACTTCAAATTGTTGCTGTTTGAAACTGTCGTAAAGCAAGGTCTGTCTTTACATGGCAATTTAAAACATTCCAGCAAAATCTTTCAGATTATTTATATTTATTTATTTATATTTCATATTTCTAAACCACCCCTCTCCCTCAAAGGGGGGCTCTGGATGGTGTACAGTATAGCCAATAAAATGTATAAAAAATGAATGTTAAAATTTAAAAATTAAGTTTAAAAAAATTAAAATTATAGAATAATGACAATTAAACATCGAAAGGGGAGAAAAATCCTATGATAGCATGGACATTATTGTACATGCCCAGCGTAGTCTGAGAAAGTCAGTGTTGAGTTCTTGATGCATCCTGACTGTAATCTTATCTCTAATTGCAGCTAATGACTATAGGAAGACAATGCATATATTTATAGTATATTTCTGTTCTTTCTAGGCACCATGAGGGAAATCTGAAGGAGTTCCCTGCAGTAAGTCAAAAGATGGTCAAGGAGCTACTTGACATTTGCAAGTTCAGCAACTTGGCTGAAGTCTCAACAATGATCCAGGGTTTGCTGGCGAATCCCACTCAGATCCCTCTGAACGTAGCTGTGATTGGAGAAACAGGCTCAGGAAACTCCTCTCTAATCAACGCGCTGAGAAGAGTAGGCTCTGAGGAGAAAGAGGCAGCCGCCACCGGAGTGGCAGAGACCACCAGGAGAGCCACAGTCTACCCATTCCCGTTCGTCCCTAACATGTACCTTTGGGATTTACCAGGAATGGGATTGATGGAAGATGACGTGAAGCGCCTGGATTTCAGCCACTACAGCGTCTTCCTTCTGGTGGCCTCAGAGCGTTACAAGCACATCCACAGCTGCTTGGCCAAAATTATTGCTTCAGAAGGGAAACAGTCTTTCTTTGTGAGGAACAAGATAGATGTCGATGTGGAGGCCCAAGCTGGAAACCAACCCAACTTGAAGGAGAAACTTCAGGAACAGATCCGGAAGAGCTGCGTAGAAGCTCTGAAGAACGACGGCGTTGACTGTCCGGTCTTCTTGGTCTCCTCCTTCATGGCTGAAGCCTACGACCTCCCTCTCCTTCGGGAAGAACTCCAGAGACGGGCTTCTGAGTTGAAGAAGAAGGCCTTGAGGAGAGCGATCCCCACCGTCTTCTCCCAGCTGGTAAGGCTCAAGAGCAAAGTGCTGATGAGAGACGTGTGGGGGAAGACCTTGCAAGTTGGCCTCTTCTCTGTGGACAATGTCAAGGAGGCGGTGGTTGAGAAGCTCCTGGCCACCATCACCAGCTTCTGCATCCATCTTGGTCTGGATGAAATATCTGTCAGGAACACAGCTCAGAGCACTGGCAAAGCAGCCCACCAGCTTCAGGCAGAGATCCAAAGCCGCTTTGCCCGGCCAATGCATCCCACCGACGTGCTCAACCTCATAGTTAAGCCTCCCTCATGGAGCAGCTGGGCGTGGAGCTACATGCCCTATTGGGCCCGAGGAGGTAAAGTGGAGGACACGATCTCTGTGGAGAACATTTACAATCTGCTGCAACAAGCTGTAGTGGAACTGTCTGGCAATGCAGAGAGGCTGCTGATGGCAGCCTTCTCGGAGGACTAGAGGTGGAGGGGAGATTGATGGGGAGGGGGGAGAGGCAGGGCTAGCAACCTCTTTGCCCCACTTTCAAAGTAGGGGAAAGAAAATAAGGGGAGGGTCCCTGAGAAAGGACACGATCGCTTGGTCTAGTGTGGGTGTAGGCAACCTTGGCCTTTATGACTGGCGGACTTCAACTCCCAGAATTCCTGAGCCAGCATGGCTTAGCATGGAAACCTCTCCCTTTCCCCTCAGCATGGCTGGCTCAGGCATTCTGGGAGTTGAAGTCCACGAGTCATAAAAGAGCCAAGGTTGCCTACCCCTGGCCTAGTGTTGTGTGGAGGGGGTGATCGTGTTTTTTGGAAGGATCCAGCAACCAAAAATGGAGGCTTTCTGAGCAAAAGATTTGGCTGTAGAAACTTAATGGAAAGTTGACCCCCTTGCAGTGCTGATACACACTTACACTGCAGTGTCTTTCAATGTTTGCAACTTTTAAGATGTGTGTGGACTTTAACTCCCAGGATTCCCCAGCCAGCATGGCTGGCTGGGGAATTCTGGGAGTTGAAGTCCACACATCTTAAAAGTTGGTAAGATTGAGAAATACTGGTTAGATGTCGATACTAAGCCATTCCTGTTACAAAGAAATCAAATGCTTGCTTACTTGCTAGGATCTCGGTTCCTGGCTTACAGTACTGGTCTTATATAGTGGAAACTATTGTATTTTTCTGGGGGGGGGGAAGAGAAAATATATCTCATCATAGGACAGGCTTCACATGGCTTGGCTTGTTCAGGAAAGCACGCCCTGAGCCTAAACCTCTGAATTCCCCAGATGTACACATGCTTAGCTGCTTTCTGTCCAGGACAATTCTATTTTGTAGATTGAAATAGTCATTGTTTGCATTTGTTTGCCCTGGAAGCAGGTCACGTTACACAGTTACTAAAAACACTGGTGAGCGGTAGGGATTGTCTGCCATTTGCTGCACACAACGCAAACTACAGTGAGAAATTCTACAGGGACATCTAGCCATGCCACAAGTTAATTGAAGCAGTTGCCTGTTTGTAACTTGCTGCACGACAAATTAAAATGTATTGTGCAATCTTGTTTTGATCGTTCTTGTTTACAGTAGGCTACTCGTTGGATTTCTAAAATCTTCACCCTCGGTCAGGCCTAATTGTTGTTGTTTGTTTTTTTTATTGTTCCTCTTGATTTGTTTTGCCAGGCAACGCAGTCCAAATTCCCATGGCTTTTACAAAATAGTTGCCCAGCATACTTGCAGCAAATTGTATTCACAGTAATGCAAAAGCATTGTGGCCTTCTGTGACACTCAAACTACTGGGAGGGGGAGAGAGAGACTCTCATTTGGATGACAAAATAAGTCTATTTGGTAATTGACAACTAATCCAGTACCTGGGACAGAAATGAATACAGCAACTTAACCTATCCTCCTCCAAATTAGATGGGAAGTCAAGACTACTATTAGAAAAGATGTACAAATACAGGTCGTCCTCAAGTTATGATCATTCGCGTAGCTCCTGTTTGAAGTTACGACCGCACTGGAAAAAATGATTTACATATATTATTGCAGTTCCCCAAGGTCACATGATCACAATCTGGGGATCTGGCCACCAGCTCACACTTGCGACAACTGCAGCATCCCAAATCACACGATTGCCAGCTGGCTGCCAACAAGGAGTTTTTGTTTGTTTGTTTTTTGCTTTATTTTCTTCTTACTTTCTTTTATATTTCATGATACAATAAAATATCAAAGGAAAAATAAAGTGCCAGGAAGCATTAACCTCCAAAGATACAGAAGTAGATGTATAGATCACAATGCACTTGCAGAATGTGTAAATTGACATGCAAAAGGCCTTGACCCACAGCAACTTCAGCTTAAAAAAGATCTTTTGCTTAAAATTCTCTCCACTTTAAGTATTCAGAAAAAGGGCAGCCAGAAGAAATAGTCCTGCCAAACTTGACAATCCTTGGGTTTACTTCATTCTGAGCCAATCTCACACATTTAAAATCTAGATTCACTAACATCATTGCAAAAAACAATTTCAGGTTTGTTCATTTTCAGGATCACAAGGACTACCCCACTCTCTCAAGACAGAAGCCACGTTAAATGACCAAAAAGGTAGCAAAGAAATGGAGTTTTGTAAGGATGGAGAGTGACACTTCCAGGGTCTCTTCATTTTATAACACAAGGTTACTTGCGCTGATGGGTTTCCTGAAAAGGTGTACAGGGTTTGGGGGGGTTTTTTTGGTTCACATTTCTGATTGTTCTCTACAGCACGAATTTTTAACAATATTCTCACGAGTACAGAATTCAACAATACGTGTCTATATCTCAGAAGGCTCACTCCAAGCCCTGGGTCTTCAATCTGTCATACATACTTAATAATAATAATTAGAAATCTGCAGCAATTTTGCATCTTTAAAGACCCACAACTATATTGCTGGAACACTCAAGCTGTGCACACAAGCAACCTTCTGCTTTGCAGAAAGCACTGCATTTTACTTAGCAGTGAGATACCGAGAATTCAGTAGACTGATATACCCTGTGACGAGGCTGTAACGTGATTTCAGTGTAACTTACATTAGACATAAACTTCCTGAAATAGCTAACAACTAGGAAGTAGTTATCCCTATCGAATGATGGCGCTGATATTTGCAGTTGGCACTCAAAGGAGCCGAGTTCAGCGTTGGCATCTTGTGCCCTTCAGTGATCATTCTTCTTTGCTCTTCAGAGCAGCACAAATCGGCTCCCTTTACATTTTCTTAAATAAAAATAAGGGGGCAGGGGGGATGTTGTATAGACACCAGTTGATGGTGTCTTGATGACTGGGGCAGGGGGGATGTTGTATAGACACCAGTTGATGGTGTCTTGATGACTGGGGCAGGGGGGATGTTGTATAGACACCAGTTGATGGTGTCTTGATGACTGGGGCAGGGGGGATGTTGTATAGACACCAGTTGATGGTGTCTTGATGACTGGGGCAGGGGGGATGTTGTATAGACACCAGTTGATGGTGTCTTGATGACTGGGGCAGGGGGGATGTTGTATAGACACCAGTTGATGGTGTCTTGATGACTGGGGCAGGGGGGATGTTGTATAGACACCAGTTGATGGTGTCTTGATGACTGGGGCAGGGGGGATGTTGTATAGACACCAGTTGATGGTGTCTTGATGACTGGGGCAGGGGGGATGTTGTATAGACACCAGTTGATGGTGTCTTGATGACTGGGGCAGGGGGGATGTTGTATAGACACCAGTTGATGGTGTCTTGATGACTGGGGCAGGGGGGATGTTGTATAGACACCAGTTGATGGTGTCTTGATGACTGGGGCAGGGGGGATGTTGTATAGACACCAGTTGATGTTGACTTGATGACTGGGGCAGGGGGGATGTTGTATAGACACCAGTTGATGGTGTCTTGATGACTGGGGCAGGGGGGATGTTGTATAGACACCAGTTAGGATATGAAGGCTGCTTGACAAGAGAATTAGGTGGAAGTATCTCCAACTACGAACATTGCCTTTTCTGCCCTTAGGTTAGGGACAGAGTTTCTCACCTTTAGCAACTTTTAAGACGTGTGGATTTCAACTCCCAGAATTCCCCAGCCAGCTACAGATAGCCCTCAACTTACAACCGTTCATTTAATGATCATTTGAAGTCACAGCAGCATTGGAAAAAAAATGACCGTTTTTCACACCCTTACGACCCATGGTCACATGATCAAAATTTGGATGCTTGGCCACTGACTTATATTTAGGATGGGCTGCCATGACCTGGGGTCATGTGATCCCCTTTGGTGAACTTCTGACAAATTCACTTAGCCACCCTTCTATTCTACTGGCTTAACACCTGCAGTGATTCCCTGCACAACTGTGCCAAGGAAGGTCATAAACTGGGGCAAAATTCACTTAACAAGTGTTTTGCTTAGCAAGAGAAATGTTGGGCTCAACTGTCGTAAGTCAAGGACTACCTAGACCAGGAGTAGGCCACCTTGGCTCTTTTATGACTGGTGGACTTCAACTCCCAGAATTCCTGAGCCAGCCTGGCTCAGCATGGAAACCTCTCCCTTTCCCCTCAGCATGGCTGGCTCAGGAATTCTGGGAGTTGAAGTCCACCAGTCATGAAGGGGCCATAGTTCCCCCATGCTGGCTCAGGAATTCTGGGAGTTGAAGTCCACCAGTCATGAAGGGGCCATAGTTCCCCCATGCTGGCTCAGGAATTCTGGGAGTTGAAGTCCACCAGTCATGAAGGGGCCATAGTTCTTCCATGCTGGCTCAGGAATTCTGGGAGTTGAAGTCCACAAATCATAAAAGAGCCAAGGCTGCCTACCCCTCACCAATACGCTGGCTGAGGAATTCTGAGAGCTGAAGTCCACACAGCTTAGGTTAAAAAACACGGAGCTAGGGAAATGTTTCTTTACAGATTCTGAGCTATCTTTCCAAAGGGAACATAGGTAGCCCTTCATTCCCCCCCCCCAAAAGGGGAATATGGCTCTCCATCCCAGGCAGCAATGTCCATTGCCTTCCATTCCCCACCCAGACTCAGGAAGCAGAGGAGTTGGTTAGTGCTACTGCTAGAGCTCCCCGCGAGCATGGCGGATATAGTGCTCGTGCAAGCCTGCCTCATAGCTAAAATTCTCCCCACAGTCCATGCAGGAATAGGGCCAGGAGGGTAGCAACTCCTGTGTCTGCCGGTGGAACGTTTGGTGTTGACGCAGGCTGGAGATCTGACGGAAACTCTTGCCGCAATCGAAGCACTGATGAGGCGTGCTATGGCCCGCCGCCTGTCCTTGGCAGTGATGCTTATAGTTGGCCAGCTGGTCAAAACGGCGGCCACAGTCCGGACAGCCAAAGATAGGGTGCAAGCAGTCACTGTAATCAGAGGGTGAGGGCGTGGCATGGCTTCGCTGATGGCAGATAAGTGCCCGGGAACTCTTGAAAGCCTTTTTACAAATGAAGCAGAGAAATAGGGCGTCCCGCAAATTGGCCTGAACAAAGTCCTCCGGATGTTCTCGCTTCATATGCCGTTCCTTGAATTTCTTGTCAGGGAAGGTGATCAGGCAGTGAAAGCACTGATTGGCACCCAAGCTATTGGCACCCAAGCTATCTAGAAATGGAGAGGGAAGAGAGGCAGCAGTGAGTATCAAGTTATTTATTTATTTATTTATTCGAACTTTTATACCGCCCCTCTCCCGTAGGACTCGGGGCGGTTAACAGCCAAATTAAAACACATAACAATAATAAATATTTAGAACTGAATTAAATTTATACCCAGGCTGTCACTAAAACCAATTAAAATCCCATTCTTAAAACCCTAGCTGCCTTATTTAAAAAATTACTTAAAAAACCCGAGGAGATCTAGGACAGTGGTTCTCAACCTTTTTCAGGTTGAGACCCCACTTGCCCCGCCCATGCGCGCCGCGACCCTGACTTGGGCGCGCGCGCGTGCGACGGGCCGATCCGCGCATGCGTGGTGCGCGCGCGTCAAAAAAATAAAAAAAATTAAAAAATGGCGGACCGCGACGGGTGGATCTGCGCATGCGCGGCGCGCGCACGCGACGGGCCAATCCGCACATGCGCGGCGCGTGCACGCCGAAAAAAAATAATTTTTTTTTAAAAAATTCAAAAACAACCCCCCAAAATGGCGGACCGCAACGGGCAGATCCGCGCATGCACGGCGCGCACACGCCGAAAAAAAAATAAAAAAATAAAATAAAATAAAATAAATTTAAAAAAAACAAAATGGCGGACCGCGGTGTCCGGCGATCCCCGCGAAACGGTCGTTCGACCCCAAATGGGGTCGCGACCCATAGGTTGAGAACCACTGATCTAGGAGCTCTAGGCCAGGCCGGCTTGATTGAAGAGATGAGTCTTCAGTTCTCTTCTGAAGGTGCGGAGATCATGACACGTCCGGAGTTCCAGGGGGAGCTCGTTCCACATCGTCGGTGCCCCCACAGAAAAGGCTCTCCCCCTGGGCGCCACCGGCCGACACTGCTTAGCCGATGGCACCCTGAGGAGGCCCTCCCTGTGGGAGCGAACTGGTCGGTGGGAGGTATTTGCTGGCAGAAGGCGGTCTTGTAAGTAACTGGGTCCTATGCCCTGGAGCGCTTTAAAGGTGGTAACCAATTTAGGTACATCTTTTAATCTACAGATTCCAAGGCAAGCAATGGTATAACAGTATGACAGTACCACAGCAAAGAAACAATTGAATAATCTACAGGTAGTCCTCAATTTACAGCCATTTGTTTAGCAACCGTTAAAAATTACAAGAAAAGACTTACGACTGTCCTCACGCTTGTGATTGTCACGTGATAAAAATTTAGGCGCTTGGCAACTAACATATATTTACAATGGGTGGTAGCGTTCTTGGGTCATCGCTATTTGCGACCTTCCCAGCTAGCTTCCAACAAGCAAAGTCAGTGGGGGGGGGGGAAGCCTGATTCGCTTCACAACCAGGTAATTCACTGAACGAATGCAGGGATTTGCTTCACTTGTAATGTAACTGTGGGGTTTTGTGCCTACAAGTCAGTGCTGAAACCCTGCAACTGCCAGGAAAAGCCCCTGAAGTTTCCTTGGCAAAATTTCAGAAATGGTTTGCCGCTGCTGGCTTCCTAAGGCTGAGAATCAGTCCATGGTCGTCCAGCTCACTTTGTGCTTAAGTCAAGATTAGAACTCGTGGCCTTCCAGTTTCTAGCCTGATGTTTTAACCCAGGGGTGTCAAACTGCCGGCCCATAGGCCGGATGCGTCATGCCGAAACCGCGCCCACCCCAGCTTCGGCAATCGGGAAAAAGTCGCGATACGTCGTGACACATCATGTGACGTTGCGAGTTTGACACCCCTGTTTAACCACTAAGCCAGCGGTTCTCAACCTGTGGGTCGCGACCCCATTTGGGGTCGAACGACCATTTCACGGGGGTCGCCAAACAACGCAGTCCGCCATTTTTCCCCCTTTTCCTTAGCTGTGCTACTCCCTCTTATTCTATTGGCTTTTGAAAGCCAGTAGAATAGACTCGCTTGAAAAGAGTCTAATTCTATTGGCTTTCAAAAGCCAATAGGAATTGTCCAGGCTGTCTCTGCCCTGCTGAGCCTGCCAAAAGTCCCAGTCTGCAAATGGTGCTGCAAGTTGTCTGCAGCGAAGGCGAGCTCTCCGGAAGTTTCCACCCCTCCCTGCTGAGAACTATTAAAACTGTAAGTAAAAGAGGGCCAAGGGTGGGAGGTGGGAGGCCGGCGGGCGCAGGGAGGGTTTTTGGCACGCGTGGGGCCCGGCGGGTGGCTTACTTCCCTTGGGCTGGGCCAGCTGGTGGCCCAGCCCGTGGTCGCCCTGCGCCGTCGCCGCTGCAGCTACCCAGGAGCACCTGAGCACCTGGGCCTGCCTGCCGCCGCCCCAAACAGGCGGCGGCCTACGCCTCAGCCGGCGCAGAGGGTAGCACCGCGCATGCGCGGGGTAGCACCGCGCATGCGCGATGCGGGCCGTCGCGCCGCGCATGCGCGGTGCAGGCCGGTGTCGCGGCCTGAAAAAGGTTGAGAACCGCTGCACTAAACCAAGGGGGCTGTGGAACAGTACGCATCATCAGCCTGTTAGGAACCAGGCCGCAGAAGCGAGTGAAGCTACATCTGCATCTGCACGGGATCTAGATAACACATGAAATCATCCCCCTCTGTGTCATTTCCCTCCTTCTCCCCCCCCCCCACCTCCATGGAAAAATTGTCTTTTCCAGAAACCAGCCCCTGCTCTGAAAAAGGTTGGGGATGACACCATCTCTCTTAATGTAACTATAAGCTGCTAGAAATCCTCTGGCATCCAGGACCAGACTCAACACTCACAGATGCCAGTGTCCTCAGAGCATTCTTTGCCCTCCGCTGGCATTATTGCAATGTTTCTGTCTCGCCGGAGAGATCCTGGTTTATAGGCTGGCAGATGCTTCTGGGATGGGGATACGCCATTGTTAAAGTTTGACACCTTTTCGAGAAAGGGCTCAGCCAATGTCAATTTGCCAACTGCAGAAAATTCAGCCATCGCTTCCTGTAACCAGCAAAATCAAATAGTGAGAGAAAAAAATCCAAAACATCCAGACACATCTACACACCATAAATGGAGACTTTCTAAAGGCGCGTGAGAGAGAAACAATCTGGAATTGAGGAAAAACTTCCTGACAGAAATCGTGGACGCTCCATCACTGGAGATTTTTAAGGGGAGGCTGGACATTCAGCTGTCTGAGATGGTATGGGTCCTCCTGCTTGAGCAGGGGGCTGGACTTAAAGACCTCCAAGGTTTTGTCTATATTCTATTCTATTCTATTCTTCTATTCTATTCTATTCTATTCTTCTATTCTATTCTATTCTTCTATTCTATTCTATTCTTCTATTCTATTCATTCTATTCTATTTTTCTATTCTATTCTACTATTTTATTCTTCTACTCTATTCATTCCATTCTTCTATCCTATCCTATTATTCTATTCTATTCATTTTATTATTCTATTCTATTCTTCTATTTATTCTATTCTATTTATTCTGTTCTTCTATCCTATCCTATTATTCTATTCTATTCTATTCTATTCATTCCATTCTATCGTATCCTATTATTCTATTCTATTCTATTCATTCTATTCTATTTATTCTATTCTTCTATTCATTCCATTCTTCTATCCTATCCTATTATTCTATTCTATTCTATTTATTTTATTATTCTATTCTATTCTATTTATTCTATTCTATTCATTCTGTTCTTCTATCCTATCCTATTATTCTATTCTATTCATTCCATTCTATCGTATCCTATTATTCTATTCTATTCTATTCTATTTATTCTATTCTTCTATTCTATTCTATTCATTCTATTCTATTTATTCTATTCTTCTATCCTATCCTTCTATTCTATTCTACTATTCTATTCATTCTATTCTATTTATTCTATTCATTCCATTCTTCTATATCCTATCCTATTACTCTATTCTATTCTATTCTATTTTCTATTCTATTCTATTCACGTTGGGCGTCATCTCCCTCTGCCTCCAGGTTTAATTACAGGACATTGTGCCAATTCTAGAGCCCCAAATATCCACATTTCCCATTTTTCCCCCTGCATAATTCAGCTCCAGCCCCAGCACATCGTACCTTTCTTTCAATACCCTTTGGATCAGTTTCCTCTTACAGCCAGCTTAAGAGGGATAGTTAAGAACCTTTTCTCCTTCTCGGGTCAACCAGACAACGCAGGAGATCCAGAAGGAAGAATGTGGGGTGTGTTTCTCCCCTCCCCTCCCCCTCCCACACACAGACACCCCATCCCCAGTTTGTCAAAAGGAGGAAGATCCAGCCGGCCCTAAGCAAGAGACGGAGGAAGCGGCGGCCTGCGTTACCTTTTGCGGAAGGGTCTGGAAGGCTTCTGCCCAGAGGAGAGGGGCCAGGCAGGGGCCCGGGAGAGGGACGAGGGGCTCCCTCTCAGCTCATCCTCCCCTCTCGGCTTCCCGTTAAGGAAAGGCCTCGCCTCGAAAGAGGCTCTTCTGCCTTGCTGGGGAACCGGATCGAGGCCTCAAGCCCTGGACGAGCCCCTCTGCCGCCCCACGCCGAGGCCAGGCCGGAGCCTTCCATCGGGACCCCTTCCAGCTACGGCCCTCCGAACCAGAAGACCCGCCCCAAATCCGTGCCGGATCTTCGGTTACCCTCACCAGGCCACGCCGCTCCACACTAGGCCTCGGTCCTTCTCCAGAAAGGCCCCCGCTTGCCGTGAAGCGAACCACTGCAAACGCCTGCACGAAATGCTTACTCTTACGTCCGCTGCGCGTCAAGAACTGCCTCGCGTTATTTTCACACAACCCAATAAGACATTTAGGGAAGTGCGGAAGCTTCCTGCGCTCAATTTCTGAGCCAGATCTCATAAATTATTGTAACTTGTTTCAAGGCAATATTATAGACAGCCCCGCGGGGGAGGAGAGGGGAGAAAGTCGAGCAACGGCGCATGCGCACTACAGAAAGCGTTATCCAAAGCGCCGTTAGACCTGTACGAGTGAGACGCAGCTGGGCTCCAGAGTGCCGCTGGCTTGTGCCATCCGCGCATGCGCCTAGCAATGCGAGATTCCCAGCCATTATGCACGAGGCGCCTAGCCTGCTGGTCAGTTTTCCAGCAATGCTCCTGCTTTTTCAATTGCACGTCATGCCACGTGTTGGAAAGACTATTCTCCCGTGGGAATTCTGTCATTTCATCTGCTAAGACAATTTTCCTGTACCTACCGCTACAAATAGGAAATAAGAGTAAGAGTCATTTTGCAATTATTTATATTTCAGGAATATCTTGTGTCTGTTATATATTAGGAAGATTTGTTTTCATAGAATCAGCATCTGATGACGAAGGAACCGAGTAGGGTTTTTGTTTTTTTAAAGTTCGGAAGCAGTAAAGATTCAATACAATTAATTTATAAACATGGGACTGCATCAGATTGTTGCAGCAGTTTGTTCATGGTGCATTTCAACTGAAATTTCCTCCAGGCAGAGCGCGGGATTACAGTGGCTGTTGCTTTTTGAAACGGTGGAAGCCTTAATAGGCACAGTACAACTTTCTCTTTGAACAGCTAAGTAATACTTCTGGATAACCTTATCCTTATGGATTGTTGCATTAAACGCAATGGGATTTTCCAAAGTCAAAAGGCACAACATTGCTTCCGTACCTATATATGCGCGTTTATGTAGCTATGGGAGATTTGGCAGAAACTAGATTTAGGGATTGGGTTTGGTATATTTGGACAAAATAGCAATAGTACTTAAGATTCAGATAGCACCCCATAGTGCTTAGCAGCACTTTCTGAGCAGTTTACAACGTCGGGGTATTGCCCCCACCAATCTGGATCCTCATTTTACTGACTTCAGAAGGGTGGAAGGCTGAGTCAACCTTGAGCCCCGGTCAGGATCGAATTCCAGGCAGTGGGCAGAATTAGCCTGCAATACGGCATTTTAACCATTGTGCCATGTCATTTTCCTAGCATTTTCAGCGTTTGAGTATTTAAAAAATAGAAAGTGAAATGCCACAGTGAGTTGCATCAAGGATTAGATAATATGGGTATAAAATCCCTCTACTATAGGCACACATGCATAAGGTATTAATTCGCCTCCTAAACCTCACCTAACAATTGTACCACAGACTGGTAGCATCTGAAGTGTACTACGGTAGCAATCTGATCAGCAAATCAAACAACATAAGCTCTTGTCCACTCACGATTTGCATTTTTCATGTTCACCCAAGTACACAATTTCAGAAGCAAATAAATGCCCAAAGCGAGTGCCAGTCCTACTTCATGGTTTAGATCAGGGGTAAGCAACTTTGGCTGGTTCAGAAATTCTGGGATTGAAGTCCACGAGTCATAAAAGAGCCAAGGTTGCCTATCTCTGGTTTAGTTCCTCAATAAGCACTTTCAACTATGAACAGCAAATGACAGCTGGATTCAGTCCCTGAATTAACAGGCTTTTAACCATGGTTTCCTCACAACCACTATAGTGGCATGATTTGTGCTGAAGTCAAACGTGTCAACCACGCACTTGATGTCCTCTTTCAGTTGTTCCTCAATTTCTATACAGCTAAATTCTCCATCTATGACTGCAATGGAGCCTGACCATTACGATCGTAGCTTGTATGGTTATAACGTGGGTCATGTGACCAACCTCATTATATCACCTATTTTGTGGCGTTTATTAAGCCACTGCTATGATTTAGAAGTGAGCACTGCAGCCAGAAAGTAAATTAGTTGTTCACTATGGGCTGGCCAATGCCACTTTTCAGCAAAAACGTTGTAAAATGTGGTGAGGTGACCATAGAACTCTGCAAACAGCCATAAAGGCAGGCTAGTTGCAGAGGGCCTGAAATATGATCATGTGGCCTGGGGAGTCAATAGAACTTTGGAATAGGATTGTTATCTTTGGGAAGATCAATTGTAACTTCCACAGGTTGCTAAGCGACTGGTTGAGGGCTACGGGTAATATGCCTGGCAAATAACCCTAAGGTCTGCTTCCTTGGTGACGGCAGACTGAATGGTTGCTATCCTAAAATCTCACTGGGTTTGTAAAGAATGACTGTGCACCATTAAAATCAGAGAAGATCAGGCAGCTTCATTTGCAGAGAGTCATTTGTGGGGGGAAATGCACACGCAGCAAACTGCCATGCTTTCCCCACACACAAACCTCATAACCTTTTGATACCCTTTGTCCTAATGAAGCAGCCAAAAGGTAATCCACTTTTGACTTAATGTCTCACCTACCTAAATATGATTTACTATCTCTTCCTGTAGATAATATGCTTAAGTTCCTTTCTATCTCTTCCTGCCTTTAATTAGTTCCTTCTCCTGTTTGCTATTTACTTGGTCCTTGATCAGGTAATGGGTTACTAGAAAACTTTTATGTCAGCATCTAATGGTAAAGCCTACGTATGTACAAGTATATAAGAAGCAATAAACTCAAGAGTTTGTCAAGCTGTGTCCTGCAGCTTCAAACCTCTGCTCAAGACATGCCTGCATCTTTTTCTTAGCGTCGTACAGTCATTGCCTTTCAAACCAAAGCTGGCTTCCTTTTAAGAGAGACCCTGGCCAAGAGCTGCACAGAATCAGCACCCCTCTGTTTCTCCCATTTGCAGACAGAGATGGGCACAAAAAAAAAGTCATATACATACAGAATTGTTTTTATTAAACCGTATCTCCTAACTACTGTGAAGAGATATTGTTGAAATTCATGAGTTAGGTTGATCAGGTGCCATGCCCAGGAGCTGTTTCTTAAAAGCCAAACACACGCATGCACACACACACACACACACACACACAAACAGAATACAGCTTCGGTTCAGCATGGGCCACCCAGATGCCAACATGATGACAATGGAAACGGGACCCTGCCTGAGAAGGAACCGTCTGGAAAAGCAGGATCTTGCACACGGGGACAAGCAATCCCAATCCATCCCTTACTATCCCCCCCCCCCAATTTGGGATGGGTCTGGCAGAAGACAGTTCTGCTTGCATTAATGAAACGGATCCGCAGAGCACAATTCTGCTAGTGCCACTGTTAACAAAAGTTCATGAACAGAATTCTTTGGGGGTTAGAATACTTTAGGGACTGTCAGATCCAGATCACTGATGGGCAGGGACAAGGGAAAACTTCACTTCCTGCAGATGAGCTGAGTTTTTTTTGTTTTTTAAGTCACTACACTCACCGCCAGGGAGGCAGGATACAAAAGTGATTGCTCTCAAGCTCACGTCTCTCCTCGTTACCAAAGCTAAATTCATTTCAGAAATATAGAAATGTGTCTTTTTTTTTTTCCTTAAAGGGACGAACGGTAAAGGAGGTTTCTGCTTTTCCATATCCTAGCAGGATAGATCCCTTAGCAGGGGCCACCTATCACAACAGGGGAAAATGGAAGTGAGCTGGGGGAAAGGGTCAAAAAAAGGACCTACAGCTCTCCGCGAGCATGGAGCATGTAGTGCTCGTGAAGTTCGGATACCAAGCCAAATTCGCCTGGGCACTCGGTGCAGTGGTACGGTCCGTCAGCCCCATCTGTGTCCTGCTCCCCATTGGCCTCTTTGGGAGCAGGAGAAGGAGCAAGCTTATTACGAGGAAGGGCGGGAGGGCTCCTGCGCCAGCTGTGTTCACAGCGATGGCCCTCCAGCGTGGCAGGAGAGGTAAAGCCCACGCCACACTCAGCACAGATGTAGTGAAAAGCTCTGCCCCGGCCGGAAGTCGGGGCCATTCGCCCCTCCTGGCTGTCAGGATTCCCCGGCAAGATCAGTGGGGGTGGGGGTGGCTTGGCTGAAGAGGAACCACTGTGTGGCCTTTTGCGCCCCACGTGGTAGCTACGGTGCACCTTCAGGGCCCGAGATGTGCCAAAGCCACGCCCACACTCCGGGCATTCGTGCCACTCGGGGCTCGGAGCCTGGGAGGAGATGAGGCGGTCCTGCCCTCCCTCTCCGCCATCATCCACCTGTTCCCCAGCCGTTGATTTTTTGGGTTCTTTGCTCTGGGGACCTAGCAAAACAAAGAGAGAGAAAACACAGTGAGGTATGCACGTATAAAGCACCTTGGCTTGTCCCCCACTCCACAGCTTTAACATGGCATTTGTCTATGGCCGGGGTCCACCACCTTGGCCGCTTTAAGACTGGTGGACTTCAACTCCCAGAATTCCACCAATCTTAAAGTGGCCAAGGTTGAGGACCCCTGGTCTATGGAGATTCTCAGTCGTCCAGCACACAGTGGTCCCCAAAGGTGCTTTTCCAAAAGACAACTGGACCGTCTTGATTTTTTTTCCCCTTGAAAACGTTTCGCTTCTCACCCAAAAAGCTGCTTCAGTTTTGTTCTGCTTTTGGAAAAAGCACCTTTGAGACATTCCTCCTTTGCCAGCCCCATGGATAATTGGCTAAATCAAATTTTACGTATCTTGTGGAATCATAAAGAATGTGAGGAAAGCAACTTGCAGAAAAAAATACCTTAAATTAAGAAGGTGCAAGAGCTACAACTGTTCGGTGGTGCTGGAAATAATACCCTTCATATCCCCTAAAGCAGTGTTTCTCAACCTTGACCATTGCTGGTCATTCCATTGCTGGCTGTGGAATTCTGGGAGTTGAAGTCCACCTGCCTTAAAATGGTCAAAGTTGAGAAACACTGCCCTAAAGTAATACTTTGATTGCTTTTTTTTAGAGATTACCATCCCAAGCACAATAAATTTAATAGCTGAGCCTGTGCCCAGCATCAAACCCAAACATCTCCTCTACTGCCCTACCTATAATCTGACAGGTCCTGAATATTCCTATTATATATGCCTATTATACCTGGATAGCCATTGGCAGATGGGGTTGCGGGACTGCTGTCACCGGAAGATACTGAGGTTGCTTCTGATTCGTCCTCCTCCTCCTGCATGGCCAATATACCTGGAACAATTAAAACCCCCCATGAGTTCTGCTATTAACTGTTCTCTACCCTACTCTTAAATCATGAACATTTATATGCTTAAGTCAGGGCTCTTCCAACGTGGCCCTTTTATAACTTGTGGACTTCAACTCCCAGAATTCCTAAGCCAGGCACACATGCCTAAGCCAGTCCACAAGTCATAAAAGGGCCACGTTGGAAGACCCCCCCGACTTAAGTAATGAATCAAGAAGCAGTTTTTGATCACTGAGCCTCAAAGGCAGACCAAGAAAATCATATACTACAAGTTTCTCAATGCTGCAGACTGGTCCCAAATAATGGCTATCCTATGTAGATAACCCTAGAGATAGTTGCTATCCAGAGCAAAATACAAGAGATATGTTTTCTTCAACTGCTGGTAGTCCTTGACTTACAGCAGTTCATTTAGTGATCATTCAGAGTTACAAATGACTGATGACCATTTTTCACACTTACGACCATCGCAGCACCCCCATAGTCGTGTGATTAAAATTCAGGCGTGTGGCAGCTGATTGATATTTAGGACGGTTGCAACAACGGTGTTACTACCGTAGCTTAACTACTGCAGTGATTCACTTAACAGCTGTGGCAAGAAAGGTCATTAGAATTGACAATAGAATAGTAGAATAGAATAGAATAGAATAATAAACTGGACTGGACTAGAGAATAGAATAGAATAGAATAAACTGGACTGGACTTGACTGGACTAGAGAATAGAATAGAATAATAAACTGGACTGGACTAGAGAATAGAATAGAATAGAATAGAATAGAATAGAATAGAATAATAAACTGGACTGGACTAGAGAATAGAATAGAATAGAATAATAAACTGGACTGGACTTGACTAGAGAATAGAATAGAATAAACTGGACTGGACTAGAGAATAGAATAGAATAATAAACTGGACTGGACTAGAGAATAGAATAGAATAATAAACTGGACTGGACTAGAGAATAGAATAGAATAATAAACTGGACTGGACTTGACTAGAGAATAGAATAGAATAGAATAATAAACTGGACTGGACTTGACTAGAGAATAGAATAGAATAAACTGGACTGGACTAGAGAATAGAATAGAATAATAAACTGGACTGGACTAGAGAATAGAATAGAATAATAAACTGGACTGGACTAGAGAATAGAATAGAATAATAAACTGGACTGGACTTGACTAGAGAATAGAATAGAATAGAATAAACTGGACTTGACTGGACTAGAGAATAGAATAGAATAGAGGAATGAAGTAGAATAGAATAATAAACTGGACTGGACTTGACTGGACTAGAGAATAGAATAGAATAATAAACTGGACTAGACTAGAGAATAGAATAGAATAGAATAGAATAATAAACTGGACTGGACTAGAGAATAGAATAGAATAGAATAGAATAATAAACTGGACTGGACTTGACTAGAGAATAGAATAGAATAGAATAAACTGGACTTGACTGGACTAGAGAATAGAATAGAATAAACTGGACTGGACTAGAGAATAGAATAGAATAATAAACTGGACTGGACTAGAGAATAGAATAGAATAATAAACTGGACTGGACTAGAGAATAGAATAGAATAATAAACTGGACTGGACTTGACTAGAGAATAGAATAGAATAAACTGGACTTGACTTGACTGGACTAGAGAATAGAATAGAATAGAGGAATGAAGTAGAATAGAATAGAATAATAAACTGGACTGGACTTGACTGGACTAGAGAATAGAATAGAATAATAAACTGGACTAGACTAGAGAATAGAATAGAATAATAAACTGGACTTGACTAGAGAATAGAATAGAATAGAATAAACTGGACTTGACTTGACTGGACTAGAGAATAGAATAGAATAGAATAATAAACTGGACTAGACTAGAGAATAGAATAGAATAATAAACTGGACTGGACTAGAGAATAGAATAGAATCGAATAATAAACTGGACTGGACTTGACTAGAGAATAGAATAGAATAGAATAAACTGGACTTGACTGGACTGGACTGGACTAGAGAATAGAATACTTTATTGTCACTTTAAATGTATACTAATCAGCATACATTAAAATGAGATTTCATTGCACATAGCTCTCAAAGGTGAGCACTAATATACCCTGCACAAACATGACAAAAAAAATAAATTATGCATATACACACACACACACGCACACACACAAACCTATTTGTCACAACAGGGCAACCTGACAGCAAACGGCTGCTTTGTCATCTCGCCCCCCCCCCCCCGATGCTTTGCCAGCCTCTCCAGGGCTGCTCTCTGTGAGCCTCTCCTTGCCCAATGCCACCCTCTGGTGCTCTGGTGCAACACGTGCAATTAACGGGAAAGTTAACGGTGCCTCCCAGCGGCTGCCTGCCTGCCTGCCTGCCTTTGGGCTGGGCTAATTTTAAGATGCCAAGAAGGGGCGATGCCGACGTCGCAGAGGCCCCGAGCGCTGGTTTTGGAGGGGGCCTCGGCCCAGCTGCCCCTGACGCTCTCTCCCAGGAGCATCTCGGAGGGGGCGGGGGGCTTTTCGGCCTCGGGGAGCTCCGCAGGGCCGGGGAAGCCTGGCCCCCGCCTGGCCTGTGCTCACCGGTCGAGGTCCCATCCTCCTCCTCCTCCTCCTCAAGGCCAATGTCCTCGGAGCTCCCCACTTCCACCTGCTTGGCTCCTTCGGACATCACCCCTCAAGGCCCGGCGGCCCGACCTGCAAGAGGAGCAGAACCGGGACACGAGAGAGAGAGATGGCGGGGAGCCCGCCCGCACGCGCCCCCCCTTCTTTCCCCCCCCCCCGGGTCCCCCATCCCATAATATGCCCAGGGCTGCCCACCGCCCCCGCCAGCCCAGCCAAAACGGCCCCGGCCCCTGCTCCCGTCATGCTCTGCGACCAGCGGACCGCGGCGGAGCCTACGATCCCATCATGCACCGCGGCTGGGGCAGAAGAGAAGAAAAAAAAAAGGGGGCCGCGAGCCAAGAGTAAAGGAGAAGCCGGGGGAGGGAAACTACCCCTTTCCCATAATGCCTTGCACCTTCTACCACTCACCGGTTCCTCCGGATTTGGGGAGGGGCAGCCCGGTCCCCTCCGGCCACAGGACTCTAGCTGCGCAAGCGCAGAGAAAGAGAGGGGGGCGCCAAAGAGGCAGGAGCCGCCCACCAGCCCTTCGGGCCTGGCGCGTGCGCCGCGAGGCTCGGGCCCTCCGTCCGCACTGCGCATGAGCGGGCCGCGAGCCGCTCTCTCAACGGGCGACTAGCGGGTTTTTTTTTTTCTCTCCCCCCCCTCCGGTGGGTGTGGCGCTTTCCTTCGTTCCGCGCATGCGCCCGCCAGAATCTCCTGGATGGGGGGGTGGCGGGGGGACTTGCGAAGTTGTCCAGAGAGAGAAAAGCGATTGAAATGAGTGGTGATAAAATGCAGTTTTAAATAAATAGGCGTGTTTATTCGGAAATGAGTGCAGCTGGGTTTTGTGAAATAGGCGCCGGATTGCTCATTATTTTTTTATTTTATTTTATTTTTGCGATTTCTATACCGCCCCTCTCCCAAAGGACTCGGGGCGGTGTACAGCCCAAAATTAAAAACCTCAATATACAAAAAGTAAAATGATTAAGAATAGATTAAACATTTTGGCCCTAAATCCATTTAAAAACCCAATATATTATATCTTAAAAAGCTCAATCCCCTATAACAATTATATAATTAACTCTCTCTCCCCCCCCCCAAATCCCATAGCAGAATGAAAATATAAGCCAGGATCAAGAATCAAACTACCCCAGTCTGGTGGTCCAGGATAGGCTGCTGCTGCTGCTATTATTATTCCCATTCTCAGGATTGCAGCCTAAACTGTCTTGATCCTGCTCGGGCTAAACCTGACCTGGCTGAGGATTCTGGGAAATGTAATCCCAGGAAGCCCGATTGGGAAAGACGATGCACGTTTAATACTGCTTCCCAGAATTTGGTGGACTTCACCTCCCACAGCTTTTAGTGGAAATTCTGGGAGTGAGAAGAGAAGAGAATAAGAGAACCTTGGAGGTCTAATAGCCCAGCCCCCTGTTCGAGCAGGAGAACCTATCCCGTTTCAGACAAGTGACTGTCTAGTCCAGTGGTTCTCAACCTTTTTAATGCCGCAACCCCCAACCGGTCATAAGTCAAGGACTACCCAACCGGTCATAAGTCGAGGACTACCCAACCGGTTGTAAGTTGAGGACTATTTCCCTGCCCAGGAGCGCCGCACATACGTGGTGCCGCCCCCTGCGCCGGCCAAGGCGTAGCTGGCAAGGGGCAGCGACGGCGCAGGGCGACCACCTGCTGGGCCCCCAGCTGGCCCAGCCCAAGGGAGGTAAGGCACCGGCCGGGCCCCACGCGCGGCAGCAACCCTCCCTGCGCCCGCCGGCCTCCCACCTCCCGCCCCTGGCCCTCTTTTACTTCCATTTTTAGTAGTTGCTCAGCAGGGAGGGGTGGAAACTTCCGGAGAGCTCGCCTTCGCTGCAGACAACTTGCAGCACCGTTTGCAGACTGGGACTTTTGGCGGGCTCAGCAGGGCGGAGACAGCCTGGACAATTCCTATTGGCTTTTGAAAGCCAATAGAATTAGACTCTATTCAAGAGAGTCTATTCTATTGGCTTTCAAAAGCCAATAGAATCAGAGGGAGTAGCACAGCTAAGGAGAAGGGGGGAAAAATGGCGGACTGCGTTGTTTGGCGACCCCCGTGAAATGGTCGTTCGACCCCAAATGGGGTCGCGACCCACAGGTTGAGAACCGCTGGTCTAGTCTCTTCTTAAAAACCTCCAGTGATGGAGCACCCATGATTTCTGGAAACTACCGGTAGCTGTTTCACTGTCCTCACCGTTAGAAAGTTTCTCCTTAATTCCAGGGTGCTTCTCACTTTGGTCAGTTTCCAACCATTATTTCTTGTCTTGCCCCCTGGTGCTTTGGAGAATAAGGTGACCCCCTCTTCTTTGTGGCAGCCCCTCAAATACTAAAATTGTGGCACAAGGACTCCTGGAGAGAGAAAAGGGCAGCTGGAACAGAAATTGCCACATGGTTGCCTTTCCATCGGCTGGCGTGATTTTTATCAGCCTCCATTGCTAAACCTCCTGCCTTCAGGCGTTTTGGAGTCAAGCTATTCTCCAAAGCACCTGAAGGCAGGACAAGAAGCAACAGAAACTAATCAAGGAGAGAAGCAACCTAGAACTAAGGAAAAACTTCCTGACAGTTAAAGCAATTAACCAGGGGAACAACCTGCCTCCAGAAGTGAATGCTCCAAGACTGGAAGTTTTTAAGAAGAGACTGGTTTGATTGAAATGGTATAAGGTTTCCTGCCTGAGCAAGGGGTTGGACTAGATGACTTCCAAGGTCTCTTCCAATTATTATTATTATTATTATTATTATTATTATTATTATTATTATTATTATTATTATTATTATTATTCCCAAAAAGGCCTTAAAATAGGAGCAATTTTGGAGCAGTTCCCCCTTGAACTTTGCAATCGGGCAACTGCATTCGCGAGATGGTCCTGCAGCATGGAAAAACCTCGGGAAGAGTTTTCCATCAGGGATGCTAGAGGGCGCTCGGACATCGAGATGACCGAAGGAGGAGGAGGAGGAGGAGGCTGCCAGCAGAGGGCGCCCCCGAAAGGGAAAAGGAAGCAGGGGTCTCCAAGCTTAGCAACTTTAGGACTTGTGGACTTCAACTCCCAGAATTCCCCAGCCAGCTCCTCTGACATCGGTGGCTTGTTTACAGAGCTCCAGTTATTTACTTGCAGGGGTTTCATTACTCAACTATTATTAATAAATCATAAATATTTTAGTAAATAATGTATGGTTGGATTAAATAACAGATTTCTAAGAAGTAAAAATAATGGCTTTTTATAATGGCTTAAGTCAGTGGTGGCGAACCTATGGCATAGGTGCCAGAGGCGACACTCAGAGCCCTCTCTGTGGGCACGCGTGCCGTCGCCCCAGTCCTAGGCCTTCATCTGGGTTTTATAAAACCTTTTCACTTTAGGCCTCCGCCGCCGTGTGCAAAAAAAAAAAGGTTCAATCATTCAGTCAATTTCAACTTCTCCTGGGAAAAAAAAGATCTTGCAAAGTTGGAATTGATTGATTGAACTTTTTAGTCCCACCCAGTCTGCTGTTACGACTGCAGCCATGCCCACCCAATGGGCCACATCCACCCGGCACCCGATGATGCATAAGTGGGTTTTGGGTTGCAGTTTGGGCACTTGGTCTCTAAAAGGTTTGCCATCACTGGCTTAAGTCAAGGAAGCCAACAAAGCAAATATGCCTATTTTCCCCACTACCACAATTGTTTTCATGCCTTAGGCAGGACTAGAACTCACAGTCTCCTGGTGATTGGTCTAATAATCAGGCTGCCTTTTGTCCTAAGGCAGGACTAGAAGTCACTGTCTCCTGGTGATTGGCCCAATAATCAAATCAGTTTTTGTCTTAAAGCAGGACTAGAACTCACAGTCTCCTGGGGATTGGCCCAATAATCCAGCCAGCTTTCATGCCTAAAACGGACTAGAAATCATAGTCTCTCACTTTCTAGCCTGGTGCTTTAACCACTAGACTCCCTCTTCACAAACACACTGTAGTGGTTTGTGTAATAACACCTGAGGGTTTGAGAATGCCTCGGAAAGGGACTACACTCTACGCATCTACAAGCCGTTGTGTAGAAATATCCCACTGTACTCAGGGGATGTATCTCAAAATTAGCGTGGCGAGCTTTCACTGATTAGTCAGTTAAAAACATCAATCAATTAACCTTTGAGTTAATCAAAATGACATCCCTAATTAATGAGGTAGCATTTTTAATTTTTGTAAGCTTTGAAGACAAGCCCTTCAAAGAACTGCCATCAAGAAACTCGGGACTTAAATTTGCTTCCTTTAGCGCAGTGTTTCTCAACCTTGACAATTTTAAGGCATGTGGACTTCAACTCCCAGAATTCCACAGCCAGCACTGCTGGCTGTGGAATTCTGGGAGTTGAAGTCCACATGCCTTAAAATTGTCAAGGTTGAGAAACACTGCTTTAGCGTGAGGATCCAGGGCATAGAAGAAACTTGTTAAAATGCTAACTTCTCCTTCTCTGCCCAGAACAGATGTTTTACATACAGATTTGAGGAAATGTAATAATGATGTTGGTAAATAAATAGGATTATTTGTTTACCCCCCTGACCTTGGTTATCTTCTTACCGATGTCTGCAAGTAAACAACTGAGAACCACTCTTTGCAACAAATATTCTCCTTTCTCGGCATTTGTTTATTTATTTATTTATTTATTTGGGTTTGTATGCCACTCCTCTCCGGGGACTCGGAGCGGCTAACAACATATACATAACAAAGAATTACAATATAAAAAAACCCAAACAAGATATCTAAAAACCAATAATAAAAACCACACATTCAATGCAACAATCAACCACAATCATCCCCAGGCTTGCCGGCAAAGATGAATCTTTAGGTTTTTCCGGAAGGCCGGGAGGGTGGGAGAAACGCGGACTTCAGGAGGCAGTTGGTTCCAGAGGGTGGGCGCCACAACAGAGAAGGCCCTCCCCCTAGGACCTGCCAGACGACACTGTTTCGCTGACGGGACCCGGAGGAGGCCGACCCTGTACGCTCTCACCGGTCATAGAGAAGTATGTGGCAGAAGGCGGTCCCGTAAGTAAGTTTATTTACTTATTCGATTTTTATTCCACCTGTAACACTTTTGTAAGTACTCAAGGTAGCAGAGATACACCACACTCAAGCCTCCTCCTATTTTCCCCACAACAACAACCCTGGGCTGGACTGAGATAGTGTGACTGGTCCAAAGTCACCCAGTGGGCTTTCATGCCTAAGGCGGGACTAGAACTCTCAGTCCCCTGGTGATTGGCCCAGCCGGATTTCATTAAAGAAAGTTGTACGTTGATCTCAGTGGTGGGATTCAAATAGCTGGACAACCAGTTCTCTGTGTGGATGCCGCTTCCGGAAGTCCATTCTGGGCCTGGGCAAGAAAAAATTAGCTGCCGGTTGTGCCGAACTGGTGTGAACTGGCTGACTCCTACCACAGGAAGGAAGGAAGGAAGGAAGGAAGGAAGGAAGGAAGGAAGGAAGGAAGGAAGGAAGGAAGGAAGGAAGGAAGGAAGGAAGGAAGGAGTGGGATTGAAATATGTCAACAACCGGTTCTTTGTGTGGATGCCGCTTTCAGATGTCCGTTCTGGGCCTGGGCAACAAAAAATTAGCTGCCGGTTCTGCCGAACTGGTGCAAACCAGCTGAATCCTACCACAGGAAGGAAGGAAAGGAAGGAAGGAAGGAAGGAAGGAAGGAAGGAAGGAAGGAAGGAAGGAAGGAAGGAAGGAAGGAAGGAAGGAAGGAAGGAAGGAAGGAAGGATTCAAATAGATCAATATCCAGTTCTCTGTGTGGATGTTGCTTCTGGAAGTCCGTTTTGGGCCTGGGCAACAAAAAATTAGCTACCGGTTCTGCCGAAGTGGTGCAAACCGGCTGAATCCCACCACTGTTTTATCTCCAACGTCCTGGGAGCAAATTCCACCAAGTCACACTCCTGCCTAAAAATTGCCCTGTAAGCTTTCTCTAACTTTGATTCTCGGAATCCCAGAAAAGCTTCAGGGAAGGCAGGCAGGAGGGCTTCCAGCTGCCTTTTCAAAAAAGAATTTCAACAGCAAGAAGAAGGTTTCGGAATAAATATGAGGTCATCTTCCCCTAGCTAGCACGGAGCTCTGCTAATCAGATTCATTTTGTTTCTTCTCCCATGCGGAGAAATGGAATTTAATCCGCCAACCCACGCCTGGCGCTCAGGTAGCGTTAGTGTCTCATATTCCTCCACAGAGTTCACATCACCCTCTCGCTTTAAAAGAATCCATGGAAAGAACGGTGGTTCCATAGGAGCTGTTGGAAAGCGGGAGAAATCGGGTTACAGGCAGTCCCCGACTTACAACAATTCATTTAGTGACCATTCAAAGTTACAACGCCACTCAAAAGAGCGACTTGGGACCGTTTTTCGCATTTACAACGGTTGCAGCATCCTTGTGATCACACGATCAACGTTCAGATGTTTGGCAACGGACTCACATTTATGATGAGGCTACCCTTGAAGAGTGTTCGGAGTGTGAAATGCAGCTGCGCGAGCAGTTGTGGGCCTTCCTCGTTGTGCCCACATTTCATCAACTCTCCGCATGCTGCATTGGTTGCTTATTGGTCTCCGAGCCCAATTCAAGGTGTTGGTTATTACCTATAAAGCCCTTCATGGCATGGGACCAGGATACTTACGGGACCGCCTTCTGCCACATACTTCTCTACGACCGGTGAGAGCGCACAGGGTCGGCCTCCTCCGGGTCCCGTCAGCGAAACAGTGTCGCCTGGCGGGCCCTAGGGGGAGGGCCTTCTCTGTTGTGGCGCCCACCCTCTGGAACCAACTGCCCCCTGAAGTCCGCGTTTCTCCGACTCTCCCGGCCTTCCGGAAAAACCTAAAAACTCATCTTTGCCGGCAAGCCTGGGGATGATTGTAGTTGATTGTTGCATTGAATGTGTGTTTTTTAATTGGTTTTTAGATATCTTGTTTGGGTTTTTATATTGTAATTCTCTGTTATATATATGTTGTTAGCCGCTCCGAGTCCCCGGAGAGGAGCAGCATACAAACCCAAATAAATAAATAAATGATGGTGGCCGTATCCTGGGATCCTTTGCGACCTTGTGCAAGCAAAGTGAATGGGGAGGCCAGCGCTATCGAACAACGGTGTTGCTAACTTTACTGCAGTGTTTCACTTAACATCGGTGGCAAGAGACGTTGTAAAACGGGGCAAAATTCATTGAACAAATGTTTCACTTAGCAACAGAATTGGGGGTTCAGTGGTGGTGGTAAGTCAAGGACGAGCTGTATTTCTGTAGGCTTCAGACTTCCATCGAGGAAAAACGGGGCTCAGCTGGGCAATATGTCCCAAATTATTATTATTATTTTATTATTATTATTTATTAAATTTCTATGCCGCCCTATTCCGGGAACTCAGGGCGGCTCACAGCATAAATAGAAATCTAATATTAAAAAACTACATAATACATATATAAAAATACATATATAAAAAAGAAAACCCCTAAATTAAGAAACCATTCATACAGCAAACGTACACACAAACATACACTGGCTAGAGGCAAGATGTCAACCGCCCCAGGCCTGTCGGCAAAGATGTGTCTTAAGGAGTTTGCGAAAGGCGGAGAGAGTGGGGGCGATACGGATCTCCGGGGGGAGTTGGTTCCAGAGGGCCGGGGCCGCAACAGAGAAGGCTCTTCCCCTAGGCCCCGCCAGGAGACACTGTCTGGCTGACGGGACCTGGAGAAGGCCGACTCTGTGGGCCCTAACCGGTCGCTGGGTTTCATGAGGCAGCAGACGGTCCCATAAGTAACCTGGTCCAATGCTATGTATTTGGCATAGTATTTGGGGGTTTTTTTCCACCAAAGAAGGTGATGTTTCTGCTTCTTTTTTTTTTTTTCATTTTTCCTGAAAAGCCAAAGAATGTTGAAATCCCGAGATAGTTAGGAAAGGCCCTTGAGCATGTCAGCTGGCAATTCTCAGCAGGATGAAATTCATCCACGTGAAGCTAAGTTAACGCCCGCTTAATCCATTGAGCAACACAGCCAGGCAGAAGAGCCATAACTCCATGCTAAAGGAGGGTCTAGGCCAGGGGTATCCAACCCTGGCAACTTTAAGACTCGTGGACTTCAATTCCCAGAATTCCCCAATCATCTCCCAGAATTCTGGGAGTTGAAGTCCTCAAGTCTTAAAAGTTACCAAGATTGGACACTTCTGATCTAGGCCACGGATTAGGTGTGTGGTATCTTTTAAGTGAAGTCACACCCATTTCCCATTTCACAAGCAGCAAAGAAAGATTGAAAAACTAATCCTAGCTTTCAAACCTGGCCTGGGTCATTCAGCCATTTCTGAAACTTATTTTTGCAGCTGTGTCCAAAATGTATTCACGGGGGGGGGGGGAGTTACGCCTTCCTTCTCCGCGCTACGAAGCTACCTTGACTTGTGAAAAGTGGCAGGCTTAAGAATATGGAAGAACGCATTTCTGAATCTGCTCACAATCCGTATAATTCAGGGATCACAGATCAATTTCTCTAAAAGTTTACAAGCAGGAGTTATTGTTCCCAACATCTGTTTCTCAAAAACCGATCTAGGCCAGTTCGGGGTAGATATCCCATTCTCTCCTCTTTTTTGTTTTTGTTTTTTAATCTTGCATGAATACTTTGGGAGCTTGCCAAAGCTGTGACCTCCCAAAATGATAAGGAAACATCAGAGCAGTACTAAAACTCAAGTTCATCATAACCTCCAGGAAGGACTTTCAAGGTTTGTTTGAGTATCTCTGCAGAAGAGGAAGATAAAAGTCAGCTGGAAGCAGTTTGGAGCCAGCCAGCACGGAAAATGCCTCCAATTTTTGCCAAATTCTCAGCAACAGAGAGCCTATGGAAAGACACACACACACACACACACACACACACAAAGGGGACAGATACAGGAGTCCTTGACTTATGACTTCTCATCCAGCAACTGTCCAAAGCTACAAGAGTGCTGCATGAACTGACTGGTCCATTGCATTGCAATGTCCCGTGATCACGAAAACAAAATTTGAGACCACTTAGCAGCCAGATCAGTTGAAGGGTCCTACGGTTATGTGGGACCTTCCCTGCCAACTTCCCATGTGCAAAGTAAACGGGGAAGCTGGCAGGGAAGATCAAATAAGACTCTCCCCCCCCTCCACCAGCCTTTCTTCACTTGCACATCCCATACCCTCCTTCCACCCTTAACTCACCCCCCTTCTTTCCCCAGCCTCCTTGCTAACCTAAACCATTTCAGACAAGTGGCTGTCCAGTCTCTTTTTGAAAACTTCCAGTGTTGGAGCATTCACCGCTTCTGGAGGCAGGTTGTTCCACTGGTTAATTGTCCTCACTGTTAGAAAGTTTCTCCTTAGTTCCAGGTTGCTTCTCTCCTTGATTCGTATCCATCCGTTGCTTCTTGTCCTGCCTTCAGGTACTTTGGAGAATAGCTTGACTTCCTGTTCTAGGTGGCAGCACCTCTTCTGCACCATATAAATTGAAGGAAGAAAAACATTAAAGCCTTGGGGGATTTTATTTTAAGAATTTGGGGGAAATGAGAATATAATATTTAGAAGTCCCCCCTCAACATCATTTTAAGCATGCATGAACCTTGCACCATCTTTCACTAGTCTCCCAGTGGTGGTATGCACCCTGCACCCCCTTTTCCCAACCCTCCTGAGCTTGCACTCTACTGCAGCACCCCTCTCCCCCGACTTGTGCACAGCCAGCCCAGGACCACCCAGGGTCTCCCAGGGCCTCCCCCATCATGGGGCATCTCCACCCTCTTTCACCTGGGATTTTCCACCCTTCCCGCTCAACGGCTCGCCTACAATGCCATCCCAAAGAGATGCGTTCAGATATTGTCGTGCTTTCCAGCTGCATCACTTAGCCACGGCAATTCCAGTCCCAACTGCAGTCATAACTCAAGGATTCTCTTCTTTGACCTACGACCACAATTGAGCCCAAAGTTGCTATGGCTAAGCAAGGCAGTTGTTAAATGAATTTTGCCCTGTTTTACGACTTTTCTTGCCATGGTTGTTAAGCAAATCCCTGCAATTGTTAAGTTAGTCACACCGTTGTGAAGGGAATCTGGCTTCGTCTTTGATTTGCTCACGAGAAGGTGACCATGTGACCTTGGGACTCTGCCACCATCATAAATATGAGCCAGTTGCCAAAAGCGTCTGAATTGTGCTCACATGACCTTTAGGATGCTGCATGGGTCGTAAGTGTCACTTTTTTCAGCGCCCGTTGTAACTTCCAACGGTCCCTAAACAAACTGTTGTAAGTTGAGGACTTCCCTGTGTGGGTAGGGGGGCATGGCTGAACGGAGCAATGGAGCTACTTCAGCATCCGGTGGCAATCCCTCCGTTCACTGGGGGAGACGGGAGCTGTCATGCAACCGATCTGGAAAGCACTCGCTCGGAGAGAGGTATTTGAAAGATTAAAAATTAATCTCAAATCAAATGCTTGTAACCCCCGTGCCGTGCCAGATCAATAACAGGAGAAGCGCTTTGAACATTTCAGCGTCGTGTGTATGAAGGCGAGTTGCTCTTAAACAAGTCAAAAGTCCTGCCAGGAAGAGACAAGGAGCTGGCAGGGAACGTATCGCAAACAATTCATCTAAGAAGCTTGGGCTTGTCAAGGTGGAGAGTTGATTCTGTGTCAAAGGAGAGCCAGGGCGGCGCGTGTGAAATCTAAATGTTCCTCGGTGGTGACATGAGATACGCCACCTCAGCCTGCAGATCGGTTTCTCCGCGTCAACCGTCCTTTTTTTTTTTAATAAAAAATTATTTTATTAAAACCATCAACATTAAACATAAGTTCATATTAGAAAGCAATCATCATATATCCTGCAATACAAATTCTAAGGATCAGTTTTTGTGAACGTCTGGTTTAGTAAACATTTCTCACTCCTCACGTCAAGCCTCAACTATACACCTGGTACATTTTATTTGATTGGTGTTTCTTTTATATATGGTCTATCTGCTGTTTCTAGTCTATCACCTATTGTTCATTCGAGCTTCAGAAGTATATTCGTCTCAGTAGTGGTGCAATCTTTTATGATCCCTAACAAAAGATCCTGAGGTAGAAATTCAGTATCCTGAGGTAGAAATTCAGTACGCTTTTCCAATATTAAAGCAATCAACATTAAACATAGGATCATACTAGTAAGCTGTCCTCATAAGGCCTGAAAATACAGCTCTTGTATATGGTCTATCTACATTCCTACAATCAGCATTGAACATAAAATCATAGTATGCATCAATCATCATAGCACCTGATATACATCACTAAGTATTGATCTTTAAACTTTTACCTCAGGATTTTTGGTTAGGGATCATAAAAGATTGTACTAATACTGAGATGAATAATATGTGCTTTTGAACAGCCATCCCCTCATTGTCTCCACTACCCCAAGTTCAATGCATGCCACTACTTGCAGGCTTTTCTCCTCTGAGGAACCCGGGAACGTGTCTTCCCTCCTTCACTTGCCAGCCGTCCAAGCCTTGATCTCCACTACGCCGGGTTAATTGCTGGCAGTGCTAAGCCGGGAGATTGCATTTGGCTGCTTCCAGCTTCAAACCACTTGAGTTTTTCAACATGGCTTAGCAGCCAACAATATCTGCTCCAAGTTGAACCCATGTGGGATCTAAATCCTCAAAGCCAAGGATGTCGATTCCCCCCCCCCCCGCCATCCCTTTTCCCTCTCATCCACCCCATTCCGTTCCCTTCGGCTAAGAAACCCAGATAAAATTAGCAGACAGAGCAACGGGAGAAAGCTTCCCTTGTTAAATTTTGGCTTAGGAGCAATAAAACATTTGGGATACAATCGTATGATTAATCATATTTCAGTTCATCTATCTTTGCCCCCGGGCATCACGCATGGGATTATGAACTGTCCTCTTCTCTCTTGCCCCATAAATCCCTTTATAGGTTATTGTTCTTTTTTTATGTTATCTATAATTGAGGTTTCTGAGGTTGTTTTTTTTTTTTTTTTACAGTTGCCAATGGTTCTGGGCTGCCAGAAAGAGCAGCATAAATCTGGATTTTATTTTTACAACAGCCTAACAAAGCTACCGTAGTAGCCTAAGAGGGGATGTGCCAGGCTCAAAAATATATATATATATAAAAAATACAGGTAGTCCTTCATTCAGCAACTGCTCCAAGTTACAACGGTATTGAAACAAACTGACTTATGCCCAATCCTTACACTTACAACCATCGGAGCATCCTCATACGGGCAACTGGCACGTATTTAAAGGTCATGTGATCGGCATTTGCTTAACAATGAAATTTCTGCTCCCAATTGCAGTCGTAAGTCAAGGAGTTGGTCTGCACGAGGATTCGAACCCAGCTCTCCTTGGCACAAATGTAATACATCTGCTACTCCCACGTTGGTATTTTGGCCAGAAAACAATGTGCCAGTGTGAAGTTTCCCACTTTGTACATTTTCCATCCTCAATGAAATATGTGAAGATCTCCAACTGTTTCTCTCCCTCATCCGTCTCTCCTTGTAAACCCCCCACCACCACCACTTTTGGCCCTCACTTGCACCTTCCAAAAGATGGAGAGGTGAAAGAGAGAGAATCCAAACTCAAAGCAAAACTACAGAATTTTAAAACACAAATAGACTAACAGGATTAGAGTGAGCAAAAACTGCCAATCAATGGCCTTCTAATTTTAAAACTGTAAGCCGCTCTTAAAATGATGTGGGACTTCTAAATATTATATTCTCATTTCCCCCCAAATCCTTAAAAAAAAAAAAACTCCCAAGAGGCTTTAATCTTTTTCTGCCTTCAATTTATATGGTGCAGAACCGGTGACGTGATAGCAGTATTCCAGTATCTCAGGGGCTGCCCCAAAGAAGAGGGGGTCAAGCTATTCTCCAAAGCACCTGAAGGCAGGACAAGAGGTAACGGATGGAAACTACTCAAGGAGAGACGCAAACTGGAATTCTGGGAGTCGAAGTCCACAGGTCTTAAAGTTGCCAAGATTGGATATGTTCCATGTTTCTCATCTCAGGAAGGCATCCACATTCATGATTAGGTGAAAGTTCCACAAGGCAAGTACTAAGTGTCCTTTCCTCAGCCAAAATTTACACCTATAGGTAACCCTTGACTTATAGCCAGTGCTTAGCACCCATTTGAACCTCCCCTGGGATGCTTACAACCTCGTTTTGAACTTCTGATGGCTGCCTTCCCACACCCCACACCCTCATAATCAGGTGACTGCCTTTGGGGCGCTCGCCAATAACCCTGTACTTAAAGCCAGTTATAGCATCCTGTGGCCACATGAACACGTTCGTGACCTTTTTGCCAAAAAGCTACAATAAAGTCGTAAAATTGGATCGGTCACATGACAACCTGCTTTAGGGCTATCATAACTTACGACCTTAATGGACAGGCTCCATGACGGTCGTAAGTCCAGGGACTACTGTAGAATGACTGCAAATATGTTAGATTCATAAACTATCCTGGCCATAAAAGCTGGAGCATTCAACAATGTGGAGCCACAGACTAATGACAGATGAAGCCCCTCCTGGGATCTCGAGAGGGTCTTCTATGGGTGCCCCAGCCTGTAGAAAGGAACGGGGAAGCCATGTTATGAAACTCTGAACCAGTGGTGGGATTCAAATAGGTGAACAACTGGTTCTCTGTGTGGATGCCACTTCCGGAAGTCCGTTCTGGGCCTGGGCAACAAAAAATTAGCTACCGGTTCTGCCGAACTGGTGTGAAGTGGCTGAATCCCACCGAAGGAAGATGGAAGGAAGGAAGGAAGGAAGGAAGGAAGGAAGGAAGGAAGGAAGGAAGGAAGGAAGGAAGGAAGGAAGGAAGGAAGGAAGGAAGGAAGGAAGGAAGGAAGGAAGGGATTTAAATACATAAACAACCGGTTCTCTGTGTGGATGCCACTTCCGGAAGTCCATTCTGGGCCTGGGCAACAAAAAAATTAGCTACAGGTTCTGCCGAACTGGTGCGAACCGGCTGAATCCCACCGCTGCTCTGAACCCAGACCTTGGGGGTGGGGGTCTACTTTGTCCTCCATAAAGCTGTAAAGGTGGCATAATTCTGAGTAGCTTTAAATACAGATGATGGACCTCAGCTGGCTGACCTTGTGGGTTAAGGTCCAGTTTTGTTAACTTTACTGATTTATTTCTGTTGTACTTCCAACTTCCTAAGGCTTTTGAAGCAGGGCAATACATCAATGTTTTAATCAATCAGTCCTTCCAGTTTAGTGGACCGTGTCCATTAGTCTTGCAGGGAGCAACTGAAATCAAAGAGATTTGAAATAGTCATGATTCAATCAGCTCTGACTGATATCTGGCATTATACTTTGCATCCGAGGTCCTGTACCACCCATGTCTCATCTAAATCGGGTGCATTTTAGATAGGGCGTGTGAAAATTTTCTATCCATTGGGTCATGCTGGTTTACAAAGGGAAGAATATATAGGAAGTCCTCGACTTACAACAGCTCATTCAGGAGCAGTTTGAAGTTAATCATAGAATCATAGAATCGTAGAGTTGGAGGGGACCTCCCGGGTCATCGAGTCCAACCCCCTGCCTGAGGTAGGATTCCCTAAACCATCCCAGACAGATGGCCGTCCAGTCTCTGCTTGAAGACCTCCATCGAAGGGGAGCTCACCACCTCCCGTGGCAACCTGTTCCACTGGTTGATCACCCTTACTGTTAGAAAAAAAAATTCTAACATCTAATCTGAATCTTTTCCCCTGCAGTTTCATCCCATTGTTCCTAGTCCTTCCTTGAGCAAGTGAGAACAGGGCTGATCCCACTGCACTGTGACAGCCCTTCAGGTATTTGTAGACAGCTATCATGTCTCCTCTCAGTCTTCTTTTCTGTAGACTAAACATTCCTAATTCCTTTAACCGTTCCTCATAGGACATGGTTTGTAGACCATTCACCATCTTGGTGGCTCTCCTTTGAACCTGCTCCTGTTTGTCAGTGTCTTCCTTGAACTGGGGTGACCAGAACTGGACACAGTACTCCAGGTGAGGTCGGACCAAGGTAGAGTAAAGGGGAATAATGACTTCATGTGATCTGGACTCTATACTTCTCTTGATACACCCCAAGATCGTGTTTGCCTTTTTTGCAGCTGCTTCACACTGTTGCCTCATGTTCAATCGATGATCTACTAGGACACCGAGGTCCTTTTCACATGTACTGCTGCTCAGCTGGATTCCTCCCATACTATATGTGCTTTTTTCAACAGTTACAACAGCACTGACCGTTTTTCACACTTAACAACTGCTGCAGCACCCCCACGGTCATGTGATCAAAATTCAGAAGCTTGGCGACCGACTATTTATGACAGTCGCCGTGTCCCTGGGGGGGTGTCATGTGAACACCTTTTGCAACCTTCTGACTAACAAAGTCAATGGGGAAACCAGATTTAGTTAACAAGATTATCATGGTTAATTTTTATCAACTTGGCAACTGCAGTGATTTATTGGACGACAGTTGTAAAATGGGGCAAAGCTCACTTAACAACCGTCTCACTTAGCAACAGAAATGTTGGGCTCAGTTATGGTTGTAAGTCGAGGAGTGCCTGCATTTGATATTTCAGTCTAATTGTGGAGTCCTTGGTGCTTTCTGAGCTTGGTTGTTTCTGACAGATGTTTCTTTATCCACTTAGACAACATCTGCAGTGCAAGAGGAGAGCGGGGTTCACACACATAAAGGTATTTAAAGGCCAGCGCTCTGACAGACGAGCACAATTCAAAGTGCACTGAAGTTGTCCCCCCTGAATGGAGACGAAAACGTTTGCAGCCAAATCGACCAAGCTCGGAGATCAAACGCACAGCCCAACCACCGACCCGAGCGACTAATATTCTGACACATCTCAACTCCCTGTTTATACATAGTAACTGGTTTAGTCCCTGTTGTTAGGAGTATTATTTCCTCTTTGGTAGTTCCTTGAATAAGGTATTGGTTTCCTCTTGACTGTTTGTTCTAGTCTAGTGTTAATCCGGGAGTTAAACCCTGTTTATGTACACGCTGTTTTTTGTTCTGATCGTTTTGCTTCCTTGCAGTTTTTTTTACTGTCGCTTTTGCTTGTAAACGTGGTTTATATGCCTTCTCACATGGAAGAGGTTACCTAGGTGAGGAAGAAAAAATCTATGGAGAAAATCACCAGGTTTGGAGAAAACCGACGACTCCACAGTTCAACCCTGAGTTGTAGAGATTCTCTTCTATTGAAAGCAGTCTAACTCCAGCATCGCACCAAGTACACACCAGGTTTTAAAATGCAGGTATTTTCGCTCCAGATCGCCGTATTCCTGTCAAGTCTTTATTTTAAAAAAAAGAAGACTAATGGATGACCCTATAGAGCAGGGGTGTCCAATCAGGAGTTGACATCAAACAGTGGAAGAAACAGCATAGATAAGGGGTGTCCAACTATTGTGGGAAGAATCCAGAGAAAGAAATATTTTGGGGGATATTAAAATATATTTATATATATATTTATATATATTTCCCCAAAGGAATAATGGAGAAGATCTTTAAAAAGACAGAAACCAGCCTCCAGAAACCAGTCAAGCAGAAACTAGGCAGAGATCAGCTTTTAGAAATGCAGATGTAATAATCCATTCAGGAAGGTTAGAGCCCTCCAGCTAGACGCTTAGGAAGACAAAGACACCTAAAATCTATATACCCCTACCCAAATTCTAAGGACAGGAGACATAATAGGATTAACCCACCAATACCAAAAAGGCACACTCAGACTCAGGTCAAAGTACATGACACAGGAAAAACAAAACCTCAAACAGGAACAGGAAAGAACCTCAAGTGCCCCAGAAGGTATAAAAGCCCACCACTCCCTGCTACATGTGGCCAGCTTTCCCAGAGCCATCTTTCTGTCTGGCTCTCCTCTTCAATAGACTGCAACCTTCTTTCTAAAGCAGTCTCCATTTTAATTATTCCCAGCTTGGACTGGACCCTGGTGAAGATTTTTCCTTCAATACAACTTGGTCAACTTTAAAACCTGCAGACTTCAACTCCCATGGCTGGCTGGGGAATTCTGGGAGTTGAAGTCCGCAAGTCTTAAAGCTGACAAGGTTAGGCACCCCTGCTTTAGAGACTTTTGTGTCTGTCCGTATTTATGACCAGGGTGAATGTCCTGTGAATGACCCACATTTTTAAATTAACACCCAGGGAGAAAGAGACAAACCTGCTCTTTCGATTTTCTCTTACGAGCTGCAAGATAACAAACTTTCTGCTATAATCCCACTTAGGGAATTATTTCCCTCTCTTATCTTGGCAGGCACCCAATAGCCTGATAGACATTTAATCATCATTAATATCTAACCCCTTGCGAGTGTCTGAAATTAGCAGCTTCAGAGAGGGGGAGAGCAAGGCTAAAGGGCTGTGCAAGTTGCCCAACAAAAGCAGTGGCTTTGTGAGTCCAGTTCCATACTCAACACCACTCTGCGCTCAGTGAGAAAGGACCCACTGATGCTGTAAATGGTTCTTTGGGACAATTTTAATACATGTAGTTCTGAGATTTAATGGGGATTAAACTCAAGGGGGAGAGTCGAACCTAATGAGCTAACTTTGGGTTTTGGCTATGAAAGGAAAGGTTTTCTCTCCCAATGACCACAATTAATTGGGTTTCAGCAGCATACAGAGCCATAAACCTTGGTCTGCAAACTGATGATTGCTTCTTAATATTGATGGTTGCTTCTTAATATGATCTTATGTTTAATGCTGATTGTTTTAATAAAAAATTAAAAAAAAAAGAATGCCGAAAGTTAAGACATATCACCTAAACCGAAATATGTGATAATTTCCTCTAGATAACTAAAGATAGAAAATACATGATATCTTTAATTGTTGAACTGTATATATTCATCCTCAGACCTAAATGTACTTTAATTTTATTGATGTATTTTTATAATTGTTGAACTATATATATCTACTAAATTTATATGATACAATTATATCACATCTTTTATAGATTTAAGAATAAGACTGTACATAAATAAGAATCAACCAACAGTTGATACGATTGTTAAATGTTCTTTGTTCATAATTACAGATATTGATTTAAGATATAACTTCGGTCAATCCGTGTCTGATGTTTTTTTTTTATGTCTGTGTTTTATGTATTGTACATTTTCATTTTTGTACTTTTAAAGTTTGTAAATACTCAATAAAGTTTATTTTAAATATTTAAAAAAAAAACAAAACCTTGGCCTGCAAACAATGGGTTTGGCCATTGTGCTAGATCCAAATCTGAAATCATATTACAACAATATGTAAATGAGGCCAAGGAAACTCATGGGGTTAATTTATCAAAACTTTATCCGTTGACAGAAAGTCTCCATTTTAAAAAAAAAATAAATCAAATATTTGCTAACCTCCTACTAAATAGGGCATTTTCATTGTGTCTCGCTGTTTCTCAGAACTTAAAAGGGGAAAATATCCTTCCTTTTTTTCTTGAAATCAAAGAAATTTGAAATAGTCATGATTCCATCAGCTCTGACTGATATCTGGCATTATACTTTGCATCCAAGGTCCTGTACCACTCATGTCTCATCTAAATCTGGTGCATTTTAGATAGGGCGTGTGAAAATTTTCTATCCATTGGGTCATACTGGTTTACAAAGGGAAGAATATATAGGAAGTCCTCAACTTACAACAGCTCATTCAGCAGCAGTTTGAAGTTGCAACAACACTGACCGTTTTTCACACTTAACAACCGCTGCAGCACCCCCACGGTCATGTGATCAAAATTCAGAAGCTTGGCGACCGACTCCTATTTATGACGGTCGCCGTGTCCCTGGGAGGTCATGTGAACACCTTTTGCAACCTTCTGACTAACAAAGTCAATGGGGAAACCAGATATAGTTAACAATATTATCATGGTTAATTTTTATCAACTTGGCAACTGCAGTGATTTATTGGACGACAGTCGTAAAATGGGGCAAAGCTCACTTAGCAACCGTCTCACTTAGCAACAGAAATGTTGGGCTCAGTTATGGTTGTAAGTCGAGGAGTGCCTGCATTTGATATTTCAGTCTAATTGTGGAGTCCTTGGTGCTTTCTGAGCTTGGTTATTTTCTGACAGATGTTTCTTTATCCACTTAGACAACATCTGCAGTGCTAGAGGAGAGCGGGGTTCACACACATAAAGGTATTTAAAGGCCAGTGCTCTGACAGATGAGCACAATTCAAAGTGCACTGAAGTTGTCCCCCCTGAATGGAGATGAAAACGTTTGCAGCCAGATCGACCGAGCTCGGAGATCAAACGCACAGCCCAACCACCGACCCGAGCGATTAATATTCCGACACATCTCAACTCCCTGTTTATACATAGTAACTGGTTTAGTCCCTGTTGTTAGGAGTATTATTTCCTCTTTGGTAGTTCCTTGAATAAGGTATTGGTTTCCTCTTGACTGTTTGTTCTAGTGTTAATCCTGGAGTTAAACCCTGTTTATCTACACACTGTTTTTTGTTCTGATCTTTTTTCTTCCTTGCAGTTTTTTTTACTGTCGCTTTTGCTTGTAAATGTGGTTTATATGCCTTCTCACATGGAAGAGGTTACCTAGGTGAGGAAGAAAAAGACTATGGAGAAAATCACCAAGTTTGGAGAAAACCGACGACTCCACAGTTCAACCCCGAGTTGTAGACATTCTCTTCTATTGAAACCAGTCTAACTCCAGCATCGCACCAAGTACACGCCAGGTTTTAAAATGCAGGTATTTTCGTTCGAGCTCGCCGTTTTCCTGTCAAGTCTTTATTTTAAAAAAAGAAGACTAATGGATGACCCTATAGAGCAGGGGTGTCCAATCAGGAGTTGACATCAAACAGTGGAAGAAACAGCATAGATAAGGGGTGTCCAACTATTGTGGAAAGAATCCAGAGAAAAAAATATTTTGAGGAATATTTAAAAGGCACAATATATTTCCCCAAAGGAATAATGGAGAAGATCTTTAAAAAGACAGAAACCAGCCTCCAGAAACCAGCCAAGCAGAAACTAGGCAGAGACCAGTTTTTAGAAATGCAGATGTAATAATCCATTCAGGAAGGTTAGAGACCTGCAGCTAGAAGCTTAGGAAGACAAAGATACCTAAAATCTACATACCCCTACCCAAATTCTAAGGACAGGAGACATAATAGGATTAACCCACCAATACCAAAAGGGCACACTCAGACTCAGGTCAAAGTACATGACACAGGAAAAACATAACCTCAAACAGGAACAGGAAAGAACCTCAAGAGCCCCAGAAGGTATAAAAGCCCACCACTCCCTGCTACATGTGGTCAGCTTTCCCAGAGCCATCTTTCTGTCTGGCTCTCCTCTTCAATAGACTGCAACCTTCTTTCTAAAGCAGTCTCCATTTTAATTATTCCCAGCTTGGACTGGACCCTGGTGAAGATTTTTCCTTCAATACAACTTTGTCAACTTTAAAACCTGCAGACTTCAACTCCCATGGCTGGCTGGGGAATTCTGGGAGTTGAAGTCCACAAGTCTTAAAGCTGACAAGGTTAGGCACCCCTGCTCTAGAGACTTTTGTGTCTGTCCGTATTTATGACCAGGGTGAATGTCCTGTGAATGACCCACATTTTTAAATTAACACCCAGGGAAAAAGAGACAAACCTGCTCTTTCGATTTTCTCTTACGAGCTGCAAGATAACAAACTTTCTGCTATAATCCCACTTAGAGAATTATTTCCCTCTCTTATCTTGGCAGGTACCCAATAGCCTGATAGACATTTAATCATCATTAATATCTAACCCCTTGCGAGTGTCTGAGATTAGCAGCTTCAGGGTGGAGGAGAGCAAGGTTGAAGGGCTGTGCAAGTTGCCCAACAAAAGCAGTGGCTTTGTGAGTCCAGTTCCATACTCACCACTCTGTGCTCAGTGAGAAAGGACCCACTGATGCTGTAAATGATTCTTTGGGACAATTTTAATAAATCCAGTTCTGGGGTTTAATGGGGATTAAACTCAAGGGGGAGAGTCGAACCTAATGAGCTAACTTTGGGTTTTGGCTATGAAAGGAAAGGTTTTCTCTCCCAATGACCACAATTAATTGGGTTTCAGCAGCATACAGAGCCATAAACCTTGGTCTGCAAACAATGGGTTTGGCCATTGTGCTAGATCCAAATCTGAAATCATATTACAACAATATGTAAATGAGGCCAAGGAAACTCATGGGGTTAATTTATCAAAACTTTATCCGTTGACAGAAAGTCTCCATTTAAAAAAAAATCAAATATTTGCTAACCTCCTACTAAATAGGGCATTTTCATTGTGTCTCGCTGTTTCTCAGAACTTAAAAGGGGAAAATATCCTTCCTTTTTTTGTTGAAAGCAAAGGGATTTTTTTTTTTTTATCAGTTTAGATGTTACCTTTCCAGCCTGGGAAATTTTGTTCCTCCTAATGAGATTCTTTTAACTTTTGCCTTTAAATTCTCACTGAAGTTTGGCTCTGTGGAACTCTTCAGATCTCCTTTGAAATGTAGTGACAAATCAACTTACACCTCAGGGCCCTGCCAGATAATCAGAAGTGTCAATTCATTTTATTTATTCTTATTTAATTTTTATTTGTCAAATTTATATACTTCACAAAGAAGTGACCCTGGCAGTGTACAAGGACTAGAAAAGATCATGCTTGCCCGCCCCGATGCTCTGAGCTGATCCAGAGGATCTAGAATAACAGAATAACAGAGCTGGAGGTCTTCTAGTCCAACCCCCTGCTCAGGCAGGAAATCCTATACTAGAAGACCTCCAAGGTCCTATTCTATTCTATTCTATTCTATTCTATTCTATTCTATTCTATTCTAGTCTAGTCTAGTCTAGTCTAGTCTAGTCTAGTCTAGTCTAGTCTAGTCTATTCTAGTCCAGTCTATTATTCTATTCTATTCTATTCTATTCTATTCTATTCTATTCTATTCTATTCTATTCTATTCTATTCTATTCTATTCTATTCTATTCTATTTTATTCTATTCTATTCCATTTTCTATTCTATTCTACTCTACTCTATTCCATTTTCTATTCTGTTCTGTTCTACTCTACTCTACTCTACTCTACTCTACTCTACTCTATTCGATTCCTTCATTCCATTATTCTATTCTATTCTATTCCATTTTCTATTCTATTCTACTCTACTCTATTCCATTTTCTATTCTATTCTATTCCATTTTCTATTCTATTCTACTCTACTCTATTCCATTTTCTATTCTATTCTATTCTATTCTATTCTATTCTATTCTATTCTATTCTATTCTATTCTATTCTATTCTATTCTATTCTATTCTATTCTAAAAAAGAAAGAATCCAGGGGAACTTTCTTATTTCTTTCCTCCAGCCAGATCCGTTAGAAAGAGATGGGGCCTCCTGTGGTCTCTTGAGCCACATACTTAGTTGATGATGTGGTCATCAGCAACTGACCCCTTTATGATCACCAGCCCTCACCAGCAGTCCACCCACTTGCTCTGTGATGTCACTGAAGCGCAGAGTTACTGAAAGGCAACAGGAGACGCATGACGTGCCTGACTCTACAATCATGACAGGTGGACACCAACGGATGGTCTCTTTTCTTCCCTTCCTAAGAGGTCAGGATTTGTTTTTCCTTTCTTCTGATTAAGGCCATCCACAAATACCTTGTTCTTTAACTTTTTTTCACAAGGATCCAAATATACCTTGTGACAAGAGCTGGTTTCTGGCTCTGCTATCTGATATAGGAGCCCTCACCATTCATGGTGGTGGTGGTACCTACGTTCTTCTTCTTGAGCAGGGATAGGCAACCTTGGCTCTTTTAGGATTCATGGAGTTCAACTCCCAGAATTCGTGAGCCAGCATGGCTCAGCATGGAAACCTCTCTCTTTTCCCCTCAGCGTGGCTGGCTCAGGAATTCTGGGAATTGAAGTCCAGGAGTCATGAAGGGGCCAAGGTTGCCTACCCCTGTTCTTGAGCGTTCACTCTGTTGCACGCAGGTTCCACAAGTTATTCAAAGAATGGGATCTAAAGCCATTTCCCTAACAGTATTTTCCACTACTATATTAACCGTCAAAAGTCCATTTTCCTCGCTGTTGTCCTGACAGCAGAGGTGGTCATGTGACCATCTCTTGAAGAAGATAATGCATTGTATTATTGGGCAGAAGGCATCAATTTATGAAATGCCCTTGCTTGACAAAGGCAGCAAATGCTCTTTTTATTAAATTGCAAGCAGTAGGTTACGACTTCTAGTTTGCCCTGTGACATCACAGGGGTCTGGTTTGATAGAACGGTAACTCCAATGAATGGGATGAAGGGGCGTTTTTATGCGACCGCGTTCTTGGTTTTTTCCTGTGGCTTTTCGCTAACTCAATAAGCTGATGGAATGATTGCTCTGTGTGTGTGTGTTTTGTTTTGTTTTTTTAAAAAAACAAAACAAAAAGAAAGTATGCTGTTTATTAAGACATCTTAAACAGATTGTTCTGTTTCTTCCTGCAAGGAGCGCTTTGGAGTGGAATCTTACATTGGAAAAGTGAGCAATGAGACTAATCCTAAATGATAATGGTTAATGGTGAGTGCCGTAGGATTCTGTCCACCGGCCTCTCCCTGGTTGATCCTCAACACTGCGAAGTTAATGATAAACATTTAAACAAATCAGTTCGTTTTTGTTAGCCAAGTAGCCTGAAGTTAATATCTGAAGCTGATTTACTGCAGCCACCAGAACCAAAGCTATTTTAACACTTTCGTAGTGTCCAAACAGACTGCCGCATTAGTTAGAAAGACTGCCCCATCGGATATATTAGATTTTCTGCTCCCTTTTGGTTAGATCAGCGGTTCTCAACCTATGGGTCGCGACCCCATTTGGGGTCGAACGACCGTTTCGCGGGGGTCGCCGGACACCGTGGTCCGCCATTTTGTTTTTGTTTTTTTTATTTTTTATTTTTTTTTGTCGCGCGTGCCCTGCGCATGCGTGGATCGGGCCGAAGCGCGTGCGCCGCGCATGCGCGGATTGGGCCGTCGCGCGTGCGCCGCGCATGCGCGGATCGGGCCATCGCGGTCCACCATTTTGTTGTTGTTTTTTGTTTTTTTTTATTTTTTTTTGTTTTTTTTCGTCGCGCGCGCCCTGCGCATGCGCGGATCGGCCCGTCACGGTCCGCCATTTTGTGTTTTTTTTAAATTTTATTTTATTTATTTTTTTTCATCGTGCGCGCCCCGCGCATGTGCGGATCGGGCCGTCGTGCGTGCGCCGCGCATGCGCGGATCGGCCCGTCGCGGACCGCCATTTTGTGTGTGTTTTTTTGTCACGCGCGCCCCGCGCATGCGTGGATTGGACCGTCGCGCGCGCGCCGTGCATGCGCAGATTGGCCCGTCGTGGTCCGCCATTTTGTTTTTGGTTTTTATTATTATTATTATTTTTGATTTTTTTTTGTCGCGCGCACCCCGCGCATGCGCGGATCAGCCCGTTGCGCGTGCGCGTGCTCAGGTCGGGGTCGCGCCGCGCATGGGCGGCGCAAGTGGGGTCTCAACCTGAAAAAGGTTGAGAACCACTGGGTTAGATTGTTCCTTGTACGCTAATGAGAAGCAGCTGGCTTCACCTGCAGGGATGTTAGGATTACCATGTTTTGCTGAAGAAGCCACCATTCACACATAATTATATAGGTAGCCCTCAACTTACAACAGTTCATTCAGGGACGGTTCAAAGTTACAACGCTACTCAAAAAAGTGACTTTATGACCGTTTTTCACACTTTGTGACCGTTGCGGCCTCCCCGTGGTCATGTGATCAAAATGCAGACACTTGGCAACTGACTCGTACTGATGACGGTTGCACGGTCCTGGGATCACATGATCCCCCTTTGTGACTTTCTGACGAGCAAAGTCAATGGGGAAGCCAGATTCACTTGACAAGGGTGCCGCCAACTTAACAACTGCAGCGATTCACTTAACAACTGTGGCAAGAAAGGTCATAAAATGGGACAAAACTCACTTAACGATTGTCTCGCTTAGCAACAGAAATGTTGTGGTCATAAGTCAAGGACTGCCTATATTAGATTTTCTGCCGCCTTTTGGTTTATATTGTTCATTGTGTGAGAATGAGCAGCAGCTGGCTACATATGCAGCGCTAAATAATAATAATAATAATAATAATAATAATAATAATAATAATAATAATAATAATAATAATAATAATAATAATATAATGCTGAATAAGCCACCATTCATACATAATTATAAGGTGACCAACTTTTTTACAGTGAAAAGGAGGACACAAATAAATTAAAGAAAAAAATATCGTAAATAAAAGAAACATTTTATTCATTGCAACAATAAAACAGAATACACTATAATATGATAAATGCAGAGTGGGCCCCGCGGCTTCCAAAGCACCAGCCGTGCCGGCTCCGGCCCCAGGGGGACAGCCTGCCATCGACACACCACACCTGCAGCCGCCCCGCCAGCACCACCGCCCACGCTGCGCAGCCCCGTGTAGAGCGGGCCCGGCGGCTCCCACAGCACGGGGGGCAATCGGCCGCCGGCAGCCCTCACACCCCCGCCCCCAGTAGCCCCGCTGCCCCTGCCTCTTGCGCCTGCAGCCATTATTGCCCTAGCAGGGCTGAAGATCAGGAGAAACTAACCGTGGCGTCACCTCTCCAGTCTCCTCCGGGTATCTTCGGGACTAACTAGGAGATGGTGTAGTTGGGTAGCAGGGAGGGGTGCAAAGTTCCTGCCAATTCGCCTTCGTTGCAGACAACGTGCATGTGCAAAGTTTGCCAGTCGCGCTCAGCAATTTGGCGTGCTCAGCAGCAATTCCTATTGGCTTTCGAAAGCCAGTAGGGGGAGTAGCACAACTCATGCAAAAGTTGGGGAAAAAAACATCAAAAAAAGGTGCCGGAATGCCGTTCTGAATGTTCTATGAGGAAAAAAAATGTCCTGCAGATTAGTCTTCAAATATCAAAAAGGAGGACATGTAAGAAGGACACTTTTCAAGGGAGTACAGAATTCACAAAAGGAGGACTGTCCTCCCTAAAGGAGGACGGTTGGTCACCTTAATTAATTATACAATATCACTATAATTATTGCTAGATTTTGGGGTGGGGGGCTGATTTTGAATGCCTAGAATTATAGCATAACAAATATATATCTTGTAATGGTTAAAGACACCTGACTAGGAACTGGGAGATCCTGAGTTCTAGTAATTTAACCACAAACCCAGATGTGTGATCTTGGGCCAGTCACCCCCTCTCAGCCCTAGGATGGAGCCAATGACAAATCACTTGTCAAGAAAACTACAAGGAGTCATCTATGCAGTCATCAAGAGTCAAGATTATCTGGGAGGCACCCACACAAACACACCCACAAATCTCTATATCTATATTTTTTATCTTTATAGATACACGCACCAACATACCGTACAGCCATATATGCTTTCGAATTCTACCCTGGTTTTTAAGCACTCTTTGATCCTTTGTCTATCTGCGCCATATTTTTGATGTGAAAAGATCAAAGGCAGAAAAACTTTGCCAAGTTAGGAAACAAGTCGGGTGGCCGGGAGAGACGCCAAGGGGAATGCAGGAGTATCCTACATCTTTTTCAGGTGCTTGGCTCAACCGTTTCCTTTGAGTCAGGTGGACTGGACACTGCACGTTTCCCCCATCTAACTCAAGTGGTTTTCAAACTTGGCAACTTTTAAGATGCGTAGACTTTGACCTCCAAAATTCCCCACCCATGGCAGAATCCAAAGAGTTGAGTAACTCATTCTTAAAAGATCCAGTCTCAAGCCACTTTGTGTTTTAATAGAATACCGTATGCACTTTCTCTTAGGACAAACAGTGGGGCAGATGTTTCTTGAACCAAAACAAAAAGTGAACATTCTTGGACAATGCTCTGAAATGTTTAGTGAAGTTGATAAATCTATTTGTCTGTCTGTCTGTCTGTCTGTCTGTCTGTCTGTCTGTCTGGCCAGCTAGATAGCTAGCTAGCTAGCTAGCTTACCAGAATATAGTAATAAAGGCAGGATTAAAAAAAAAAGCAAATAAAAGCAGATAAATAAATAAGTAGATAGCTAGATCTACTTATTTATTTGCTTTTTTAACCTGCCTTTATTACCGGTAAGCAGCTCAAGATGGCAAACATACATAACACTCCTTCCTTCTCCTATTTTTCTCATAACAACCCTGTGAGGTGGGTTGGGCTCAGAGAAAGCAAGTAGCCCAAAGTCACCCAGCTGGTTTTCACAGCTAAGGAGGGGCTAGAGCTCAAAAGGTTGCTCGTGATTAGCCCAAAGTCGCCCAGCTAGCTTTCATCTCCAAGATGGGACTAGAATTCACAGTCCCCTGGTTTCTAGGCCAGCACCTTAACCACTACACCAAACTGGCTCATTTCCCTGGATTTGTACAGCAGTACAAAGCTAGAGGGTCTGCAAGATATAGTACAAAAATTCAAGATGTCAGCTGCAATGGTGTAATCAAAGCCTCACCCATTTTTAAATGTTTCATGCATGCAAAAAAAAAAAATCAAGATGGCAGCAACCACGACGGTACAATCCAAGCGCTGCTCGCTTTGATCTCATCACGACAGCCATTTTGTGTGGGTTTTTTTTAAAATTGTGTTCTGCAGACATCCCTGCTACAAAGCCAAAACCAGAGACATTATAGCCCAAACTACCTCACAGGGTTGTTGTCATGGGAAAAATAAGAGGCGGAGGGAGTTATTAGGTATGTTGGCTGCCTTGCATTGTTTATAAACAAGAATAAAGGTGCCTCAAAGGTGTTTTTTTTTTCCTTCAAAAGGCAGCCGGACTGTTGTTTGTTTGTTTTTATTTAAATAAAAAACAGTCCAGCTGCCTTTTGAAAAAAAACAAAACAAAACAATTTTGAGAGAACTGTGACCTGGATTAGTGAGAATCTCCATAGACAAGAATAAAAGTAGGATAAAAAAATCAAAGAGCGTGGGGTTGGTTTTATTAATTTAATAATTATAAAAAAACAGCAAAGCTCGGCTGATTTACAAACCTAAGCCATATTCCTCTGGTTTTTAGCTGGATGGGCAAGCAGGAGAAAAGGCAGTGAAGTTCAAAAAGTCAACACTGCAAAAGCGAAATCTTCCCCAGAGGCAATAACAAAAACCCAAGGCCAAGAAAACAAGACAGAGCAGATTTGTCCTGAAATCCCCAGGAGTTGAGTGTGGCTTTCAACTGTTCTCTTCTTCTTTGCCATTTTCCCAACAGGGATTTCAAAATAAAGTCACACGCCCCCTCCATTGTCTCTCTCGTCAAAACAAGGAAATGGTGACTTTTCTGTGGTGAGGCAAGTCATTAAAAACCCCGGCATCTGGCAGAGGGTTTCTCATTTTAATTATTTTTAGCTTGCAGACTTAAGAATCCACTGAAGCTTTGTTTCGTCTGCCCAGAATTTGGCCTCTCTCACCAGAGTCCCAATTTGAATGCAAACAAAACAAAACAAAACAAAAAACCCAACAACAACAAAAAAAAATCCTCCAAAATCATAACCCGTGTTGCAAAGTCTGAAGTCCGCACATCACTTTTCTTTTCGGTTTTTGTTATCTTCTGAAGGACGTGGGGGCGGGGAACCACAACTTTGTGCTGTGCAATGTTCGTGCCAGCAGAAATGGAGGAGGGGCGGTGGAAATGTGCAACTTCTCTAGGCCGGTGGAAATTGCCAGAGACAAGAAGTCTGCCTTTATATTACTTCACCTTGAGAAACCGCAATGTTTTTGATAGCCACTTTCCCCTCTGCTCTCACTTCGAGCAGCTCATCCTCCGGCCTCTTTCTTAACCATGCAGGCAGTCCTCGACTTAGGACCACAAAAAGGGGGGCAGAAATTCCATTGCTAATTATTGAATCAGTGGTGTCCAATCTTACCACCATTTTTTTGGGTCACGGTGGTTAAGCGAATCACGGCAGTCGCTAAGTGAGTCACACGGTCGTTAAGCGAATCCAGCTTTCCTCATTTTGACTTTGTCGGAAGGCAGCTGGGAAGGTCGCAAAGCGGGGATCACAACACCCCAGGAGGCTGCAACCGTTGTGAATACATGCTAGTTGCCAACCACCCAAATTTTGATCACATATGACGGTGGGGAGTGCAGGGACAGTCGTTAAGTGTGAAAAACAGTCATAAGTTAGTTTCCCAGTGCCACCTCAGTCACTAAACGAACGGTTGCAAGTCGAGGACTATAGGAATTCCTCCAAATCCTATCTTAGCTTTTCTTCGAAGATAACAGAATAACAAGAGTTGGAAGAGACTTTGGAGGTCATCTAGTCCAACCCCTGGCTCTGGCAGAAACAGCAGGCAGAGACCTGCTAACTGTTCCAGGCAATCTCTTGGGAGCTTGAGGTGGGATGGCTGGAATGAAGTGTGTTTGTGGCATGTGTGTGTCAGAGGGAGGGAGGGAGGGAGGGAGAGGGAGAGAGAGAGAAATCCTAACAGAATAACAAGAGTTGGAAGGGAACTTGGAGGTCATCTAGTCCAACCCCCTGCTCAAGCAGGAAACCTTATACCAGAGGTCCTCAACCTTTTGGGCACCAGGGACCAGTTACTTGGAGAGAGGTTTTTCTGTGGACCAGAGGTTGTGTGGTTTTGTGTGCTGCCTGCATCCTGTGGATGGGGCTTTGCTTATTTCTGCAGCCCAGTTGCTGGCATGCTGCAGCCTGGTACCGGTCCACGGGCTGGGGGTTGGGGACCCCTGCCCTATACCATTCCAGACAAATGGCTGTCCAATCTCTTCTTAGAAGCCTCCAATGTTGGAGCATCCACGACTTCTGGAGGCAGGTCGTTCCACTGATTAATTGTTCTGTCAGGAAATTTCTCCTCAGTGCTAGGTTGCTTCTAGAACAGTGTTTCTCAACCTTGACAATTTTAAGGCATGTGGACTTCAACTCCCAGAATTCCACAGCCACTGGCTGTGGAATTCTGGGAGTTGAAGTCCACATGCCTTAAAATTGTCAAGGTTGAGAAACACTGTTCTAGAACAAAAGAGAATTTCCTAATGGTGAGAGCAATAGACCAATGGACTAGACCAGTGGTTCTCAACCTTTTTCAGGTTGAGACCCCACTTGCGCCGCCCATGTGCGGTGCGACCCCGACCCGCGCGCGCGCGACGGCCCGATCCGCGCATGCGCGGCGCACGCGCGACAAAAACAAAAAACAAAATGGCGGACTGCGACGGGCCGATCTGCACATGCGCGGCGCATGCACGACGGCCCAAACCATGCATGCACACGCGACGGCCCGATCCGTGCATGCGCAGTGCGTGCGCGACGGAAAAAACCACAAAAAAACAAAATGGCGGACCGCGACGGGCCGATCCGTGCATATGTGGCGCGCGCGCGACGGCCCAATCCATGCATGCGCGGCGTGCGTGCGACAAAAAAAACAAAAAACAAAATGGCGGACCGCGACGGCCCGAACCGCGCATGCATGGTACATGCGCGACGAAAAAAACAAAAACAAAATGGCGGACCGCGGTGTCCGGCGACCCCCGCAAAACGGTCGTTCGACCCCAAATGGGGTCGCGACCCATAGGTTGAGAACCGCTGGACCAGACTATAAAGGCAGTGCTGACAGAGACCTATCTACAGGCAGTCTTCGACTTACAACAGTTAACACAGCCTAACAGTGAGAAGTTTATTTATTTTATTTTATTAATCAAATTTCTATACCGCCCCTCTCCCAAAGGACTCGGGGCGGTGTACAGCCTAAAATTTAAAAAACATATAAATATACAAAATTTAAAATAATTAAAAATAAATTAAATAATTTGGCCAAAATCCCATTTAAAACCCAAAACATACAAAATTTAAAATCTTAAAAAATACTCAGTCCCCCTAAAACATTTTGACCCTATTGGAACCGAAGCTTCTATGCCAGGCCGGCCTGTCGGAAAAGGAATGTTTTTAGTTCCCGACGGAAGGTGGTAAATCTGTTATTATACGGAGTTCAGGGGGGGGAGCTCGTTCACAGAGAAGGCTCTCCCCCTGGGGGTCGCCAGCCGGCACTGTCTGGCCGACGGCTCCCTGAGGAAGCCCTCTCTGTGGGAGCGTACCGGACGGCGGGAGGTATTTGCTGGCAGTAGACGGTCCTGTAAGTATCCGGGTCCGATGCCAAGTTGAACCATTACTGCAAGGCAACTTCATTGCCACTGCCCTGTTATCTATCCTTCAGGAGGCTCAGCTCCCACAAGACTTAAAAGTTGCCAAGGCTGGACATCCTTGATCTATACTTCTAAAATCCTTGTACCGTATCTGTAACCTTTTACTGGACAAGATAATGCATTCCAGGGCAGAACATTTTTTTTTTTAACCAAGGTATCTCAAATGGACTAATTCATAAGAATCTGGGGCCCCTGGCTCCCATGGAAATTTACGAACTTTGACAAATTTCGTAAAACATTTCATGACCTAAAAATGATCATGTTTTACCAGATAATATGTCATAAAACCTTTCCGGTACTCAGCTGCTAATGTTTGACTGTATTATACAGTTCAACATGGGCTACTTTCAAGGCAGAGACATCTCTGAATGCCTCCCTCAATTTTTAAGACATTTTCAGTGGATTAGAAGCTCTGCCATTGTTGGAGGCAGTGAGGAATCTGCTCAGGAATCTGGTGTCTCTCAAATGATGACTCACTGGTTGTCTGGTTTGTCATTATTCTTGTGTAAATCTTGTGTTTCTCTTGTATAACTCAAAGTGATGGGCATAATGCTCCCTCCTCCTCCTTTCTCCACAACAACCCTGTGAGGAAGGTTGAACTGTGATAGAGTAACTGACCCAGTTGGCTTTCGTACCCAAGGCGGAACTAGAACTCACAGACTTCTGGTGATTGGTCCAAAGTCACCAGGCTGGCTTTCACATCTATGGGAGAACCAGAACTCACCGCCTCCCAACTATGGGAGAACCAGAACTTGCCTCCTTCCAATTTCTAGGGCAACCATCACACCAAACTGGTTCTCAAATCACTGGAAGTTTTTAAGAACAGACTAGACCGGGGGTAGGCAACCTTGGCTCTTTTATGACTCATGGGACTTCAACTCCCAGAATTCCTGAGCCAGCCACGCTGAGGGGAAAGGGAGGTTTCCAAGCTGAGCCATGCTGGCTCAGGAATTCTGGGAGTTGAAGTCCACAAGTCTTGAGGGGGCCATAGTTCCCTCATACTGGCTCAGGAATTCTGAGGGTTGAAGTCCACGACTCATAAAAGAGCCAAGGTTGCCTACCCCTGGACTAGACAGTCACTTGTCTGAAATGGTATAGGTCACGGTGTCAAACATGTCATGTGACGTGTTGTGACATATTGCAACTTTTTTTGCATTGCTGGAGCTGGGGTGGGCATGGCCTCCATATGATGCAACTGGCCAGTGAGCCGGCAGTATGACACCCCTGGTATACATTCTCCTGCTTGAGCAGGGGGCTGGACTAGAAGACCTCCAAGGTCCCTTCCAGCTTTATTCTATTCTATTCTATTCTAGTCTAGTCTAGTCTAATTGTAGTCTAGTCTAGTCTAGTCTTCTACTCCATTCCATTATTCTATTCTATTCTATTCTATTCTATTCTATTCTATTCTATTCTATTCTATTCTATTCTAATTGTAGTCTAGTCTAGTCTAGTCTTCTACTCCATTCCACTATTCTATTCTATTCTATTCTATTCTATTCTATTCTATTCTATTCTATTCTATTCTATTCTATTCTATTCTATTCTATTCTAATTGTAGTCTAGTCTAGTCTAGTCTTCTACTCCATTCCACTATTCTATTCTATTCTATTCTATTCTATTCTATTCTATTCTATTCTATTCTATTCTATTCTATTCTATTCTAATTGTATTCTATTCTATTCTATTCTAGTCTAGTCTGTTTGCTAATCTGGGCCTTGTGACATTCTGCACAAACTGAAAACTTGAATCCAGCTCCGATTCAACCTTCCCCAATTTGGAAGTGTCTGACTCAGTTGGAATACAAAACCCATCAGCCAGCAGGGCTGAGCTTCCAGAGGGCTGACATGCAGGGCCTTTTGGGCCTCCACATAAAACCAGGAGAAGAACGAGCCCATTTCTCCAAGTTAGGTGAACATCCATGTTGTTGCCCGTTTTATGTTTGTGGCTGGTTAAAAACAGCAGGCGAATGCGACGCCTGCGGGCACCTGCCCGTCTAAGCAGCAGCTTTCTCCCGTCCTTTGCGTACCCCAGATCACAAACCGTGGCCTTATCCGTTACAACTGCCTGGGCCGGCCCGAGGTGGGACAAACAAGCCCCCCCCATCGGTCCCACAACAGGGGCAGCCGCCACCCAACATCCCCCCTACCCCCGTTCTCTCCTCGGTCCGCTTCCCGGGAATCAACTCGCACCGATTCCAGCGAGGACCTCGGTGAGCGCGTTCCCCCGCGGAGGAGCCCCTCGACGGAGCGGCCTTCCCTGTGGGCGGGACCTCCCCATCGTCCGCCCGGACTTCCCCGGGCTCGCTGGGGCCAGGGCGCCACCCGGGGCGGGCAGGGCAAGAAGGCCGCCACCCGGGCAACCGGCAACGCCGCGAGGGCGCTCGGACTCCCCCGACGGCGGCGGTTAGAATGAAGCCGTGGCGGGGAGGACAGTTGCGGTTGCCAGCCAAGCGACAGAGCCGGCAGGCAGGCAGGCAGCTACAGCAGTCGAGGCGCTGCTCTCCGGGCAGGAAGAGGAAGGAAGAAGAAAAAAAAAAAGGCACAAACACAAAGCAAAACAAAACAAAAAACCCACAACGCAACAGCCTCCCGCCTCCCCGCCCTCCTCTCCCTGCGCACTGGCCGATCCGAGTCCTTGAACCGGTTTCGCTGGTTTGGCGATTCACTTCCCCGCCCCTCGAGCCCCGCTAGCAAAAACGCCTCTGCTCCGGAGCTCCGGAGCCGAGAGCGCCCGGAGCTTTGCAGGGAGGAGGAGGACGCACGCAGCGGCGACTCCGACGGCCTTGCTCGCCCGACTCGCTTTTTGCCCCTCGCCCCGTCCCGCCTTTGCAGCAGCGGCCAGACGCGCCCGAGCCCTTCCAGACGACCGTCTGCCTTCCTTGCTCGTTTCAGCCCGAGCGCCGGAGCCCCGGAGGAAAGCCAGCCGTCGGAGTGCCATGGCGCAGTTGGGTCTTCGGGCTTGGCTCCTAGCCGTGGCCTTAAGCGGGACCCTCCGCTTCTGCCAAGCAGGTGAGTCAGATCGCGGGAAAAGCAAGCAAGCAGGCAGGCTGGGGGGTCAGCGGGTTGTGTGAACCCAGCTGACGTGGAGGGTCAGAAGCTGGGTTAAGGGGCAAAGCCCTGGATCGACAAGTGGGGTGTATAAGAAGGCAGCCAGACTCTTGCCCGCTTCCTTAACAAGTCACCTATAGGAGAGTGTAAGCAACTTCAGATGCCTTTGGGATGTTTGGGATCTCAAACTTTGCAAGTCACCGGTCAGGAAACATCTGGACCCTGCGGGTTTCCTATGAGCTAGGTTGGATTAGCAAGGGGAGCATCTCCGCCAAGCTTAGAGAAGGCCAGCTTAATACCTCACACCAAGACTTGATTTCTTACCATCTTGGGTTCTTATTATCTTGGGATGAGGTCATCTTTCGCTAAGCCACCAATCATGATGCACAAAAAGACTGGGTTCACACGTACAGGGAAAGCGAAACTGAGTAAGCCACTTTTATTTATGAAATATGATCTAAATCCTAGGGCAGTCCAGGTGCGGAACCAAATAGGCGGAAGGCCTTTCGCAGCCTCAGATGCCTTGGATGACTTTAAGCCAGTCTTTTTTTTTTTTTTTTGAGTATAAAAATTCTTTTATTAAAACAATCAACATTGAACATAAAAACATATTATGCAGCAATCATCATGGCACCTGATATATAATACTAGGTGTTAGTCTTTGAAAACGTCTGAATTAGTAAGCCTTTTTCCCCTCCTCGGGTCCAGCCTCAATTATACTCCTGTTACACTTTGATTGGTGTTTCTCTTATCTGGTTCAATATTAATGTGATCAACATTAAACATAAGATCCTATTGCTAAGCAATCATCCTAGAACATAGCATACAACATTAGGTATTAATCTTTGTAAACATCTGTTTTAGTAAACGTTCTCAAACGAACAATATGCGATAGACTAGATACAGTAGATAGACCATATATAAGAGAAACTTTAAGCCAGTCTTAATTGCTCAGCTCAGCCTACTCCTAAGGCTTTGAGTGATTGTGTGCCATCAAGTTGTTTTTGTCTCTTAAGGGACCACACAGATCTCCATGACAACCTCAACCCTTACCTGATGTTTCAGGTATTCCAACAATACACTTCTATAACCAGGGCCGTTTCCCCCCCCTTTTTACTGGTCATTGGTATCTCTTCCTTTCCTGTTTTCCCACCATTAGACCCTTCTCCAAAAAACTGGATCTTCACACGTGTATCCAAAATGCAGGCAGTCCTCAACTTATGACAACAACTGAGCCCAAACTTTTATGTTGCTAAGTGAGGAA
>JARGCV010000193.1:690000-992500 GCA_034064705.1 Bothrops alternatus | reverse complement strand
CTCGTCGTCCTCGTCCTCGTCCTCCTTCTCCTCCTCCTCCTCCTCCTCCTCCTCCTCTTCTTCTTCTTCTTCTCCTCCTCCTCCTCTTTTCTTCTTCTTCTCCTTCTTCTTCTCCTCCTCCTCCTCCTCCTCCTTCTTCTTCTCCTCCTCCTCCTCCTCCTCCTCCTCCTCCTTCTCCTCCTCCTCCTCCTCCTCCTCCTCCTCCTCCTCCTCCTCCTTCTTCTCTTCCCTTTCCCCTTCTACCTTTCCAGCATTCAAGGTTTCTCTGCCGAGCAGGGTCTTCCCATCACGTGTCTGAAATGTGATATTTTGAGCCTAATTGTTCATGCTTCCAGGAAGAGCTCTGGATTGATTTGTTCAGTGATCCTGTGCTTCGTTTTCTTGACTGTGCCTGATCTCCCTAGAAGAGAATCTTTGTAGCTCAGGGGTCCTTGGTGCTCTCTGAGCTTGGTGGTTTCCTTGCAGACGTTTCATGGCCCAACTAGGTTAACTTCAATGCAGTGAAAAATCAGGAAGAAAATCACCCAGTTCAGAGAGCACCAAGGACCCCATTAGCTGTGTATCTTCTCTACAACTGTTTTCCATGCATCTTGGCAGTTCCTGACGAATTTCCTGACAGGGAGAACAGTGGAAGGGCTTGCCTTCTGAAGTTGTGGGTGCTCCGTGACTGGTGGTTTTAAAGAAGAGATTGGACAACCATTTGTCTGAAATGATACGGGGTCTGGGATGGACTAGATGACCTCGAAGGTCCCTTCTAACTCTTGTTATTCTGCTTCTGGGTTGAGCTGGTAGGTGGGAAGTAAGGACCAGGACCCCAAGTTGGAGAAAGGGAAGAAAACCACATGATTAGGAACTTTAATCTGCAGGTGGGAGGGATATATTGGGACGGGGGACTCTCCCAGTTAAAAATGACACAGGGACAAAACAATGAAAAGGCTGTGGGAGAACCTCGTCCTCTCCTTCCAACTTTATAATGCAGGGTTCCCCACCATCCATCTGAAAGACCAGGAGGGCCTCATCCTTGAGGGCAGCAATGTGACTCTGGAATGCCTGATCAGTGACGGGGACAATGCGTCGGACTTCACCTTCCAAAAATATAGCAAGGTAGGTTAATTGAGGAATTTGCTTTGGCCATCTAAGAAGCAAGCCTCTTTTTGGGATGGGATGGGATGGGATAGAAATAGAATAGAATAGAATAGAATAGAATAGAATAGAATAGAATAGAATAGAATAGAATAGAATAGAATAGAATAGAATAGAATAGAATAGAATAGAATAGAATAGAATAATGGAATAGAATAATGGAATAGGATAGAATAGAATGGAATGGAATAGTGGAATAGGATAGAATAGAATGAATGGAATGGAATAATGGAATAGAGTAGAATAGAATAGAAGAATGGAATAGAATGGAATAATGGAATAGGATAGAATAGAATGAATGGAATGGAATAATGGAATGGAATGGAATAGAATAGAATAGAATAGAAGAATGGAATAGAATGGAATAATGGAATAGGATAGAATAGAATGGAGTGGAATAATGGAATAGGATAGAATAGAATGGAATGGAATAGTGGAATAGGATAGAATAGAATGAATGGAATGGAATAATGGAATAGAGTAGAATAGAATAGAAGAATGGAATAGAATGGAATAATGGAATAGGATAGAATAGAATGAATGGAATGGAATAATGGAATGGAATAGAATAGAATAGAATAGAAGAATGGAATAGAATGGAATAATGGAATAGGATAGAATAGAATGGAGTGGAATAATGGAATAGAATAGAATTGGATGGAATGGAATAGAATAGAATAGAATAAGAATAGAATAGAATAGAATAGAATAATGGTATAGAATAGAATAATGGAATAGAATAGAATAATGGAATAGGATAGAATAGAGTAGAATAGAATAGAATAGTGGCATAGGATAGAATAGGATAGGATAGAATAGAATGGAATAGAATAGAATTTGTCTCGGCGCAGAAACTCTCAATGTACATATAAAGTAAGTGACAGAGTAAAAACCATAATGCAATATCAATAAGATTTAGCTTTAAATTAGGGGTGTCCAACCTTGGCAACTTTAAAACCTGTGGACTTCAATTCCCAGAGTTCCCCAGCCATGAACAGTGAGCTTCTGCTAATTAAGGCTCATGAACAACGTTGCTCTTTTCTCCCGTCTCCAGTGGCTCCAGTCTTGGGTCTCTTTGGATCAAAGTCACGACTTGCGTTGCTGGTTTTATGATGTCGCGGTGAATCACTACAACGGGCGCCTCCTGCTGACCATTAGCGACATCCAATCTTGGCACGCTGGACCTTACCGCTGTGCCAGCCTGAACGCCACTGACAACAGCACCATCTCGGACAAACTGGACTTGCAGATGGAGTGTATGTCAGGGTTTGGAGTCCCCCTCTAGCCACCAGAGGGCAGTAGATAAACAGGAGATGAGGACTAGGAGATTGTGTTACCCATTCCGCCTTACACTAGGCTTCTGCAGTTCAATTCACCATCCGCATATCCATGGGATCTACCGTAGAGTGTTTAGCTGAAGAAGACGGAGAATGGAAAGAGAGGGATTTGAAATACAAAGCACATTTATGAGTGGTGGGAAAAAATTATTCTCGCAGGCACGGTTGATCTCAACCAGCACAGCTCCATTAACAGGACAGATTTAGAAGCAGAAGCAACTGATGTGGCGCCGTGCTGGGTCTTAACAGAATGATATATGCAGGCAGGGGGGATAGATGGAAAACGGTTTCTGAGCCCCAGCAACTGAGACCCTGAACCCCACCAAGCTGGCGTTTCGAATTAAGAAGGGGCGGGGATGCTGGGAAGGGAGGAGGGCTGACTTTCCGTGTCTTCTCCCCTTCCTCAGATCTGCACAACATCTTTGTCAGCCAGTCCAACTCCTGGTGTGGTACCGTAGGAGACTCCATGACGGTCGTTGAAGGCGACAACCTGCAACTTCAGTGTTCAGCTGATGCCTCTCAGACACCACATTACGAGTGGATTCGGGAGGTAAGGGAGCAGGAACAAGACTTCAGCACAGAACAGAACAGAATAACAGTGGGAAGGGACCTCGGAGGTCATCTAGTCCAGCCCCCCTGCTCAGGCAGGATATCGTATACCAGGGATGGCAAACCTTTTAGAGACTGAGTGCCGAAACTGTAACCCAAAACCCACTTATGCATCGTCGAGTGCGGGGTGGGTGTGGCCCATTGGGTGGGCGTGGCTGCGGTGGTAACGGCAGACTGGGTGGGACTAAAAACTTCAATCAATCAATTCCAACTTTGCAAGATCTTTTTTTTTCCCGCGAGAAGTTGAAATTGACTGAACCTTTTTTTTTTTTTTTGCACACGGCGGCGGAGGCCTAAAGCGAAAAGGTTTTATAAAACCCAGCTGAAGGCCTAGGACTGGGGCGACGGCGTGCGTGCCCACAGAGAGGGCTCTGAGTGCCGCCTCTGGCACCCATGTGCCATATGTTCGCCACCACTGCCCTATGCCATTTTGGACAAACAATGATCCAATCTCTTCTTTAAAACCTCCAGTGTTGGGGCATCCACAGCTTCTGGAGGCAGGTTGTTCCACTGATTAATGGTTCTCATTGTCAGGAAATTTCTCGTTTTTAGATTGTTTCTCTCCTTGATTAGTTTCCCTCTGTTGCTTCTTGTCCTGCCTTCAGGTGCTTTGGAGAATAGCCAAAAGTTGTGTGAGAGAAGTTTTTTTTAAATATAGTTCTTCTGCTCCAGGTGTTCCTGTGGTCAACCTTTTCCAAATCATCCCCAAAATGCTATTCAAAAGGCAATTGGACTTTCTTGGGGGGAAGGGGGGGGTCTTCAAAACTTTTCACTTCTCATTCAGGGAGCTTCTTCAGTTCTGGCTAAATGGTGGAGAATGGAAGGATTTGTGTTCTTCGCACTCTGAAGATTGGTTGTTAGCACTCTCCACACCATTCAACCAGAACTGAAGAAGATTCTTGAATGAGAAGCGAAAAATCTTCCAGAAAAAAAAAACCCAGGAAAGTCCAGTTGTCCTTTGGGACAACCATGACTTAGATCAAGGGCGGGGAACATTGGCTCTTTTATGACTCGTGGACTTCAATACCCAGAATTCCTGAGCCATCATGGCTCAGCTTGGAAACCTCTCTCTTTCCCCTCAGCATGGCTAGCTCAGGAATTCTGGGAGTTGAAGACCACGAGTCATAAAAGAGCCAAGGTTGCCTACCTAGGCCTAGGCCGCTTTATGACTGGTGGACTTCAACTCCCAGAATTCCTCAGCCAGTATAGCTCAGCTTGGAAATCTCTCCCTTTCCCCTCAGCCAGCATGGCTGGCTCAGGAATTCTGGGAGTTGAAGTCCACGAGTCATAAAAGAGCCCAGATTGCCTAACCCTGACCTAGATGATTGAGAATCTCCATAGACACGATCCCAAATCATTTTCTCAGATGTCAGAAAGCTGATAAGAGTTTCATAGCTTCATTGTGTAAATCAAAGGTTTTCTGATAATGGCTTTCCCCCTCCTCCTATAACAGGGAGATGACTGGATCCTGCCCTCAAATTCCTTAACTCTCTCCAGGATAACCCAGGAGCAAGCAGGGACCTATACTTGCCAGGTCCAACATCCAACTTTGCCTCAGTTGACCAAGAGAAAATCAGTCCGCTTGCTCGTGGAGAGCACCAAGCGCAGCTTTAGTTTTGGTAAGAAGCCCTGAATTTGGACATCTACCGTAATATGAGGTCTGGCCATTTGATACCTTCCATATTTGTTGGGAAAACTTCCAGGAAAAGAACCTACCAGGTGTTGAGATCCATCATCTTTAACCAGGAACATCTGAGTTTCTCCCCACAGCAGTGACCCCTGGACCCAAGGCCAAGCCCATTTTTTCTTTTCCCGCTGCCCCGAACAACAATATTTACAGTCCAGGCCTGTGTGTGATTCCCTAGAAATTAAATCCTACTGTTTAATAGGAATTACTTGCAGACACCTTTCTGTAGGATTGAGATCTTAGGTGGGTTACCACAAGAGAGTCAGCCAAAATATATTCAGCTAAGACTAGCTTGCGGTGTGGACACAACCACGGTGGTTTAGTAAAACATGGATCGTGGCCTGGTAAGTAGGCCATGATGCCAACTTCTTGTGGTTTGCTCAGAGTATGATTAAACGATGGCCTAGCATGGTATAGGAACCAGGCTGTTGGCTTGGATCTTGATTTCATCAGCCAAGTCTTGTTCCTTTTACTGAAAGTTGAAAGAGTCACAAAACATGTCCCCTCAGTAGGACTGTTTTTAGGGGTGATTAAGGCTTCCCTCAGATTGACCCTTTCAAATTGATCAGAGTCCCTTAGCCAACATACTTAATTCGTACACAACTTTCTTTTAATGGTGGTAGTGTTACAAAAAATATAAACATCTCCTAGGATCACATGTAGACCTCTTAGGATCACGTGTAGATCATATGTAGACCATGACTGGCTATATACCGGTCCAGTATCTGATTTTTTTAAATATAAACAATGCTGCATTTCAATGGTTAGATAGCCTAGACCAGGGGTAGGCAACCTTGGCTCTTTTATGACTTGTGGACTTCAACTCCCAGAATTCCTGAGCCAGCATGGCTCAGTATGGAAACCTCTCCCTTTCCCCTCAGCATGGCTGGCTCGGGAATTCTGGGAGTTGAAGTCCACGAGTCATAAAAGAACCAAGGTTACCTACCCCTGACCTAGACACTGGTATTTGAACATAGGTCTTTTTAATATTTATATTTTATTAATACAATTAATAAAATAAAAATATTTCACTAATCTAAGTGAAATGTCAATATAGCTAGTCCATGTAGGACAGTGGTTCTCAACCTTTCTGAGGTTGAGACCCCACTTGCCCCGCCCATGCGCACCATGACCCCGACCTGGGGGTGTGCGCGTGTGCGCACGCGCGCAAAAAAATTTTTTTACATTTTTTTTAAAAAATCAAAAAAAAAAAACCAAAATGGCAGCCGCGACGGGCGGATCTGCGCATGCGCGGATCGGCCTGTCACATGCGCCACGCATGCGCGCATCCGCCCGTCGCGGGCCGCCATTTTGTTTTTTTTATTTAAAATTTTTTTAAAAAAATTTTTTAAAAAAACAAAATGGTGGCCGCGATGGGCGGATGTGCGCATGCGTGGCGCGTGCGACGGGCCGATCCGCGCATGCGCAGATCCGCTCGTCGCGGCCGCCATTTTGTTTTTTTATTATTTTTTTTTAATTTTTTTTAATTTTTTTAATTTTTTTTTCCGGCGCGACCGGCGGATCTGAGCGTGCGCGGCACGCGCGCGCCAAAAAAATAAAAAAAATTAAAAAAATAAAAATAAAAAACAAAATGGCGGCCGGCAGTGCCCGGCGACCCCCGCGAAATGGTCTCGTGACCCCAAATGGGGTCGCGACCCCAAGGTTGAGAACCACTGATGTAGGATAAAGGTAAAGGAGTCCCTGCGGATTTTACTCCGCTAGTCGTTGCTGACTGTAGGGGGCGCTGCTGCTCATCTCCATCTCAAGGCCATTGAGCCAGCGCTGTCTGAAGACATTTCATGTTGCCAGCATGATGTCACGGAGCGCTCTTACCTTCCCACAGAAGTGGTACCTATTTATCTACTCGCATTTGCGTGCTTTTGAACTGCTAGGTTGAAAAGAGCTGGGGCAAGGACGAGAGCTCACCCCGTCGCGTGACGCTCGGGTCTCAAACCTGGGCTGCCGGCTTTCTAGCCGACAAGCCCAGCTTTTGAGCCACCGCGCTGTTCCCGTATATGATGTGCCATATGCTAAATGAATAAATAAATCTATTAGGCTCCAGACATTCCATGTAACCTGGCCCATCTTTTCTGGGAGAAACTTAAAAGAAAGCCACCCTCTGAAACCAGCCCTGCCTAATTGGAAGGCTTGCTGCTGCCATTTTGTGGTTGACCCTTTCTCTTCTCCAGAGTCCGTGCTGTCCCTCAGCACCCCAATGCTGGCCCTGGCGGTGGCGCTGCCAGCCGTTCTGTTGCTGCTGCTGATCTTGGTCTTCGCCTTCCTCATTCCCCGTCACCGGGCTGCAGTCCTGAAGAAAACGGCTTTGTGAGTGTCCTGTGGGGTTTGAGGGCTGTGTTGGTCGGGGACATGCCTGCTGTGGTCCCAGGCAGGGATTTGAAAACTTTCTTTTGCCCAAATTCGGCCCATCTCCCCCAAAGACACTAGCTACCATTCCTTTTCGTGCTCTTGGGGGGTCATCACAGAAAACAGAATCTAATCTATAGACTCAGAAGAGATGGAATTGGTTGTGATGATTTTTCCTTGCCCAAAAAGTAGACCCTAAAGTTGATTCTTTAGGTACAGAGAATTTGTTGTTGTTAGTTGCGAAGTCGTGTCTGACCCATCGCGACCCCATGGACAACGTTCCTCCAGGCCTTCCTGTCCTCTACCATCTTCTGGAGTCCATTGAAGCTCACGCCTGCTGCTTCAGTGACTCCATCCAGCCACCTCATTCTCTGTCGTCCCGTTCTTCTTCTCTTGCCCTCCATCTTTCCCAGCATTAGGCTCTTCTCCAGTGAGTCCTTCCTTCTCATTAGGTGGCCAAAGTACTTGACTTTCAACTTCAGGATCTGGCCTTCTAAAGAGCCAAACATTGTTTTCTATGGAGGGTTTTCTTCCGGTCTTCCTGAGTTTAACAGAGACGTATTGACCTACCTCTGGGAAGTGAGAATGCTTAAACAAGCAGGGGAGAACCGGTAACATACTTGGCCTTGTTCCCCAGACCAGCTTAGGCCATGACTTTCTCGTTTTGTGTGTTTATGGATCAGTCGGGAGAATCCGCTAACATTGGTCTTTTCTTTTTAGGGAGGAATCTGGCCAGCGCACCCCTATCTACAAAGGCAGCCTTGACTCTGTGCCTTCCATTGCGGGAGACACCCAGCCGCTAGTGATGTGAAGCAGAAGCACCGGTTAGTAAACGTGTATCGCGTGAGCCGTTTCTTCTGAAATCCTGGGGAAAATCTCTTCGTTCTTGGTAGTTCCTCATAAATGAATACAGTAGTCCTCAACTTAACCATTTAAAGTTACAACAGACCTCCTTGGGGGTACTTACATACTAGTTCTAAAGTTCCAGTGGCTGCCCTGTTGGGCGCTTGGAAGCCAGCTAGTATCTACAACCATTTGCAATGTCACTCAGCTGTGTGTCTGCATTTTATGACGGATTTTGAAAAAAAAACCCAGCATCAAACTATGATTAAACCAGCGGTTCTCAACCTGTGGGTCGCGACCCCATTTGGGGTCGAATGACCATTTCATGGGAATCACCAAACAACGCAGTCCACCATTTTTTCCCCCTTTTCCCCTCGGCCGGCGCAGGGGGCAGCACCGTGCATGCGCGATGCAGGCCGTCGCGCTGCGCATGCGCAATGTGGGCTGTCGTGCGCACGGCGCGCATGAGCGATGCGGGCCGTCGCACCGTGCATGCGCGATGCGGGCCGGCGCGCCGTGCGTGCGCAATGCGGGCCGGCGGGCCGCGCATGCACGGTGCAGGTCGGGGTCACGCCGAGCATGCGCAGCGCAGGTCGGGGTCACGGCCTGAAAAAGGTTGAGAACCGCTGGATTAAACAATGACCTAGCATGATATAGGAACCAGGCTGTTGGCTTGGATCCATAGTTCGCCAGCCAGAACTCATTCAGCTTGCTGAATTTGTTTTTGTTTTTTTTTGCAAAATCAGCCCATAGCAAACCACTGATTTACTTACTGACCACAGCAATCGCTTTAAGGCCACGGTGGTCGCTTAATAGCCGCCACAAAAAAGTTCATAAAATCAGGCAGGTCACACCCGGGTGACCTGTTTTATGACTGTCACAACTTGTGACCGTGATAGGCTCCAGTAGAGTACATTCGTAAGCCAAGGACTATTTGTGTAAACAGTCTCACAAAATACGTCATTTGGGGGAAAACGGGGCAGACTTTTTCCCTTGATCTGTTGGTGTCTGGAGAGGAATCTGATCATTCGGTATCTGCTGAGTGTTTTTAAAATGCTTCCCCGTGGCGTTGCTTGATGTCGATCCAACTTCATAGTTCAGGCAACTTAAAAGAGGAGATGACTTCTCTTACAAATGCCATTTATATGTTGTTGTTTTTAGAAAAAGGCTTGGGAAGCTATTCTCTCCAAATCTCCTTGAACTGATTTTTAGTATTAGGTAAAACCAATGTAAAGAGCAGTGGGAAGATAAAGAAAGACTGCTTTTAAAAAATGAAATAGCTCTTCTTTACAATGCTGAGGCACAGAGAGAGAGAGAGAGAGAGAGAGACAGGAAGGTGAGGGAAAAAAAACATCCTCTAACAGGGTGCATAAAAGTTGACGTGAACCCTTTTGAACATTTAATACTCCACCATAAATATGACCTAAAATGTGATCTGTTCTCCACACATCCTAAAACTAGCTAAGGAAATGTTCTTCTGCAATAAATCAATGAATAACTACAAGAGGTTTTTTTGTTTAATTGGGTTCCCTTTATCTTGTTTTAGGACATGTAGAGAACAGATCACATTTTAGGCCAGTGGTTCTCAACCTATGGGTCGCGACCCCATTTGGGGTCGAACGACCGTTTCGCGGGGGTCGCCGGACACCGCGGTCCGCCATTTTGTTTTTGTTTTTTATTTTTGTTTTTTTTTAAAAAAAATTTTTTTTTTCGTTGCGCGCGCCCCGCACATGCGCAGATCGGGCCGTCGCAGTCCGCCATTTTGTTTTTTGTTTTTTTAATTTTTTTTAATTTTTTTTTAAAAAAATTTTTCATCGCGCGCGCCCGGGTCGGAGTCGCAGCGCACATGGGCGGCGCAAGTGGGGTCTCAACCTGAAAAAGGTTGAGAACCACTGTTTTAGGCCATGTTTATGCAGGAATATTAAACATTCAGAAGGATTCACCTACTTGTAAGCACCACCGTACAAGTTGGAGCAGGGAGATACTGTTGCTGGAGACAATGAGGGCTTCGTCTTGAGAAATTGTTTGGGTTTCTTATACCAGTTGGCACTAACTGGAGCAGGGTTTTTCAACCTTGGGAACGTTTAAGATATGTGGACTTCAACTCCCAGAATTCCCCAGCCAGTGTGGCATTCTGGACCTTGACATCTGTGTATTTTAAAGCTGCCAAGATTGAGAAACACTGAACTGGCGGGTTGGGTGTGATCATTCCTTCCTATCCGGAGGCTATCGGCCCAGAGACTGTTCATGAAACATTTAAGGTCCCTCTAAATCAGATTTTTCAATCTTGGCAACTTTAAGATGCATGAATTTCAGCGCCCAGAATTCCCCAGTCAATGGGAAAATTCTGGGAGTTGAAGCCCACGCTTCTTCAAATGGCCAAAATTTGAAAAACACTGAGTTAAAATATCCTTTGCAGCAACTCCCAGCTGTTTTAACCATCTCTTTTTTTTTTCCCCTTTTCCGTAGGATGAAATGAAAATTTTCAAGATCCAGCTTTTTTTTTTCCTGTATTGATTATGGACTGGTGGCAATATCTTCAGTTTCAGCAACTGGTTGTTTTTTGTGTATATTTGGGGGAATTGTTATCTTGGCTTTTTAGGGGGAGCTGTTTGGAAGGATTGAGGGGGGGCAGTAAGTGATATTGGGGTTCCTATGAATCTCTCCTTTCCTAGCTACTTTTTTACTTGCTGATCTGTGGCTCATTTGGCCGATATCTGCCCTGACAAGCATTACCTTCTTTCGTGTTTGGACAGATGTTTTCTCTTTATATTTTCACTTTTTAACTTAAGAGTCAGTGAATGAAGAATAAGGCACGGGCCATTACACACGTTGTTTGTTGAAAATAAACAAACATTGGCTCTTTTTCTACACGAGCCAGCACTTGTTCTCCAGCAGAAGAAAAAACTGTAAGAAAGACAGGAGCCTTGTTTTAAAACAAAACAAATCCCATCCAAGGCAGGAAGACTCCGATTAGGACAGACAAAGTTGAAAAAAATCTTGAAAAATGATGGAAAATAAAAAATCTGCTACTTTTCTACTTAAAAAAAAAAAAAGAAGAAGAAGAAGCAGGAGAGGATCCCACCGTCCAAAATGTGGGGAGATTAACAGTGTATCCGCGTGGTTGTATTTTGATTTTTTTTTAATGGTTTGGGGTGTGTTCTGCACCCCAGCTCCTCAGTTTCATTCATGGACCTCCCTAGGTCTCTTTGCAAGAGCCTGCAAATGACAGTTTCGCCTTTTGTGCAAAACTGGCAGCCTTGAAAACATGGAGGGATAGACAATCGCTTGCTATTTTAGGAGCCGCGCAAGCAGTCTCCCTCGCTTTGACCTGCGGTGTTTAGTCCAACATCTAATCCATTTGAGGGAATTTGGTTTTGTTTTTTTTTTTTTAAATCGTCCTCTTTTTAGACTCTTCCCGTGACCCAAAAACCTTCTGCAGCTCTGCATCAGGACCCAGAGGGATGTTTTTGTTAGTGCTTCAGTGTTCGGTCTTAAGGTAATATGCCTTGAATTTGAGCGGTGCTTTGCTATTATTTGCATGCCAGTGCATGCAGAAGAAGGGAGGGCAGTTGATGTATGGAGGACCCGGTATATATCATGCTGTCTCTGCACTATGCAATTTAAATGTCCCCCCATCCAGCACTTCCTTTCATCAAAATAAAAAATAACAGAATCTTGCTTTGGTAGCGGTTTGGAACGAGTGACATCAGGGTTTCCCCCCCCCCTTTTATCACCCGCCTTGTCTACGGAGCCCAGGGGGCTATAAACCAGGCCGGGCCGAAGACAGCGCAGAACAGTATTTCCCCCAACTACTAGAGAAACGGATCATAAAAGGCCTCTGTTGGATATTCAGCCCTCATAAAAAATGCGCCGTCTCTTCCATCTCTGGGTATGTCAAAAGCTGGGCCTCTCCGTCATGCCAGATCAGCGGTACTCCATTATCGGGGAGAACAAATCGGGCAATGGGGTGATTACGGCTAGGTGCTGTTCTGCAGCTCCCCAGAGGCATCCCTGCCGAGGTACCATTTGGACTACGGTAAGCCTGGTTATCAGTAGAAGATCCAGGATAACTGGGTTGCCTTTCAGAATTCTTAAAAGGGGGGGGAGCTATTCCTTGCTTTTCAGAAATAATATAGTGAAAATGAACTCCGGTTTTAAGAAAGGTCTTATCCCCGGGGAAGACGGAACCTGGGAAAGTTAACATGGAATATAATAAGCAGAGCAGAGTCTCATGCACTGTCTCAGTGTTTCTTAATCCGAGCCACGTTAAGATAGGTCAGCGGTTCTCAACCTGTGGGTCGCGACCCCATTTGGAGTCGAACGACCATTTCACGGGGGTCGCCAAACACCGCAGTCTGCCTTTTTTTTTGGGGTCGGCCATTTTTTCCCCTTTGCGATGCGGGGCATGCGCGATGCGGGCCCGCCATTTTTTTTGGGTCGGCCATTTTTTCCCCCTTTGCGATGTGGGCCGTCGCGCATGCGCGATGCGGGCCCGCCATTTTTTTATTATTATTTTGGTCGGCCATTTTTTTTTTGGGTCGGCCATTTTTCCCCCCTTTGCGATGTGGGCTGTCGTGCCGCGCATGCGCGATGCGGGCCAGGGTCAAGCCCCGGAAAAGGTTGAGAACCGCTGAGATAGGTGGACTTCAACTCCCAGAATTTCCCAGCCGTGCATGGACTTAAACTCCTAGAATTCTCCATCCATCATGCATGGACTTCAACTCCCAGCATTCTCCAGCCATGCATGTATTCAACTTCCAGAACTCTCTAGCCAGCATTCTGGGAGTTGAAGTCCACACCTCTGAAAGTTGTTGAGCTGGAGAAACGTGGATCTATTTAGGAGTTGATAACTGCTATGATATTTTGGCTGTAAAAAGGGAATGGAGTCTCAACTGAGGGGCTGACTGGCACTCAAAACAGACAATCTGCAATTTAGGGCAGCCCAGTGGTGGGATTCAGCCAGTATGCACCACTTTGCTAGAACTGGTAGCTAATTTTTTGTTGCCCAGGCCCAGAATGGACTTCTGGAAGCGGCATCCACACAGAGAGCCGGTTGTTCACATATTTGAATCCCACCACTGGGGCAGCCCATCGTAAATGCGAACAGGATTTTAGCCCAGCAGTGGAAGAGAGATCCAGAGGCTGGATTCACACATCAGACTGAACCCTAAAGCTAAGCTGTATTCATATCGCGTGGCCGCAGACTGAACCCTAAAGCTAAGCTGTATTCATATCGCGTGTTGTGGCCAGAGAAATGTACTGCATTCTGACATAAGGTGATAACCTGGTTCATAAAACGTGTGAGAACAAGACAACAGTTGGATTTCCTCAATGCTGAGTCACAAACTATCCAGTCTTCATTTAGCTTATCCTAGCTCAGACTAGGATATTGTGAAATCTGCATTATCCGCCTTGATCAAGGCGCTTTTGCTTTGACAGCTCTATAACAAGCAGCAATGAAGCCGGTTAAGGGGGGTTTTATTTGTTGTTTTCTGCACCAGATTTGCATGTTCATGCTTGTCATCTGGAAACAATACAGCCCCAATTCCTTTCCCCAACAGGGCATCATTTCAGCTTTCAGGGGAGGGAGACGGGGCACGGTTTCAGCAGCAGAAGAGAGATTGACAGCCAGGGTCAATTTTCTCTGGGATGTATAAAAGATTAGATTGTAAAACAGCAATGCATTTTAAGAGGATGTGGTGACATCATCGGATTCAGAGAAACGGGTGCGCCTAAAATTACAGGTCCTTTGCAACAACCTGGGCTCGGCTTCACCCTCAAATCGTGCGCTAGAAAGTAGCTGGTAAAAATGGCACTTATACTTACACATGAGGCCATCCTGAGTCAATCCATCTGACTCTTCTGCCAGGCTTCTCTTCCTCGCCATAAAAGAAGACGTCACCAAGGTCCCTCGGCCCCTTTCATTTCCCTTCTTGTACTCTGCACGCTATTCTGCAGACAGACGTCCTTTTCAGCCGCTATTCTGCTTCTCAACAGGAAGGAATACCCTAGGATTGATTTAAAAAACAACCACCACCAACTAACCTTGCCAGGAGGCCCCCAATAAGAAAACTCACCATCTACCCATCTGGTATTTGCCCCAAATCGCCCAGCCAGCTTTCATGCCTAAGGCAGGACTAGAGCTCACCATCTCCTGGTTATTGGCCCAAAGTCACCCATCCAGTTCTCATACCTAGAGTGGAACTAGAATTCCCTGTCACCTGACGATTGGGCCAAAGTCACCAAGCTGGCTTTCATTTATTTGTTTGTTTATTTTATTTGGACTTATATGCCGCTCCTCTCCGAAGACTCGGAGCGGCTTACAACATATATAAAACAATATTCACAATCTAAGTCCAAATTTTAAAAAAAGCATTAAAAATAAAAACCAACACACATTCATCATTCACACAACAACCCACAATCATCCCCAGGCCTGCCGGCAAAGATAGGTTTTAAGATTCTTTCGGAAGGCCAGGAGGGTGGGAGAAGCGTGGACTTCAGGGGGCAGTTGGTTCCAGAGGTTGGGCGCCACAACAGAGAAGGCCCTCCCCCTAGGACCCGCCAGATGACATTGTTTCGCTGACAGGACCTGGAGGAGGCCGACCCTGTGCGCTCTCAGCAGAAGACGGTCCCGTAAGTATCCTGGTCCAATGCCATGAAGGGCTTTATAGGTAATGACCAACACTTTGAATTGCGCTCGGAGACCGATAGGCAACCAATGCAGCATGCGGAGAGTTGGAGAAATGTGGGCACTATGTGGAAGGCCCACAATTGCTCGCGCAGCTGCATTTTGCACTAATTGTAGTCTCCGAACACTCTTCAAGGGTAGCCCCATGTAGAGAGCATTGCAGTAGTCGATCCTCGAGGTGACAAGGGCATGTGTGACTGTGAGGAGAGACTCCCGATCCAAATAAGGGCGCAACTGGTGCACCAGGCGAACCTGGGCAAATGCCCCCCTCGCCACAGCCGACAAATGATGTTCCAATATCAGCCGCGGGTCGAAGAGGACTCCCAAGTTGCGCACCTTCTCCGAGGGGTTTATGAATTTATCCCCCAGGGTAATGGAAGGACAGATTGAAATGTCCTTGGGAGGCATCACCCACAGCCACTCTGTCTTGTCAGGGTTGAGCCTCAATCTGTTAACGCCCATCCAGACCCTCACAGCCTCCAGACACTGGCACATCACCTCAACCGCTTCACTGATTTGGCCAGGAGTGGAAATGTACAGCTGAGTATCATCAGCGTACTGGTGGTATCTCACTCCATGCCGGTGGATGCCAGAAGCAGGACTAGAACTCATTGCCGCCTGGATGATTGGCCTAAAATTGCCCAGCCAGCTTTCAGGCTTAAGTGAGGGGACTAGAACCCACCATCTCCTAGTGTTTGGTCCAAAGACACCCAGCTAGTTTTCATACCTAAAGCGGGACTGGAACTCGCTACCTCCTGACGATTGGCCCAAAGTCACCCAGCTGGTTTTCATGCCTAAAAGGGGACTAGAACTCACTGTCTCCCAGTGATTGGCCCAAAGTCACCGAGTCAGCTTTCATGGGACCGTCTGCTGCCCCATGAAACCCAGCGACCGGTTAGGGCCCACAGAGTCGGCCTTCTCCAGGTCCCGTCAGCCAGACAGTGTCGCCTGGCGGGGCCTAGGGGAAGAGCCTTCTCTGTTGTGGCCCCGGCCCTCTGGAACCAACTTCCCCCAGAGATCCGTGTCGCCCCCACCCTCTCCGCCTTTCGCAAATCATTAAAGACCCATCTTTGCTGATAGGCCTGGGGCAGTTAACATCTTGCCCCAGCCAGTGTATGTTTGTTTGCATGTTTGTCTCGGATGATTGGTTTTTTAATTAAGGGGCTTTTACACTATTTTTTAATGTCAGATTTCTATTCATGTTGTGAGCCGCCCTGAGTTTCTGGAATAGGGCGGCATAGAAATCCAATTAATAATAATAATAATAATAATAATAATAATAATAATGTTTAAGATGGGACTAGAATTCACTGTCTCCCACTGATTGGACCCACCCAGCCAGGTTTCATGTCTAACACAGACTAGAACTTATTGTCTCCTGCCAGCCCAAAGTCCCCCAGCTGGTTCTGATGCCTAAAGTGGGACCACAACTCACAGACCTCTGGTGCTTAGCCCAAAATCACCCAGTTGGCTTCCATGCCTAAGGTGGGATTAGAACGCACCCTCTCTTGGTTTCTCGGCCAGGCCAACCTGGCATCTCCTCTCCTGCCCTCTCGATGCCAAGCTACCTCCTGTTTCAGCCTCCCACTTTAATCCTGGATGACAAAAGAAAGAATGAATGGCTCACCCTACAATATCTCTGCCACGGCTGTGCCCACAAGCACGGCACAAGTGAGCTGATAAGGATTTGTGCAGAAGAGGGTCCATTTTTAGATAGGAAAGCTTCAGCACCCCCCCCCACCGCGCCCATTTCATGCTGGATGCTTCACACCCTCTTCTACTAATTCCCCCCCCCTGAAAGGTTGGCGGTAGATTGGATTAAGCAACCCAATGAAGCCAAAGAGCAGAAGGCTGGCGAAGATGCTTACCTGCTAATGAGGCCAATGAGGTTCGTTAAGAACCATTTTATTCTTAAGATGAGTTTGCTGCCCCAGTGAGCAGACACCATCCCTCTTGGCCCTGGCAGCTGCCACCACTTTTAGCATTCGTGACAGACGGGCCCCTTGGTTTTGATTCAAAAAGGGCAGGAGAGCAAACCTGGGAAATAATTGCAAATAAAAAGGCCAGCACAAGGGCAAGGGAGGATGGATCTGCTTCTATCCTCCTGGCACTTTTTTTTTAGTGATCCTCTAAAATGATCGTTTGGAAAAGCTGCTCTCCCTCTCCAATACGGTGTGTACAACAGTGTATAAAAGTGAGATAAATTTACAGGCCAGCAGCAGAAATAGGAATCTACACTCTGTGAATCCCAGATGAGGACTGAGGGTACGGAGCCCTGGTGGTTAAATGCAGTATTGCAGACTAATTCTGCTCACTGCCAGCAGTTCGCTCCTGACCGGCTCAAGGTTGACTCAACCTTCCATCCTTCCGAGGTTGGTAAAATGAGGACCCAGATTGTTGGGGGCCATGTGCTGATTCTGTAAACCACGCAACTTCAGGCTGCGAAGCTTGAGAAACACCGACTTATAGTATCTGTCTTTACCCGCCATCTAAAGTTTAACGGAGCCACTTTATTAGCGTGAACGGATTTTTCAGGGCACAGCTAAGATCCGAGGCATTAGTAGAAAGCACGCTTGTGATGCCTTCTGGGGATTGCCCTTGAACAAGCTTATTCTTCCACCTAATGAACACCACACTCGTTTCTCACAATGCTGGGGCAAGATTAGAGATTTGAGCTTCTGTTTTCATTTCCCATGATGGCCTGGAGTGGTGTGTGACCAGGAAACTGTGGAGAAGGCAACTACTGGTCTTGCAGAGGGACATTTTACATTGCCCATCTCTTCCCTTTCAAATCTTTCTGGATAGCAATAACAATAGCACTTATATACCGCCCCATAGTGCTTTACTTACAGGACTCGCTGGGTAAGTTTACAATGTAAGCATTATTTTCATATGGCCCCCAACAATCTGGGTCCTCATTTTACCAGCCTCGGAAGGATAGAAGGCTGAGTCAACCTTGAGCCGGTCAGGATTGAACTCCTGGCTGTGGACAGAGTTAGTCTGCAATACTGCATTCTAACCAGTGCGCCACCATAGATGCCTGTTTGTTCTCAAAAATCCATATCATAATGCAGCAAGAACATTCGAGGAGGTCTGGGGTGACCAGAGAAGGGCAAGGAGTGACATGGTAGCAGTCTTTCAATATTTGAGCCAAAGCACTTGAAGGCAGGGCAAGAAGCAACGGATGGAAACTAATCAAGGAGAGAAGCAACCTAGAACTAAGGAGAAATTTCCTAACAGTGAGAACAATTAACCAGTGGAACAACCTGCCTCCAGAAGCGATGAATGCTCCATCACTGGAGGTTTTTAAGAAGAGATTGGACAGCCACTTGTCTGAAATGGTCTAGGGCAGTGGTTCTCAACCTTTTTAATGCCGCGACCCCCAACCGGTTGTAAGTCGAGGACTACCCAACCGGTCGTAAGTCGAGGACTATTTCCCTGCCTGGGAGCGCCACACATGTGTGGCCAAGGCGTAGCTGGCAAGGGGCAGCAATGGCGCAGGGCGACCACCGGCTGGGCCACCAGCTGGCCCAGCCCAAGGGAGGTAAGGCACCGGCCGGGCCCCACGTGCGCCAGCAACCCTCCCTGTGCCCGTCGGCCTCCTACCTCCCACCCCTGGCCCTCTTTTACTTACATTTTTAGTAGTTGCTCAGCAGGGAGGGGTGGAAACTTCCGGAGAGCTCGCCTTCGCTGCAGACAACTCGCAGCACCGTTTGCAGACTGGGACTTTTGGTGGGCTCAGCAGGGCAGAGACAGCCTGGACAATTCCTATTGGCTTTTGAAAGCCAATAGAATTAGACTCTTTTCAAGCGAGTCTATTCTATTAGCTTTCAAAAGCCAATAGAATAAGAGGGAGTAGCACAGCTAAGGAAAAGGGGGGAAAATGGCAGACTGCGCTGTTTGGCGACCCCCGTGAAATGGTCATTCGACCCCAAATGGGGTCACGACCCACAGGTTGAGAACCGCTGGTCTAGGGTCTCCTGCTTGAGCAGGGGGCTGGACTAGAAGACCCTCAAGGTCCCTTCCAATTGAGTTATTCTATAATTCTGTAATGTGCGTGTAGTATATTCACTTGACATTATGGCAAGGTGTTCATGAGATACTAGTTGGAAGGGCCCAGAATTATCTAGAACGAAAATCAAGCAGTAAGTTGTAATTACATTGCAATCCAAAAAACGTAGACGCCGTCAAAGACCTATAGGGCTTACTCTGGTGGGGAAATGATGCTGGCACATCAGAGATCATGAAGCAAGGTGCATTGCTGGACAGGTTCTGCTGCTTTGACCCTGTTCCTAAATATTGTGATGCCTCCATAAAAAAGAGCCGCAAACCTAGAATTCATACTATCTTGTTTAACGTTAAATCCCCACCCACTTCTCCGATTGTTTTAAAATATTTTTCCTGGGAGCTCCCAGCTGAAATATTTTCCACCAGAAGAGAGTTCTGTACAGGATGACAGATGGGGAACGCGGGGAAGGAACCCTCTGGAGTAATAAAAATAAAAATCAGAGCGAAGGAAAGGAATGGAAGGTAGCGGAAAGTGTGAAGCGCCAGAATGTCGGCTCTATCTATTTCCAGCTGAATCGGACTTAAGTCTTTGCTGCAAGTCTTCGGCTGAACCACCAGCAGCCCGAAATGGAGGTGGGAGGCACAGGGAGTGGGGAGCAAGGAAAACCTCAAGAGGGCAAGACGCAGCTGCGAGGACACGAGGACCTCCAGGAAAGCTGAGCAAAAAGCACATTAATGGCCTTTGTAGGGAAAGGAAAGGTCCCGCCAAGGATTCTACAGATCCTCCTCGACTTAACGATCACGATTGAGCCCAAGATGTCTATTGCTAAGTGAGACCGTAGTTGAGTTTTTTTTGCCCTGCTTTACGACCTTTCCTGCCATAGTTAAATAGAGAAATAAAAATGTTATTGATTCTGACCGTCAAACAGTGACAGAAGGTAAGGAATGTGAAGGCAGCCTCATATAATAATAATTTGTAAGATGCCTAGAGTCCCCTTGCAGGGGAGATGGGTAGCCTAGAAATTTAATAAATAAATAATAAATAAAGTTCGCAACTTGGGTGTCCCCCCCTCGATCCACAGCTAAGTTTAGAATATCATTTTTCGGCTGTGGCGAGGGGGGCATTCGCCCAGGTTCGCCTGGTGCGCCAGTTGCGGCCCGATTTGGACCGGGAGTCACTCCTCACAGTCACCCATGCCCTTGTCACCTCAAGATTCGACTACTGTGATGCTCTCTACATGGGGCAACCTTTGAAGAATGTCCGGAGGCTGCAGGTGGTCCAGAATGCGGCCGCGCGAACTGTCTTGGGTCTCCCAAGACATGCTCATGTCACTCCAGCTCTCCGCGAGCTGCACTGGCTACCAATTGGTCTCCGGACACAATTCAAAGTGTTGGTTATGATCTATAAAGCCCTCTATGGCAATGGACCAGGATACTTGTGGGACCGTCTTCTGCCTCATGAATCCCAGCGACCAGTTAGGGCGCATAGGGTTGGCCTCCTACGGGTCCCGTCTGTTAGACAGTGTCATCTGGCGGGACCTAGGGCAAGGGCCTTCTCCGTTGCTGCCCCAGCCCTCTGGAACCAGCTTCCCTCAGAGGTTCATACTGCTCCCTCCCTCCTAGTTTTCCGGAAACTGCTGAAGACACATCTATGCCGACAGGCTTGGGGCGTATGAGCTGTGCTCTGCCCCTGCGCCCTAGGAGTATCCCTCCATCAGCGACTGTGAGCTGATTGTGATTGTATGTTGTGTGAATGCAATTAATTTTTAAATTTTTTATTGTATTGTTGTTGTGAGCCGCCCTGGGTCTTAGGAGAAGGGTGGCATATAAATTGGAATAATAAATAAATAAATAAATAAAATCACTGCAGTTTAGTCACATGATGGTTTTGTGAATTTGCCTTGTGAAAAACGGTCATAAGTCATTTTTTTTTCAGTGCCGTTGTAACTTCGACCGGTCCCTAAACAAACAGTGGTAAGTCAAGGACTGCCCGTGGTGGAGGTTTCATTTAAATCCCTCCTCAGGAACACAAGCTTGTTAATTCATCCAAACTCCCTTGTGAGGTTACTGAGAGACCAGCGAGGGATCCAGGCGGATCTACTTCTGATGGTGTGATCTACCCCTCCCGTGTGGATGCTTGTAGAAGGGAGTAAATCGCTGATTTCCCTTACTGGAAATAGAACAAATCTCTAAGGAAAAACAGCCCAATATTATAGTCCAAGGGTATGAGTCATGTGGCCCAGCTGATCCTCTTGCTTTATTTTTATTTTTTAATCCCACTGCTAAAACCCTACTGTAGGACTTGAAAAGCATGAACGTAATGTTTAATTATGGATAAAGTACCCAACAATGCTGTGTGGGGCTTGTAGGTGGGCTGTCATAAATTGCTTAAAATATAGGTAGCAGCCCCAATGCTTCTTAAGTCCTCGTGGTATTGCACAGCTGGTAGTGTCAACCTCTTCCAAAATATTGGAATCTCTACTACTACTACTACTACTAATATTTATTGATTAGCCCGTGGGCCATATCACGGTGCAGAGTTCCAAACACACGTCATACTAAAATTCAGTAAAAACAATTTAGAATGGAATTGGTTAAAATAAAACTTGGAAAAAAATAGAAATAAAAGACAATTTAAAGTGACACTGGGATAAAATACATTCTTCAAGTGAAATTAGAATCAAATACGGCAATTTAAGATGCAGGTCGATAAAATATGATAAAATTATATTTCAATATCAGCCCTACAATCTACCCCAGTCTCACCTATGCCGATCTCAGCTGAACCAATTTGCTCAGGTACTGTGCTGTGTTAAATGTAATTTTCAAATTCTGGCCCCACATAAGGTAAGTTATTTTTGATATTGGGGGGGGGTGTCCCAATGGGTCATTCGTTTAGTGCAGAGGTAGGCCACCTTGGCTCTTTTATGACTCGTGGACGTCAACTCCCAGAATTCCTGAGCCAGCCATGCTGAGGGGAAAGGGAGAGGTTTCCATGCTGAGCCATGCTGGCTCAGGAATTCTGGGAGTTGAAGTCCACCAGTCATAAAGCGGCCTAGGCCTAGTTAGGCAACCTTGGCTCTTTTATGACTCGTGGACGTCAACTCCCAGAATTCCGTAGCCAGCATGGCAACCTCTGCCTTTCCCTTCAGCATGGCTGGCTCAGGAATTCTGGGAGTTGACGTCCACGAGTCATAAAAGAGCCAAGGTTGCCTACCTCTGGCCTAGGCCGCTTTATGACTCGTGGACTTCAACTCCCAGAATTCCTGAGCCAGCATGGCTCAGCTTGGAAACCTCTCCCTTTCCCCTCAGCATGGCTGGCTCAGGAATTCTGGGAGTTGACGTCCACCAGTCATAAAAGAGCCAAGGTTGCCTACCTCTGGCCTAGGCCTGTGGCCTTGATTTCTCAACCTTGGCCACTCGGAGATGGGTGGACTTCAACTCCCAGAATTCCTGAGCCAGCATGGCTCAGCATGGAAACCTCTCCCTTTCCCCTCAGCATGGCTGGCTCAGGAATTCTGGGAGTTGAAGTCCACCAGTCATAAAAGAGCCAAGGTTGCCTACCTCTGGCCTAGGCCTGTGGCCTTGATTTCTCAACCTTGGCCACTCGGAGATGGGTGGACTTCAACTCCCAGAATTCCTGAGCCAGCATGGGGGAAACCTTGGCCCCTTCATGACTCGTGGACTTCAACTCCCAGAATTCCTGAGCCAGCATGGCTCAGCTTGGAAACCTCTCCCTTTCCCCTCAGCATGGCTGGCTCAGGAATTCTGGGAGTTGAAGTCCACCAGTCATAAAAGGGCCAAGGTTGCCTACCTCTGGTATAGGTCAAGGTACCTGTCTCTCACCGTCTTATACAGGCAGCAGTGAAATAGAATGTGAGGGGAATTGCTACTACTATAGGTAGCCCTTGACTTACAACAGTTCATTTAGTGACCGTTCAAAGTTATGATGGCATTTTGGAAAAGTGACTTGTGACTTGTTTTTCACACTTAATGACCATTTCAGCATCCCCAGGGTCACTTGATCATAATTCGGACACTTGGCAACCGGCTCCTATTTATGACAGTTTCGGTATCCCAAAGCCACGTCATCACATTTTGCGACCAATGCGGACGCCAGATTCACTTAACAACGGCAGTGTTGTTGTGCGGCAAGAAAGGTCATAAAATGGAGCCAAACTCACTTAGCGAATGTCTTGCTTAGCAGCAGGAATTGTGGACTCAGTTGTGGTCCTAGGTTGAGAGTTGGAAGCCCCCAAGTCATCAAGGGGCCATCGTACCCCACCTCTGGCCCACTGGGGGTACCCCTTTCTGTACCGGTTTGGGGGGGCCTCCCCTCCCCTCCCCCCCTCTTTGTTCTGCAACCTTCACTGCTTTCTGCAGGCTTGTGCGCACTCAGGAAGAAGGATCGCACAACCACTGGTGTTAAAAGAATTAATCAGGGGGATTTATTGAAGTATCAAAGGTGGTTAAAAGGCAGACATAGATATTTACATATATATTAACTTTCGGGCACAGGGGAAACAGTCTTGGGCTGCAGAGGAATAAGCCCCTCTATACACATCCCAACCCCCAGTTATATATTAATTATTATATTTTTCCTTTTTTTTTTTAATCTCCCCTTCTTCCAAGACACAAACAATATAAAATAAAAACTGCGAGCCGGAGACGGACACAGAATCACACGGTTGGTTTCTTCTTCTGTTTTGTTTGCATGTTTTCTCCCCACACAAGAGACAAAGGGGAAGGGGTGGGGAGGGGGAGATTTGCAGGAGAATGGCAGGGAAGAGGTGGGCATTTACTGGCACAAATGAGAAAAGTCGGCAAAACTGGAAGGAATCATGGGGAAGTCACCAGGCGTAGGACGTTGTCAGAAGTTGAGAGAATGTGTTGGAAGTGCCCCTTGGAGGGTCCAGGGCGAAGCAGAGGAAGAGGGCAGGGGAACAGCAGCTGCCTTGGGAAGGGGGAGATAGGAAAGGCGTTTCGGGGGGAAGTTCCCCAAAATTCAGCTATTCCAGGTGGGGTTTTTTTTTTTTTTTTAATCCACAGCAATCCGATGCAATTGTCCCTAGGGCAAAGCAGATGTTTTTAACAGTGGCTCCTGAACCCATCTTCTAGCACAGCTGCGTCTCAAAAAGTGAAGTTCATTGAAACAGGATCAAATCCTGGGGCTGAGGGGGGTCTCTACGTTCTGGTTCTGGTTTCTTTTGTTTTGTTTCATTTTCCAGAGCAGCAAAAATCAAGCTTCTTCTGAAGGAGACGGAATGGGAGGGGAGGAGGAGGAGGAATGGGAGACGGAAAAGGGGAGAGAGAGAGACTGAGAAGGAGTAGGGGAGATGGAGAGAAGAGGAAAAGAGAAGAAGGAAAGGAGAGGAAGAAGAAGAGTAGAGGAGGGAAAGAGAGAAGGAAAGAGAAAGAGGAGAGGGTAGTCTAGGTCAGTGATGGCGAACCTTTTAGAGGCCGAGTGCCCAAAAACTGGCCCCGCCTCTGCTCCACCCCCTGCCCCGCCCTCACCCCGCCTGCCCGCAGGGCCACTCACCGCCTCCAGGGCCCGCCGCAGATCACCCAGGCAGCCCAGCAGTGCCATGGTGGCCACGCCCTCTCCCCGCGCCCTCCAGCATCAACTGTGCACGATGGGGCGTGGGGGCAGAGTCTTGTCTACGCTGCCTGGCTGCCATGTCCTTCGCTGTGCTGCTCCGCGTGGGCCACGCTTGGGGGCGACTCTCCTCCAGGGGGGCTGCTGGAGAGGAGGAGGTTGCGGGGGAAGGCAAGGCTGGGGCAACGGCACGTGTGCCCACAGAGAGGGCTCCGACTGCCGCCTCTGCACCACCGGCATAGGTTCGCCACCACTGGTCTAGGCTGATGTTTTTGTGATTTTGGGTCAGAGCTGGATGGTCATTACCACCTGCCCAAGATGGAGGGAGGGAGGGAGGGAGGGAGGAGGAGCTGGAGACAAAGTCAACTTTAATCTGCATTCGCCAATATATTTAAGTCGGCCGGACTTAAAAACATAACGATAAAAATAGCCCCCGTCTTCCGCCTTCTGCAGAAGCTGGCCAACGCCATGCTGTCCAGGACGGATGACAAGGTGAACATGGTGTGGGAACTGGATGCTCAGGTGGGCTTGGCGGTCCCATCTCCTGCCCTCCGGCCAAGAACGTCACAATAACAAGGATGAGACAGACAGACAGACAGACATCCCCATCCTCTTCCCCCCCTCCCTTGCCCTCCCCAAACTTATCATGGCTTTCAAGAAATAAAAGAGTCAACCTGCTTTTGACAGCCCGAGAGTCCTCGAGCAGCCCGGCCTGACCGGGAAAAGCATGCAGCCGAAAAGGATCCCCCACCCTGAAGAGACCCCCAAGACATCCCCCCAGACGCCCCTTGTTGCAGACGGCCATCACAATGGCACCCCTTAATGGTGGAATCGTGCAGGGTGGAGAACACAGACACGAGGTCTCCGTGATCATCCAGAACCCAGAACTCAAGGTCAAGGGTTCTCCATCCGTCCAGGAGACCAGGGTGCCCCAAAGCTACGCCCATTAGCCCTGCCTCCCTCCCCAGATACTGTGAATCTCAGTGCTAATATCTGGGAAGGTCAGACCTAACAAGCTATGGGGGCCACTGGGATGTCCCTCACCCCCCCTTCAATGTACCATAGGTCTTCCACCTCCCCACTTGGATTTTATTTACAAACAGCTGCAGCCCTCCCCCTCCCTCAAAAGTACTGCTTCCACCCCAAAGGGTAAAGAAGTGCAGCAGCTCTGCCCCCTCCCACTTTTGGGGAGGGGACAGAACTAGGTATGTTTACCCAGCCCCACCAAATTCACAGGGCATAACTCTGGCGAGGATGAAGGGGGTGGTGGTGGAAAGAGGCCTCTTGAAGGCAGAGGGGTGGAGCTTCCTGGATAAGAGGAGGGGGTTAAAAAATCCTCGGTTTCCAAAATAAAACCGGGAACAGCGGCAGCCGCCAGTGGTTGGTTTTGTACACAATGGGTTTTGTTTCATTAAAGCATCTTTTTGTGTGTTTTTCCTTTTTTTTTTGAATCCAGCCCTCCCCACCCCCAGCTCTTCGCCAACTCTCTCCCCTTTCCAGCGCACCCCTTCCTTAGCCGCTTCTCCCAACACCCCTTTTCCCCCCTCTTCCTCCTCCTCTTCCTCTTCTTCCTCCTCCTCCTTCTTCTCCTCTTTCTTCCCCCGGCTTAGATGAAAAACTCCTCCTTGCGTTTATGGCCATCTCCACCGTTCAGAAAAGCCTCACGGGCCTCTCCATGCTCATCCAGCCCACTGGCCTCGTGCGTCAAATAGGAACCTGTAAGGGCAGACAAGGGAGGGTGGGGGGAAGAGAGAGAGGGGTGGATTAAGTGCATCCCCCCCAAACTGGCTCCACTCAGTTTGCACATGGGTGGAATTAAATAAGGGTCCATGGTGTTTAGGAGGGGTTTTGATTTCACCCTCTCGTGATGACCTAAAGATTCTAAACTGATGCCCCGTTTGACTCTGCCAGCCTCTCTCCTCTAGGTGGTACTGTTCCTCCTCCTGGAGATGATTGATTCTGGCACAATTATTATTGGTTGAACAGAAGGTCTCTCATGTTCTGCCCTTCTTTAATATCTTAAGCCGGGGAAGAAATGAACATCAGCTTTAGTTCTTGCAGTGGCTCTCACTGCATTGGCAGGTAAGGAAGCTAAAGGATTAAACAGGACTATTCTCCAGGCTGACATCAATAGAGCTGGTTAGATGAGCTTTGGATGCATGACAAGACTTTATTCCAAGGGATAACATGATTGCTCTTTGAGGAACCTCACCTTTTTTTTTCATTCGTTTCAACAACAATCCCTGGTTGAGATGAGGGGGGGGGCTATACACATTGATTCGACCAAGCAACTACCAACCAACCCAGAATGCCACTCTGGCTGGCCCACCCTTCAGTTGATTTGAGGTGTGATCTCAGTCTGGCTGGAAGAACAAAAAGCAGCAGCTGAGGGTACACACGCAGCTCTAGAGACTTAACAAAAAGAACGTCGCAAGAAAAAAAACCTGGACTGGCCTTTCACTAATAAATTTAACCCGTATCACTGGATTGTGTCGTGCAGCATTCCCCAATGCTCTGGGATAACAAGGTTGGCACAATAACCTTGTTATTATTCTCTGGGCAACAGAATAAAGTCGATAAGGAAGAACCAGCCAGATATCTGGCTTTACACTTAGGGCAGCCTTTGTCAATCCGGTGCCCTTCAGATGTTGTGACCATCATCATCCCACCAGCCACAAGACGCATAGTGGCTGTGTGGCTATAACTGAGGTCTTACAGCTGTTGCTCCAAGGTGGGGCTGCTTTGCCTAGAGCAGCGGTTCTCAACCTTTTCCGGGGCTCGACCCCGGCCCGCATTGCGCAAAAAAAAATATGGCGGGCCCGCACCGCACATGCGCGGCGCGACAGGGCGCATCACGCATGCGCAGCGCGATGGCCCGCATCGCGATAGGGGGAAAAAATGGCCGACCCCCCCAACAAATGGCCGACCCAAAAAAATGGTGGCCTGCACCGCGCATGCGTGGCGCGATGGGGCGCATCACGCATGCGCGGCGCGACGGCCCGCATCGCGATAGGAAAAAAAATGGCCAACCAAAAAAAATGGCTGACCCCCAAAAAAATGGCGGACTGCAGTGCTTGGCGACCCCCGTGAAATGGTCGTTCGACCCCAAATGGGGTCGCGACCCACAGGTTGAGAACCGCTGGCCTAGAGGACTTATCTTACGAATACCAGTGAGATCACAGGCCATCAGGGTTGAATCACAAACCCATCCCGATTCGACTGGATGCCCCCCCCCCAAAAAGCAGCAGCTTCAGTCAAGGAAGGCTGACAATAATTCCTCTTGCTGGAGAACCAGCAAACCATGACACTCGTAGATCACGTCAAGTGCCCTCATATCTCATCTCAACTCATACACCTACATGCTGTTAGCTCTGGCACATTATTTAAGGTATATACAAGGCCACGTTATTTGTGAGGCTGACGGTATCTGCCCATCCCACTAAATCAGATCGAGAAGGCATGGCCCATGTCCCTTCCCCCCCCATCTGATGGCCTTTAGAGGATCATCTTCTCTGTAGATACCTCAGATCTTTGAAATAGCCGACTGCCTGAGATACAAGGGGCCCTTCCTTCTAGTCTTCTGAAAGAGAGCGAAGACCTCTTCCCTCTGGCATTAGGATAGAAATGGAGATCAACGGTGCAGTTGGTCTTGCACCTGATAGGAAATGCTTGCTCTCTTTTAAATCTTGCTTTTACTGATAGTTGCGAGATGCCTAGGATCACTGAGATGAGTGGCCATGTTAGTTGTTTAAGAAGAGACTGGAGAACCATTTGTCTGAAATGGTATAGGGTTTCCTGCCTGAGCAGGGGGTTGGACTAGAAGAACTCCAAAGTCCCTTCCAACCATTACTATTATTATTATTATTATTATGGATCATCGCACAGTCAGCCAGATGTTCAGACTGGATTTGGCATTTTGTCTACCTATTGAGTCCTTACCAAGGACCTGGGATAGGCAGATGTGGATGTTTGATGGTATTACAGATATCACATTATTATTATTATTATTATTATTGTTGTTGTTGTTGTTGTTGTTGTTGTTGTTGTTATTAATCATTGCACAGTCAGCCAGATGTTCAGACTGGATTTGGCATTTTGTCTACCTATTGAGTCCTTACCAAGGACCTGGGATAGGCAGATGTGGATGTTTGATGGTATTAAAGATATCATCATCTTATTATTATTATTATTATTATTATTATTATTATTATTATTGTTGTTGTTGTTGTTATTATTGTTATTATTATTATTATTATTAACAACAACAACAACAATAACAACAACACCCTGGACTTAACAATTGTCGGTAAGAAAGACAAAAAAGTCTGGATAGTGGATGTGGCAGTGCCTGGAGACAGCCGAACAGACGAGAAAGAACTGGAGAAGATCACAAAATATAAAGACCTACAAATAGAAATAGAAAGACTGTGGCAAAAGCAAGCAAGGGTAGTACCAATAGTAATAGGCGCCTTCGGTGCAATCCCAAAACAACTGGAGCACCCCTTGAACACCATTGGCATTGACAAATTCACCATTAGTCAATTGCAAAAGGCGGCCTTACTAGGAACTGCTTCCATCCTGCGACGATATCTGTAATATCATCAAACATCCACATCTGCCTATCCCAGGTAGACTCAATAGGTAGACAAAAATGCCAAATCCAGTCTGAACATCTAGTTGACTGTCCGATGATCAATAATAATAATAATAATAATAATAATAATAATAATAATAATAATAATAATAATAATGGTGTCACAGTGAGTACCACTGGACACCACCCATTACCAACTTCTTCCACTCGGTGGTACTTAGTTGGTCTCTGCATTCAGTGACCACAGTGAGAATAACGGAATAACAGAGTTGGAAGGGACCTTGAAGGTCTTCTAGTCCATCCCTCTATTCAGGCATCCTATACCATTTCAGAAAATGATTGTCCAATCTCTTCTTAATAACACACACAACTTCTGGAGGCAAGTCGTTCCACTGATTAGTTGTTCTTAGTCGGGAAGTTTCTCCTTAGTTCTAGCTTGGTTCTTTCCTGGATTAGATTCCATCTATTGCTTCTCCTTCTGCCTTCAGGTGCCAAGGAGAACAAAGAGCTGGTGCTGACAGCGGTGAAGAAGAGGCCAAGGCAGAGCAGGTGAATGGGTCTTAGGAAGCTTCCCCTGGCTGTGTTGGTTCTATGTCTTAGAATTTGACTCTGACACCGTGTGGCTTGCAGAGAGCTGCTGTGTCCTGCTTCCCACATTCCCAAGGAGGAAGACAACGAGCGAAGCTGGTCCCACCTGGCATTAGCATCTCAACCCAACGCTCAACACCCCAAATACATGCTTGCAATGCCCACTTGGAAGCAATCTGAAAAACAACACCAGCTTCCCCTTCATTGGCCAGTGGTCAGAGATGAGGTTACTAAGAGACCCTCCTGGGTTCCCGTTACTAACCTTTCTGCCGGATGGAGCACCAGACCATGACGATGAGTACGCAGATGACGAGAAAGACGAGGAGAGCCAGGATGCCCCCCACAATGGCATAGGGCACTGAAGTTTGGGCCTCGACAATAGCCCCAGGATCTGCAAAGGAGAAGGAAGGTGCTGAAGGCAGGAACCAGAGGTGAAAATGTCTCTTGCAAGAATTGCCCTGCTTTGCAAAAAGAAAAAAAAAAATGGGGGTCTCCTCCATTTTTCCAGTCTGTGGCCACCCTCTTGGCAGTGACGAACTAACAGTTCAAGTCAGCAGCCAGTTCCGCCTCAAGCCTCAGCAGAAAACTGTCCCCCTTGACATGGAAGGATGAGCTTTACAGATGGTTCTCAAAACAGCTGACTGAGCCGGAATGAAAAGGGGTCCGCTCCATCTGGTGGCCCCCATCATGTGCTAGTTTTGTGTGAAAGGCACTGGGCAGGGGTTGAGGGGTGTCTGTAAACAGGCACTTCTTCCCTACGACCGGTGACAGCGCACAGGCTCGGCCTCTTCCGGGTCCCGTCAGCGAAACAATGTAGTTTGGCGGGTCCTAGGGGGAGGGCCTTCTCTGTTGTGGCGCCCACCCTCTGGAACCAACTGCCCCTTGAAGTCCGCGTTTCTCCCACTCTCCCGGCCTTCCGAAAGAACCTTAAAACTTATCTTTGCCGGCAGGCCTGGGGATGATTGTGGGTTGTGGTTCGAAAGTTGTACGTGTGTTGGGTATCTATTTTTAATATTTTGATGTTTTGTATATGTTGTGAGCCGCTCCGAGTCTCCGGAGAGGAGCGGCATACAAATCAAATCAAATCAAATCAAATCAAATCAAATCAAATCAAATAATTAATTAATAAATAAATAAATAAATAAATAAATAAATAAATAAATAAATAAATAAACAAACTTCTTATCCACTCAGCCACTGTCCAAAGTGACATATTGGGACCAGATTTTTCCGTTGCTAAGCAAGGGAGGTTGTGAAGCGACTCGTGTCTGATTTTGTACGACCATTTTTGCCAGGTTTGTCCAGTGAAACCCTGAGGTCGTTAAATGAATCACTGCGGCTGTTAAGCAAATCCAGCTTCCCTGATCGGAAGCAGGCCGGGAAGGTCACAAAGGGAGATCACAGGACCCTGGGATGTTGCAGGTGTCGTAAACGCAGGCCAGTTGCCTCGTGTCCAGATTCTGAGGATGAGATTGTGGGCCTGCTGAGACAGTTGTTAATGCGAGGATGGGTCATGAGTCAGGTTTTTTTTTCCAGTACTGTCGTAAGTCGCATAAGAATGCATTCCTGCTCTGGGAGTGGTTGGAACGGGGCACCTCGCCAAAGGCCAATTCAACAACTGAATTTAATGATTTAAAATAATTTTACAAAAACATTTTAAGTTTTGTCCTTCACATTTGGTTATGACCTATAAAGCCCTTTATGGCAATGGACCAGGTTACTTGCGGGACCGTCTTCAGCCTCATGAATCCCAGCGACCGGTCAGGGCGCATCGGGCTGGCCTCCTACGGGTCCCGTCCGTCAAACAATGTCATCTGACGGGCCCTAGGACAAGGGCCTTCTCCGTTGCTGCCCCAGCCCTCTGGAACCAGCTTCCCTCGGAGGTGCGTACTGCCTCCTCCCTCCTAGCTTTCCGTAAACTTTTAAAGACCCATTTATGCCAACAGGCTTGGGGGGTATGAACTTTGTTCTGCCCCTGGGCCGAGGAATTGCCTTCCATTGCTGAGTGTTTATTTGATTGTGTTTGCTTGTTGTATGTGTCGATTTTTTAATTGGATGTAATTATTGTTATTGATTTTTATCTATGTCTATGTTCTTGTTGTGAGCCGCCCCGAGTCCTGGGAGAGGGGCGGCATACAAATTTAATAAATAAATAACTAACTAACTAAATAAATAAATAAATAAATGAATGAATAAATGAATGAATAAATGAATAAATAAATAAATAAATTTCCTCCCGTCCCTCCTTTGGCGCCCTTTCTTTAATGATTCTATTCTACTATTTTTGTGACATCGGCGTAACTCCTGTTCCGTGGCAAATTGTCCCATGCCGAATCGGCAGGGGCGAGTTGTCCTAGGCCAGGGGTGGGGAACCTCGGCTCTTTTATGACTCGTGGACTTCAACTCCCAGAATTCCTGAGCCAGCCATGCTGAGGGGAAAGGGAGAGGTTTCCATGCTGAGCTATGTTGGCTCAGGAATTCTGGGAGTTGAAGTCCACGCGTCATAAAGCGGCCTAGGCCAGGGGTAGGCAACCTTGGCTCTTTTATGACTGGTGGACTTCAACTCCCAGAATTCCTGAGCCAGCCATGCTGAGGAGAAAGGGAGAGGTTTCCATGCTGAGCCATGCTGGCTCAGGAATTCTGGGAGTTGAAGTCCACCAGTCATAAAAGAGCCGAGGTTCCCCACCCCTGTCCTAGGCCCAAGTGCGAGAACTGGGTCTGGGACCACGAAGACCAAACGGAACAAGCGCCGGAAGATCTGGAACGTGGGGTTCTGGGTTGAGGAGGCTGCGAAGATGTTGCTTACTCACCATAAACCACCAGCACGTACTGGTCCGAGGACCGTCCATGTTTATTGGCCACGTGGCACGAGTAGGTGCCATTATCCAGCATGCTGAGGTTAGGGATGGTCAGCACTTCACCCTCTATCAGGGCTCGCTCCGGCAACGTGTCGTTTGCTCGGCTCCATTTAATGTCTCTGGGCCTGAAAGGGGCACCCAAAGAATCTATTAGCCCCTGCCTCACCGGCCCCTTCTAGCCACCAGCGTAGCATCCTTGCCGCCTCCACACAGCTCCCTTTTGAAACCAATTCTTTCTCTTCAAGGTTATTTGCTGCCAGACCAGGTGATGGATGGACACGTGAGGCAGTGGTTGGATCAAGGGGCACTCTGAGTAATAACTCTGCTCAGGAATTGTACCCATCAGTCAGGCGGGTCAGGGAGAGTGGCAAGGACAGCTTGTTCACAAAAAGGTGGAAAAAAATTGAGGATTGGGTCTCAGGACTCTAATGGGACAGGCAGGCATTTAGGCGAAATTGCTGGCTTTATTATATTGATGGTAACTATGCCCAGGAGAGGAATTTTTTTTTTGAAAAAAATAGTTTATTAAAAAATATATATAAAAAGCATCAAAATATTGGGGGGGAAAAAGGGGGGGACCCACAACAAACAAGACATTAGAAGTGTCCTTAAAAAAAAGGTTAACACATATACCCACAGCATCCTTCCTAACTGAATGTTGATTAATACAATACAACAATGTTAATCTCCCACCCATTATGAAACAGGCCAAAAGAATTTCATATCAATGACAAAATAGTTCACAGGAAAGACAATACTGATGCGAATAATATATAAGGATATAAAAATAATAAAGATTATCCGTAATAATGAAAAAAAGAGACAAGATTAAAACCACCAAAACCCCTGTGAACAAACTGTTATGCTCATCAGCTTGTAAAAAATGTACTGTAGCTTCAATCCAAAATCATCCTAAAAAAAATTAAGCCAAATTGATCCCGGATCAAATATCCATGTCCAGCAATTATCTATTGCTGATTGGTTAAATGCAATAAAGCCAATCTTCAAAGCCCAGGATAGATATCCTTTCTCCACTTGTGCCTATTGGCATTAGCAGCAAAATACAGACCAGTATTGTTGACACACAACGCAGGGAGCAAGCCAGGGTCTGTTTCCTGTCCTTTCTTTGCATATTCTTTTTATTTATTTATTTATCAAATTGCATCTCTTTCACCAAGGTTATAGAAAACATGCCAAACCCGATCGTCGGAGGAGAAAAGTGACTCAGAGGTGCACCTGCCACCAACAGCTATCGCCCGTGTCTCATTTTTCACACCAGTATGCACCGTCTCTGAAACAGCTGATGCTCCAAGACAGAGAGAAGTCAAAATTGACATCAACATCGCCTGGAAGAGGTTGGGATCTTTTGCGCTAGATCAAAAAGGTTCTCTGCTGATTTACAGGGGCAAACAAAAAATATTGCACCCCATCACTAAATCTGACCAATTGAATGGTGGAAATTAAGATTTGCACGGTGGGAGTGGCAGGACTCTATGAGTCTTGAAGTTGACCACCATATATCTGCAATGGCAGTTTCTCAATCTTGACCACTTGAAGACGAGGGGACTTCAACTCCCAGAATTCCACTGTGTTATGGCATAACACTGTGTTATGGCATTCCACTCCAGCAACTTTGAGCGCAATCCATAGTTGGACCATCTCCCCTCCACCCGCCATTTTGCATTTGGCTCTACGCTCAAACCCAAAAATTTTATTTTAGAAATGGAAGCAGTTAATGGACTTTGAAATCTTAGTTTAAAAAAAAAAAAAGGCGGAGCCTTTAAATTTAAAATCTGCCCAACTCTATTCTAGGGCATCCTATATCCTGGGCTACAGGTAGGGCGAGACATTTATTTATTAAAGTTTTATCCTGCCTTCCTTTATTATTTTTTATAAATAACTCAAGACAGCAAACATACCTAATAACTCTTCCTCCTCCTATTTTCCCCACAATAATCCTGTGAGGTGGGTTGGACTGAGAGAGTGACGCTCAAAGTCATCCAGACGGCTTTCATGCCTAAAGTGGGACTAGAACTCACGGTCTCCTGGTGATCGGTCCAAAGTCACCCAGTCGGCTTTCATGCCTAAGGTGGGACTAGAATTCACTGTCTCCTGGTGATTGGCTCAAAGTCACCCAGTCGGCTTTCATGCCCAAGGCGGGACTAAAACTCCTTGTCTCCTGGTGATTGGCCCAAAGTCACCCAGTCAGCTTTCATGCCTAAGGTGAGACTAGAATTCACTGTCTCCTGGTGATTGGCCCAAAGTCACCTAGTTGGCTTTCATGCCCAAGGCGGGACTAAAACTCCTTGTCTCCTGGTGATTGGCCCAAAGTCACCCAGCCGGCTTTCATGCCTAAGGCGGGACTAGAACTCCCACACTCCCCAGCATGCTGTTTGGGGAATTCTGGGAACTGAAGTCCGCACAGCTTAAAGTTGCTAAGGTCGAGAAACACTGCTCTAGAATCCCACATCCGGGGCCGTTGGCCAGGCTGGCTAGCAATCAGAAATCTACCAATTATCTCCGAGGTTCCCAGGTTGGCTGATCAGAAACTGCTTCCCCCATCAAAAGACCAAAAAGGGTCTTTTGTGAAAAGTTGGGTTTCTGATATATTGCTTTAGTTCAAATGCAGATAGAGGCAGATCTGGTCTAATAATCAATATCCTTGGTTGATGAAGCCCAAAATATTCCAATATCTCACTTGACAGCTCTCTCATTTGTTAGGGATGGCCAATTTCAGCTTTTCTCAGCACCAGATTTGGGGTTTAATAAATGTCAGTAAAAAAGGCTCTTTTTCTTTTCTTTTCTTTTTTTTAAAGAGCAGGGTAACCAGCCGCCACAATCATGAACTTCCTTTTCCCAAAACGGAATCTCAAAGCTGCCTGGTTTTCTGCACCAGGTTCTTTCCGGTTGCCACCAAAATAAGTCCAAAATTTGCTTTTTCCCATCTGGAAGAAGGACTTACAGTGGGTTGCCGTTAACAGCACAGGTCAAAACTAAGGTGTCTCCTTCCCTCATGACTCCTTGTGGGGGATGGATTCTCGCTGTGGGTGAATCTAGAAAAAGAGAAGAAGGAAAAAGAATAGTAATAATAATACCCTAATACAGCGGTTCTCAACCTATGGGTCACGACCCCATTTGGGGTCGAATGACCGTTTCGCGGGGGTCGCCATTTTTTTTTGTTTTTTTTTGTTTTTTTTGTTTTTTTGTCGCGCGCGCGCTGCGCATGCACGGTTCAGGCTATCACGTACGCGCCGCGCATGCGCGGATCGGCCCGTCACGGTCCGCCATTTTATTTTTTGTTTTGTTTTGTTTTGCTTTTTTGTTTTTTTCTTGCGCACGCCGCGCATGCGTGGATCGGCCCGTCGCGGCCCGCCATTTTATTTTTTGTTTTGTTTTGTTTTGCTTTTTTGTTTTTTCGTTGCGCGCGCCGCGCATGCGCGGATCAGCCGGTCGTGGTCCGCCATTTTTTTTTCGTCGCGCGCGCGCCACGCATGCACAGGTCGGCCCGACGCGCACATGTGTGCACGTGCGCGTGTGCCGGGGTCGCACCGCGCATGGGCGGGGCAAGTGGGGTCTCAACCTGAAAAAGGTTGAGAACCACTGCCCTAATAATAATCTGTATATAATAAAAAAAAACAATACCAAATTTGTAGGGCACCTGACTCTTGAAAACCCTGACGATTCCTTTGCTTTGCTTAAAAAGACGCAAAGTCTTCAAGAAGGAGAGGCAAGCTATAGAAGCCATTGTTCCTTCAGATGTAGGAATGCCGCAAGCCTGATCTGACGCCAATTACTTTATTCAAACTTATATGCCGCCCTTCTCCTAGGACCCAGGGCGGCTTACAATAACAATACAATAAAAATTAATTACATTCATACAGCATACAATCACAGTCAACACGCAGTCGCTGATGGAGGGAAATTCCTAGGCCCAGGGGCAGAGTATAGTTCATACACCCCAAGCCTGTCGGCATAAATGCGTCTTCAACAATTTCCGGAAAACTAGGAGGGAGGAAGCAGTACGAACCTCTGAGGGAAGCTGGTTCCAGAGGGCTGGGGCAGCAACGGAGAAGGCCCTTGCCCTAGGCCCCGCCACATGACATTGCTTAACAGACGGGACTCGTAGGAGGCCAACCCTATGTGCCCTAACCGGTCGCTGGGATTCATGAGGCAGAAGACGGTCCCGCAAGTATCCTGGTCCATTGCCATAAAGGGCAATGCAAGTTTAGAATTATTTGCAGGTAGTCCTCGAGTTACCGCCCTAATGGAACAACATGCCCATCGTGGTTAGGAGTCGTAAGAGCCATAAAATGGATCGGTCACATCACCAATCCAATTTTATGATCTTCTGTTGTATGTGGTGCCTGTTAAGTTAATGTGGTGGCGGTAAGGTGAATATGGCGGTCACTAAGCAAATGCCACAGTTGGGAAGCGAATCTATTGTAAGTGCCAGTTTGGCGACAAGCTGTGGTAAACTATGGTCACGTGACCATGGGATGCTGCAAAACGGCCATATTGTCGAGCACCTGAGGTAACATGACTGGGGGGGGCACTGTTGAAACTTACTATTGGGGTCATAAGTCCCCTCTTTGAGTCTGTTGCAATGCTGAAGTTGTAAGGCGAGGATTCCCTGCCTTCGCCTGGGTAGCTTTCCTTTAACAAGGATGGTCAGATTTAAAGAGAGCGGCAGATGTTGGCTCCCCTCAAAAAGGTTCAGGTTGGCCCAAAGTGTTTCTGACAGCTCACTGAAGGAGTCTCTTTGTAGTCATTGTAGGAGGGAACTTACACGGATGCCGAAAAATAGAAAGTTAAAAAAAAAAAATCAGAGTCTGATCGTCCCTTTTTCGACACACCGACTGGAATCAAAGGCAGAAGCTTGAAGGAGCTGCAGCATTTATGAGCTTCTGAATCCAGTGTGTGAGTCGGAAAAGGTGCTACTACTGGTTTCCTTCTGATCTCGGGAAGGAATCCTGGCATCCCTCTCTGTCACAGCCTCTCAGGTTTTCGACGAGTTGCTCTCCTTGTTCCTTTACTCTCTCTTCACAAGTTTTACTTACTGCTCCCCTGACCATCTTCTCATACTTGGCTGAACTAGTTCCAGATTGCCTTTCCTTCCACCCCCCCCTTTCCCCCCCTTTTTGGACTCATATCACATGGCTCTCTCAGATGTCTGTCTCTAAGACGCTCCCCCTGCAAGTTCTTCTCCACAAAAGATGCAGACCCAAGCCAGAAATTCCCCACTCTCTAGCTCAGTGGTTCTCAACCTTTTTCAGGTTGAGACCCCACTTGCTCCGCCCATGTGTGGTGCGACCCCGGCGCGGGCGCGCGGGCGCGCACACGCGACGGGCCGATCTGCGCATGTGCGGTGCGCACGCAACCCCAAAAAAATGGCGGCCTGCAACGGGCCGATCCGCGCATGCGCGGCGTGCCCGTGATGGCCCGAACCGCGACAGGACGATCCGGGCATGCAGGGCGCGCGCACACACAAAAAAAACAACCAAAATGGCGGCCCGCGACGGGCCGATCCGCGCATGCGCGGCACGCCCGTGATGGCCCGAACTGCGACGGGCTGATCCGGGCATGCAGGGCGCGCGCACAACCCCCCCAAAAACCAAAATGGCGGCCTGCGGTGTCCGGCGACCCCCGCGAAACGGTCGTTCGACCCCAAATGGGGCCGCGACCCATAGGTTGAGAACCACTGCTCTAGCTGAAGCAATTGATCCGTTTCCTAAAATATGAACTTTGCATTTGACTACTCCAGCCTCACAGTTACTTTCCGCCCCTTCCCACCAGCGGATTAAGATCGTTGCAAATTTTATTTGTGTCTCCTAGAATATTAGCTAACCCGCCCAGCCAGGGGTCATCCACAATTGATTAGCATTCCCTCTGCTTTCTCATCGAAGTCATTAAAATGCTGGAGAGTCAGGGCTGAACCAGGGAGCAGCCTCATTCCCTTCTGGTGTAGAATCTTCTCTGCACTCTTTGACCTGAGATTTTCAGGCTAGCTGTCTGTCTACTTCATGTCACACTACCCAGCCTACTCTTAAGTACTTTGCTAATCAGACTGTGGTAGAGTGTACTTGTTCAAATGCTGCTTCTGGTTTTCTCAGCGGCATCTGGTTGATCGATGGGAAAACAGGATATTGGACTAGATGAGTTTTTAATCTGATCTAGGAGAGCTGCTCTCGCTGTTTGTTCTCCAGTTTAAAATGCTGGGGTATTCTGCTACTAATGATGTCTGTCTGTCTGTCTGTCTATCTATATCTATGTCTCTGTCAATCTATATATGTATATCTATATGTATAAGTATATCTATATGTATATGTATATCTATATGTATATCTATATCTATAGATCTATGTCAATCTATCTGTCTATCTGTCTATCTATCTATCTATCTATCTATCTATCTATCTCTATGTCAGTCTATCATCTATCTATCTATCTATCTATCTATCTATCTATCTATCTATCTATCTATCTATCTATCTATCTATCTCTATGCCTGTCTGTCTGTCTGTCAATCTATATCTATATGTCTGTCAGTCATTCTGTCTGTCTGTCTGTCTGTCTATCTCTCTCTCTCTCTATCTCTATATCTATGTCTGTCTGTCAATCTGTATCTATATGTATATCTATATGTATCTGTATATCTATATGTATATATCTATATCTGTCTATCTATCTATCTATCTATCTATCTATCTATCTATCTATCTATCTATCTATCTATCTATCTGTCTGTCAGTCATTCTGTCTGTCTGTCTGTCTATCTATCTATCTCTATATATCTATATATCTATCTATATCAAAATGCAACAGGGCTCCATTTCTTGACCTCGCTAACCTGAACCTGGCTTACAAAACCTTTCTACCTTTACTACTCCCTCCCTTCCTAGGGAGCTCCAGCGGTCACTTACACTGCACATCTAGCACGTACTGCGTCTGCTTCCGCTGACCACGCAGTGCTGGGTGGATGGCTTCACAGGTCACAATGCTGCTGTGGTCCTTGCGATCCACCCAAAAACGCACCATGCTGGTGATGCTGAATACTTTCCCATTTTCTTGCTTGCTGCTTGTTCCTGAAATACACACGGACAGCACACCAGCCCCGTCAAGTAACCCCAGCAAGCACATACAGCTCCCCTTTAGATCAGGGGTGTTCAACCTTGGCCACTTTTAAGATCTGTGGGCTTCAACTCCCAGATACGTATTATACGGATCATCTCAACAACTAACTCTGGGCGGACTCAAAATGAAAACAATTTAAAACATTACAAAAGTTAAAAGATGCAATGGCCATGCAGCATCAACCCACGAGCCTAACTAAAAAGATGGTCCTTGCACAACATCAAAGGCCAAGGCCTGGGCAAAGAACCTGTTTCTTTATTGGAGAAATAGGTGTTGAGTCCATCCCAAACTGTAAGATAGGAAAAGAGGAGGAGAAGGAGAAGGAGGGAAGAAGGAAGGAGGGAAGGAAAGGGGGAGGAGGAGGAGGAGGAGGAGGAGGAGGAGAAGAAGAAGAAGAAGAAGAAGAAGAAGAAGAAGAAGAAGAAGAAGAAGAAGAAGAAGAAGAAGAAGAAGAAGAAGAAGAAGAAGAAGAAGAAGAAGAAGAAGAAGAAGAAGAAGAATGGAAAGAATGGATGGAAACTAATCAAGGAGAGAAGCAACCTAGAACTAAGGAGAAACTTCCTGATAGTTAGAACAATTAACCAGGTGGAACAACCTTCCTCCAGGAGCTGTGAATGCCCAACACTGGAAGTTTTTAAGAAGAGACTGGACAGCCATTTGTCCAAAATGGTATAGGGTTTCCTGCCTGAACAGAGGGTTGGACTAGACCACCTCCAGGGTCCCTTCCAAGTTTATTATTATTATATTATGAAGAAGAAAGAAGAAGAAAGGAGGAAGAGGAGGAGGAGGAGGAGAAGAAGAAGGAGGAGGAGGAAGAGGAGGAGGAGGAGGAGGAGGAGGAGGAGGAGGAGGAGAAGGAGAAGGAGAAGAAGAAGAAGAAGAAGAAGAAGAAGAAGAAGAAGAAGAAGAAGAAGAAGAAGAAGAAGAAGAAGAAGAAGAAGAAGAAGAAGAAGAAGAAGAAGAAGAAGAAGAAGAAGAAGAAGAAGAAGAAGAAGAAGAAGAAGAAGAAGAAGAAGAAGAAATTTCACTTCTTGTTCAAGAAGTTTCATCCAGGATGAAGCTTCTTGGATGAGAAGTGAAATTTCTTCTTCTTTCTCAAAAAACAGTTCAGTTACCTTTAAAAAAAAAAAAGCACTTTTGAGACAACTATGACCTGGATGACTGAGAATATCCATAGAGATGTACGGTAGGAAGTATCCTCCCTCATCACTCAAGGCATCTGGAAGACGTCAAGTGAAAAAATAAGATATTCCTTCACTTGGAATTCCAAGTTGACTTTGGCCCAAACACCAGCAGACGAAGACGTGCCTGGATCCTGCTTCCCAGGAAGTTTATTTATTTTATTTGTTAGGTGGTTTCTACAGAGGCCCATTTGGAATGGTACCTTTTATCTCTTTCCGGTCCCGGTACCAGCGCAGGGTGGCCGCAGGGCGTGACCTGGGAATGCTGCAGGTGAGTTCAACTTCTCCTCCTTCTACCGCCTGTTCCTTCGCCTCCACTAAAGGACTGTCCGGGGGAACTGGAAGAAGAAAAAACAGGCAAATTATTGGTCCTTGCCTCCTTCATCTCACATCCCCATGGTCGAATCCTTCACCTGAGTACCTACACTGCTTCCAATGCAGCAAGTTTCTTAATTAATACTTCAACTGCTAGAGATAGTGGGCGGATATGTCTTCACCCAAGCTTCTGAGAAGGTCATTTTACAAAGGAAAACAAGGACTTAGCCTTCTGCCATGGAGCTAAGAAGAAAAGCAAAGAGAGAAGAACCTAGAGGTAGGCATGCATTTCTGAAGATAACAAGAGTTTACTAAATCCCTTGACCTCTATTTGTTCCTTCCAACATTCCTACTTGCAAAATCAGATTATTATTTTTTTTTAAACAGGAGGTGTAGGTTTGTTTAATCTGCTTCAGTGCTTCCACTGATGTCCTGCTAAGGAAGAATCCAAATCTTCTCTCTCTCTCTCTCTCTCGTTGAAGATTATCTGTTCCCCTACCGCCCAAGGCTGACCTTGAGAAATGATCACGTCTTCTAATAGTCTTGAGTCTGGCAAGTTAGGTAGATTCCCGAAAGTGTGACTTTCAGAAAGGCTACAGCTCAGCATCAAAGCACATGTTCGGCACGCTAAAGATCTTAGGTTCAGTCTCTAAGCATTCCTGAGGGGGGATAAAGCAGACTGCTCTGAAATTCTGGACATCCATTGAAACCTGTCTAGACAATCGTGTGCTTGAATGGTCTTTGCACCAGCCGCTTTCAAGACATACCTGATTTTTCCCTTTGGGTCAGCTGCAGTCTGAGTTAGAGGAGGTGAACTTTAGAGCAGCGGTTCTCAACCTTTTTCAGGCTGTGACCCCGACCTGCGCCGCGCATGCGCAACACGACCCCGACCTGCACCGCGCATGCACGGCGCGACGGCCCGCATCACGCATGCACGGTGCTACCCTGCGCATGCACAGTGCTGCCCCCTGCGCCGGCCGAGGGGAAAAGGGGAAAAAAATGGCGGACTGTTTTGTTTGGCGACCCCCGTGAAATGGTCGTTCGACCCCAAATGGGGTCGCGACCCACAGGTTGAGAACCGCTGCTTTAGAGGGATGACCCAAACGTGCTTTTTCAGGAAGCAACTGGACTTTCCTGTTTTTCTTTGAAGACGCTTCGCTTCTCCTCCAAGAAGCTTCTTCAGCTCTAACTGGATGGCGGGGAAGGGAAGGATGTATGTTCCTTGCAGACAGCGGGTCATTTGCATTCTTTTGGAGAGTCGTTGGGGCCACTTGGAGGTGCATGTGTGTCTGCTGGTTTGAAAGAGGGGTCAAAGAGGCCATCTAGGTCAAAACTGAGCAGTCCTCTCTCAACAGAGTGGGAGGGATACGACATCATCTATCTCCAGTCTACAGCATGGTCCTTTCAGCCATTCCACTACTTAGGTGACCCTGAGGACACAGACAAGCCTCCAAGTGGCCTCAATGACTCTCTAAAAGGATGCAAATGACCAGCTGTCTGCAAGGACTATAAATCCTTCCATTCCCTACCATCCAGTCAGAGCTGAAGAAGCTTCTTGGATGAAGAACTGAAATGTCTTCAAAGGAAAACATCTTTGGGACAACGATGACTTGGATGACTGAGAATCTCTATAGATATTCAGAGCAGGGGGTCCTCAAACTTGGCCACTTTAAGACTTGTGGACTTCAACTCCCAGAATTCCCCAGCCAGCTGGCTGGGGAATTCTGGGAGTTGAAGTCCACAGGTCTTAAAGATGCCATTGTTGAACACCCCTGAGCTAAACAGTGGGGTACAGCACCCTCTTCTGATTTTATCTCTCTACTCTCTGTGTCTGGATCCTAACAAACAGTATCCTACCCTGCCAAGCCACCTTTTCATTCTCCCATACTTTAAGGAAGTCCCTGGACAAAGGAAGGCCACCTCCTGCTCTTTCCCACCTCCAAAGCAAGATGACACATACCCAGTACTGTGAGGATGGCAATCTGATGGTGGGTGTCTTCTGTATACAGCTGGCAGTAGTATCCACCTTCATCTTCCAGGCGGGCATTGGAGAGCACAATGCGGACCTGTTTTTGGGTGAACTCCACCAATTGGAAACGCTCATCCTTCAAGGCTGTAAGGAGCAGAAGGGAAATGCCTCAGTTGTGGACCAATAAAATAAACAAGGATCATCTTCTCCCAGGTCACAACAAGTCACAGTCACGGTTCTGAACACTCCTGGTCTCCAGCCCTGGACAACGCTGTAGATCAACACGAAGGGACAACAAGAAAGTAGATGACCCACCTTCCAGGTGCTGAGCTCTTTGTGGCTCAGTGATCCCATCCCCAGCCCACCATTCGACACCTTGAAGACTAGAAACAAGGTTACCTCGTGTGCCATTGAAGAAGAGCGTCTGCCGAGATGGATTCTGGATCACCACAATGGAGCCATCATATTGGTGTAGCTTGCAGTTGATCTCAGCCTGCCCGCCTTCTGCTACTGTCACATTCTCGGCTTGGACCTCCTGAGTTGTAGCTAGAGTGAAGAAAAAGAGAGAAAAGGGTTACCAGCCCTAATTCCTGAGGGAAAGACCACCTGGCCAACATCAAGGAAGAAGGCCTTATCGGGTGGACCTGTCCCTATCAAAAACACCTCCTTGCAAAGGTAATAGTTGATGGACATCAACGTAGCTTTGGAAATTCCGGGCCAGTGAGAACTAACTCAAAATAAAGATGAGCAAGCTACATCCCTAAGAAATTACTTGTTGCAACTTTTCATTACTGAACACGGATTATAAAATTTTCGCCAAAATTTTGGCTAACAGACTAATGACAGTGTTACAAAAAATAATCCACCCAGACCAAACTGGCTTTCTACAAGGAAGACAGATGAAAACTAATGTTAGACAACTTATAAACATAATAGAATACTTGGAAAAGCATATCCAGGTGTTATGTTTTTGGATGCAGAAAAAGCCTTTGACAGACTGAACTGGTTGTTTTTGAAAAAATTAATTGGTGGGATGAGAACGGGAGAACAGTTTATTAACTCTATATTGGCAATTTATCAGAAACAAACAGGCCAGATTATAGTGAACGGGGACCTAACGGACTCATTTAGTATAGAGAAAGGTACTAGACAGGGATGTCCCTTATCCCCTTTGCTGTTTGTCTTAACTCTGGAGGTTTTATTGAATAGGATAAGAGCGGCAGAAGATGTAAAAGAGATACGGATTAGACAACACGACTACAGATTATGTGCTTTTGCGGATGACTTGCTTGTGACATTGACTCAACCAGCACAATCAGCCAAGAACCTGATGGAGATAATCAAGGATTATGATGGCACCTAGATCCGAAAAAACTATCATATATATACCCTGACCTCCAACCCAAATGTTGGAGACGAACTTAATTCTGAATTTGATCACAGCAGCAAGGCTGTTGGTGGGACAATACTGGAAGAAGCCAGAATTACCATCCATTGAAGAAATGGACTTTGAAAGTCATAAATATGGCAGAAATGGCTAAAACATCTGCATATTTGAAGGACCATTCAAATGAAAAATATATGTTGGACTGGAAAAAAATGGATAGACTACATACAAGAGAAACATCAATCAAAGAAAATGTATCTTGCTTATAGTTAAATCTTGATATACCGAGGGAAGAATGTTTACAAGTTCAAAATGATTGTATTAAGTTGAGTAGCATTCAACTTGAAATTTTCCTTTGTTTACATTTACAAATATATGCTTAATAAAAAATTTATATAAAAAAAAGAGTGTTCTCCAAGCAAACCTCAGAGGGGATCAGAAGATGAGACAGAAAAACCATGCTCCCCAACTTCGGCTGACATATCTGGGTTGCAAAACTCTCCCTAGCCATTAAATCAGGGCTTTTCAACCTTTTCACCCATTGTTACCACTTTTAGGATATGGCAACATCAGAGTGCCACCAGTCGCCTAGCAAGCTGTCAAAAACATGACGACCAAAAAAAAAAAAAAAAGGAAAAAAGTGATAAAGTACAGGTAGTCCTCAACTTACAACAGTTCGCTTAGTGACTGTTTGAAGTTACAGTGGCATTGAAAAAAGTGCCCCCCCAAGCCACAGCCGAGCAAGACACCTGCCTGCCCGCCCGGCGGCACTCTTCCTCCTGTCCGAGGTTTTCATTGTTGTGAGCATTTCTGTTGAGGGTTGGCAGTGGGGGTGGGGTGGGGGTGTTTGGTTTTTATTCCCCCCGTCTGCTGGGTGGTTGCAGCAGGTTTTGGTCACTTCACATGACCCTGGGACACTCTGACCGTCAGAAATATGAATCAGTTGCCAAGCATCTGAATGTAAATCACAAGACCCTGGGGATGCTGCAACAATCCAGCTGATTGGTGCTTCTTCAGGGCTTAGCAGAAGCGCCAGGATCAGCGCCGAGCTCCAGCTGGAGCTTGGCGCTGATCCTGGCGCTTCCATTGAGCCCTGACAGCCCTGAAGAAGCGCCGATCAGCTGGAAAGCGGCACTGATCCTGGCGCTTCGGCTGAGCCCTGACAGCCCTGCAGCTCCAGCCATCTCTCGCTCAGGCTTGTGCGGTGCTGCCACTGGTTCAGCTCATTCCCCTCCCCCGCTACCACTTTTCTAGGATGGTTGCGTACCACCTGCCAGGTGCCAATGTACCACAGGTGGTACTTGTACCACTGGTTGAAAAGCCCTGCATTAGATGACCGGGAGAGTAAGCGCCCTTTGCTATCGGCTAGTGGCTATCCAGTATTTTTGTCCAAATATGGTTGACCTAGCCTTGCCACCGGGGCGTGTTCGTGTGCTTGCGTGTGTGTTTATTATAATTTTGTCCCAATAAAGGAGAATATTTGTAGCTCAGGGTTGCAATGAGGAGTCCTGGATGCCAGTGCTGGTGACTAGCAGCGATGACGTTACCTAGTTGGGGTAATGAAAAGTCTGCAAGAAAACAAGCAACCTGAAAGACCACCAAGGACCCTTTATTATAATTTTGGCTTATTTATGTGAGCCGTCTAGAACTATTCATCTGCCTAACTGCTTTATGCAGAGTATAATCTGAATGATAATGGTCAGTGGCCAGCAGGTGGAAAGCCTTGCTTAGCAGCTAAGAGCCGTAGGAAAGGCTGGGCAATGTCCTTCCACTCCTTTGAAGCTTGACTAATAGTCCTTCCCATCCGGAGAAGTCAGCTTTATTCCACAGAGGCGTAAACAAGAGGACATCGGAGTAACACAAAAACCAGCGAAGTAAAATGTGAAAAGAGAAGGGCATGAGAGGTGTCGTTGGAGAATCCCTTATAGGAACAGCTTCATCCAGGCTGTGTGGATTACAACACATAAAAAAAAATGTAGCAGGTTGCATGGCCTCAATATAGACAATCCGGTGACTGCACGCAATCTTAGGAAGATGCACAGCGCTTCAGTGAACCCAGTCCCGATTGGTGCCCTACAGGGGCCCAACGCTCCCGCGCCATCCATTTTCAGGGCTAGTTGATTCCTTAGCAGATTCCGACTTCCATGGCCACCGTCCTGCTGTCTATATCAACCAACACCTTTTCTGGGGTCTGATGAGCGTTGGCATCGGGCGCCTTAACCCGGCGTTCGGTTCATCCCGCAGCGCCAGTTCTGCTTACCAAAAGTGGCCCACTAGGCGTCTCGCATTCCACGCCCGGCTCCACGCCAGCGAGCCGGGCTTCTTACCCATTTAAAGTTTGAGAATAGGTTGAGATCGTTTCGGCCCCAAGACCTCTTATCATTCGCTTGACCGGATAAAACTGTTATATCTGTTAACAATCCCCCTTCCCTGCCTGTAGGACAACATGCAAAACATTAAACACTTTTATAAACAGCACAGAGACAATAGGCCCCAGGTCAGTGTTAGAACTGTGTTCTTCCCACAGCATGCTTCAGCTGTGTTAAATAAATGCTAAATAGTAGAAACCTCCACGCTAATAGGCTTAACGCGATTCCAAGGTTCATCGGTATTATCCAACGATAAGCGCCAAGAGCCACTGTATACAACCTTGCACAACACAAACTCGAAATAAACTGAGCTTTAAATTTGTGACTTATCTGCAGTCTTAATTGCATCGCTTTCCACTCGATGCATTTTAAAATGGGAGAAGGTTTGTGTTAATTAAAAACTAATAGAATAGAATAACAGGTAATCTATTCCATTCCATTCCATTCTGCATTTATTCTACTCGACTCGACTCGACTCGACAGTCCAGTCCACTATTCTATTCTATTCTATTCTATTCTATTCTATTCTATTCTATTCTATTCTATTCTATTCTATTCTATTCTATTCTATTCTATTCTATTCTATTTCCCATTCCGTATTCTATTCTATTCTATTCTATTCTATTCTATTCTATTCTATTCTATTTCCCATTCCGTATTCTATTCTATTCTATTCTATTCTATTCTATTCTATTCTATTCTATTCTATTCTAACTCTATTCCTATTCCATATTCTATTCTATTCCATATTCTATTCTATTCTGTTCTATTCTATTCTGACTCTATTCTATTCTATTCTATTCTATTCTATTCTATTCTATTCTATTCTATTCTATTCTATTCTATTTCCCATTCCATATTACAGGACCGTCTGCTGACCCATGAAACCCAGCGACCGGTTAGGGCCCACAAAGTCGGCCTTCTCCAGGTCCCGTCAGCCAGACAGTGTCGCCTGGCGGGGCCTAGGGGAAGAGCCTTCTCTGTTGTGGCCCCGGCCCTCTGGAATCAACTCTCCCCGGAGATCCGTATTGCCCCCACCCTCTCCGCCTTTTGCAAATTATTGAAGACACATCTTTGCCGACAGGCCTGGGGCAGTTAACATCTTGCCCCTAGCCAGTGTATGTATGTTTTGCATGTCTGTCTTGGATGATTGGTTTTTAATTAAGGGGTTTTACAATGTATTTTAATGCCAGATTTCTTCATGTGAGTATCCATGTTGTAAGCCGCCCTGAGTTTTTGGAATAGGGCGGCATAGAAATCTAATAAAATAAATAAATAAATAAATAAATAAAATATTCTATTCTATTCTATTCTATTCTATTCTAACTCTATTCCTATTCCTATTTCATATTCTATTCTATTCCTTATTCTATTCTATTCTATTCTTCTATTCTATTCTATTCTATTCTATTCTATTCTATTTCTATTCCTATTCCTATTCCATATTCTATTCTATTCCATATTCTATTCTATTCTATTCTAACTCTATTCCTATTCCATATTCTATTCTATTCTATTCTAACTCTATTCCTATTCCTATTTCATATTCTATTCTATTTCATATTCTATTCTATTTCATATTCTATTCTATTCTATTCTATTCTATTCTATTCTATTCTATTCTATTCTATTCTATTCTAACTCTATTCCTATTCCTATTTCATATTCTATTCTATTCCTTATTCTATTCTATTCTATTCTATTCTATTCTATTCTATTCTATTCTATTCTATTCTATTCTATTCTATTCTATTCTATTCTATTCTATTCTATTCTATTCTATCTCTATTCCTATTCCTATTCCTATTCCATATTCTATTCTATTCTATTCTATTCTATTCTATTCTATTCTATTCTATTCTATTCTATTCTAAATGTGGAAACACAAAGGTCTATCAGAGAGGATGTGAGAGATAATGCTCTGATAGAGGAGGACCTGGGCTGATGGACTACAGGTAGTCCTTGAACTATGACCACAACTGAGCCCCAAATTTATGTTGCTAAGCGAGACATTTGTTAAGTGAATTTTACCCCATTTTACAATCTTTCTTGCCACACTTAAGTGAATCGCTGCATTCAGTTGTTAGGACGGTAACACGGTTGCTAAGTGAATCTGGCTTCCCCATGGACTTGGCTTGTCAGAAGGTTGCAAAAGGGGATCACATGACTCCGTGGACAATGCAACCGTCATAAATACGAATCAGTTGCCAAGCGGCTGAATTTTGATCACGTGACCCTGGGGAGGCTGCAACGGCCGTAAGCGTGAAAAATAGTCGCTGGGTCACCTTTTTCAGTGCCCTTGTAACTTCAAACGGTCACTAAATGAACGGTCGTAAGTCGAGGACGACCTGCAAATGGCAAGTGTTTTTCTAAGGAGCAATCAAGTTGGGGAGAGAGGATGAGCAGGGCCATTCCAAGGCAAGGGATGTGATCCTTGGCCATTTAGTATGAAAACAATTGCACAGGTATAGTATAGGGCAGGGGTTCTCAACCTTGGCAACTTTAAGACTTGTGGACTTCAACTCCCAGAATTCCTCAGCCAGCTTTGCTGGCTGAGGAATTCTGGGAGTTGACGTCCACAAGTCTTAAAGTTGCCAAGGTTGAGAACCCCTGGTATAGGGGGTACCTTGCTCAATAGTCGTAACTGTGAGAGGGACCTCGGAGTCTTAGTGGGCAGTCACTTAGATATGAGCCAGCCGTGTGCTGCAGCTGCCAAAAAAGCCAACACAGTGCTGGGCTGCATTAACAGAGGGATAGAATAAAGATCACATGAAGTATTAATACCACTTTACAATGTCTTGGTAAGGCCACACTTGGAATACTGCATCCAGTTTTGGTCACCGCGATGTAAAAAAGATGTTGAGACTCTAGAAAGAGCACAGAGAAGAGCAACAAAGATGATTAGGGGACTGGAGGCTAAAACATATAAGGAACGGCAGCTGGAATTAGGGATGTCTAGTTTAACGAAGAGAAGGACGAGGGGGGACATGATAGCAGCGTTCCAATATCTCAGGGGCTGCCCCAAAGAAGAGGGAGTCAAGCTCTTCTCCAAGGCATCTGAAGGCAGGACAAGAAGCAACGGATGGAAACTAATCAAGGAGAGAAGCAACCTAGAACTAAGGAGAAACTTCCTGACAGAACATTTAACCAGTGGAACAACCTGCCTCCAGAAGCGGTGAATGCTGTAACACTGAAGGTTTTTAAGGAGAGACTGGACAACCATTTGTCTGAAATGGTATAGGGTTTCCTGCCTGAGCAGGGGGTTGGACCAGGTGACCTCCAAGGTCCCTTCCAATTTTTATTATTATTATTATTATTATTATTATTATTATTATTATTATTATTATTATTATTATTATTACTATTATTATTACTATTTTTTATTATTATTATTATTAAGTTGGCCCCATCCAAAGGGTTTATCCAGCATTTCAAAACCACACACAAGAATTCTGCCTGAAGATAATTCCCTGGTGACATTCAGAAGGACTCTTTTTTTTTCCCCAGGTTGCATAAATGATGCATCTGAGTGGCAAAGTTCCTCACTTTAAAATGATTACACGGTGTCGATTATTCCTCCCCCGTTTCACCCCGTATCACATCCTCACATCGTTCAACCACAGAATTAAAAGTCTGAAGCATCCATCCCCATCGCCATCTGGGTGCATCAGGAGACGACAATCGATGCTGGTCCAAGACCCCTGAAGGGCATCCAATTCTGATCCTGGCCTTACAACCTCGACTTGGCAGGTGTGTTTTCGTGTTTAGGGAGGTCTCAAGAGAAGTGCAGGGGGAAGCAGAGATGTGAACAAAAAGCCTCACAAACATCTCACAGGTGCAAGGACAAAAGAGCACACAGGCAAACAGCAAGATAGACAGGAAATGTCTCCGTAAAAAGGACTGACTCTCTCCTCCACCGTGGCCCAGATTGTGAGGGTGTACATTTTTGTCTTTGTCTCCAGCAATTCCAGGATGCCACGTGGTACCCAGGCTGCTCTCCCAGATGGGCAGCACATGAACAATGCACTCCTCGCTAGAAAAGTACAGGTAGGACAGCTCACTTAAGTGACAGTTCAAAGTTACAACGGCACTAAAACCATTTCTTACATGACCGTTTTTCACACCTACAACCATTTCACACGATCCAAATTCAAAGGCTTAGCAACTGACTCATACTGATGACCGTTGTTGTGTCCCGGGGTCACGTGGTCCCCTTTTGCAAACTTCTGATAAGCAAAGTCAACGGGGAAGCCGGTTTCAATTTGACAAGGTTGTCAAATGGAGCAAAACTCAATTAACAAGTGTCTCACGTAGCAACAGAAATTTCGGGCTGAACTGCGGTCATAAGTTGAGGACTATCTGTACAAATGATACCCCCGAGGGAAGTTGTGCCACACTCTCTTTTTCCTTTCCTGTGTGTTTCATCCTGCATCTCCAACAAGATGCTTAATGTCTATGAAGTTGACGCCAGCTATCTCCAGTACACAATGCAGTCCTGAGTGGAGAGATGAAACCCCAAAGTAGCTTCAAGGGCTCTCAAAGATGGTTAAAACCAGATGACTGCAAAGAAATACAATCCTTCCATTTCCCCCTCCTCCCCTTCCTGTCAGAACCAATTCTTCCATCTCCCCTACCACCCAGTACAACTGATGAAGCTTCCTGGATGGGAAGCAAAACGTCTTTTTCGTCTTCCTCAAAAAATTCAGTCCGGTTGCCTTCCCCCCCCCCAAAAAAAACCAAAAAACAAAAACCCATTTTGGAGAACAAGATGCTTAGTTCTTCAAAACAAAACCCTTGGAAGTTGGCCTCCTCCGGGTCCCGTCAGCGAAACAATGTCGTCTGGTGGGTCCTAGGGGGAGGGCCTTCTCTGTTGTGGCGCCCGCCCTCTGGAACCAACTGCCTCCTGAAGTCCGCGTTTCTCCGACTCTCCCGGCCTTCCGGAAAAATTTAAAAACTCATCTTTGCCGGCAGGCCTGGGGATGACTGTGGTTGATTGTTGAATTGAATGTGTGTTCTTTTTTATTGATTTTTTTTAGATATATTTGTTTGGGTTTTTTATGGTACTTCACTGTTATATATATGTTGTTAGCCGCTCCGAGTCCCTTGGAGAGGAGCGGCACACAAACCCAAATAAAATAAATAAATAAATAAAATAAGTGTGGATCCCACACAAGCTATTTCTGCCACGTTTTCCAGAATGCAAGGAGTCTGGAAGCTCCAAATTTGAAGCTCTGGGCTTTGTTGTTGTTGTTGTTAACTGCGAAGTCGTGTCCGACCCATCGCGACCCCGTGGACAACGTTCCTCCAGGCCTTCCTGTCCTCTACCATCTTCTGGAGTCCACTGAAGCTCACGCCTCCTGCTTCAGTGACTCCATCCAGCCATCTCCTTCTCTGTCGTCCCCTTCTTCTATTGCCCTCCATCTTTCCCAGCATTAGGCTCTTCTCCAGTGAGTCCTTCCTTCTCATTAGGTGGCCAAAGTACTTGAGTTTCAACTTCAGGATCTGGCCTTCTAAAGAGCAATCAGGGTTGATCTCCTCTAGGACTGACCGGTTTGATCGCCTTGCAGCTCAGGGGACTCGCAGGAGTTTTCTCCAGCACCATAGTTCAAGATTACTTTTGATATGTATTTTTCCTGGCTCCAACATGAGAGGAGTGAACTCCCAAACAATTAGGGACCGTTCAGGCTCTACCTGATGTGGTCAAGAGAGAAATTCAGGGGCACCCCTTGTGGAAAAACCCCTCACTGTTATCCAACCCAGGTTCAACTATTCACACATTGGGGTGACACATTGGGCTTTGATCCATCAGCCCAGAGAAGACCACCAATTCTTGAGAGAAATTACAACCAGTAGCGAACTGCTAGGAATTTAACATTACAGGTAGTCCTCAACTTACAACTATTTGTTTTGAGACCGTCTGAACTTACAACAGCATTGAGAAAAGTGACTTACGACCAGTCCTCACACTTACGACCATTGCAGCATCCCCATTCAAATTCAGGCACTTAGCAACCAGTATGTATGTACAACGGGTTCCAGGGTCACGTGATCGTCATTGGCGACCTTCCCAGCCAGCTTCCACCAAGCAAAGTCAGTGAGGAATTTGGATTCACTTAGTGATGCTTTGTGACTCATTTAGCAACCACAGCAAAAAAGATTATACTCATTAAACAAGCCGCCTTGCTTAACAACAGAGATTCCGGTCCCAGTGGTGATTATAACTCAAGGATTATCTGAATGTTATAGCCTCCCCTTTGAAATGATATAGGTCTTACCTTTTCCTTTAAGCTGACATCTTTTTTAGGTTTTATTACCATATCCCCCCCCCCTGGGGTCTTCTGTTCTCAAGTCTAAGCATACCCAGTTCCTTTGATTTTTCACTGAATTATACAGTTGGAAGGGATCCCAAGATTATCTTAAACCAATCCTTTGCAATGTGTAGGAAAACCAATTAAACCTTCTGTGAGAAGAGGCTGCCAGAGGTAGCAAAAAAAGCTAGACTATTCTGCTTTGAACAGATCTCAGTGCTAAGAAGATTTTTTTTTCCCTGAGATCTGAAGGAAATTCAGGTCACTGCAGATTTACACCTGTTGTTTCTGGACTTAGTTTCTGGGGCTAATGAAAAATAAAAATAATAACAAATACAAAAAAACAACAACAGTGAGGACAATTAACCAGTGGAACAGCTTGCCTCCAGAAATCGTGGGTGCTCCATCACTGGAGATTTTTAAGAAGAGGCTAGCCCAGGGGTAGGCAACCTCGGCTCTTTTATGACTCATGGACTTCAACTCCCAGAATTCTGGAAGTCCATGAGTCATAAAAGAGCCAAGGTTGCCTACCCCTGGGCTAGACAGTCACTTGTCTGAGATGGCATGGGTTCTCCTGCTTGAGCAGGGGGCTGGACTAGAAGACCTCCAAGGCCCCTTCCAGCTCTATTCTATTCTAATTGCTTCTGACCATCTTCCAATGTTTCTATTGCTTCACGGGCCTTAATTTCTACTCCCTTACAATCGTAGCTGGGACTAGAACTCCCATCGCTAAGCGAGACAGTTGTTAAATGAGTTTTGTCCAATTCTATGAGGATTTTTTTGGCCAGGTTTGTTAAGCAGATCACTGCAATTGTTAAAGGAATCCAGTTCCCACTGGGACTATGTTTGCTGGGAAGGTCACAAATGACCCTGGAATGCTGCAACCTTAATGAATACCTACCAGTTGTCAAGGGCCCAAATTTTAATCACATGATCCTGGGGAACACAGTGATGGTCGTAAATGCGAGGACTGCTCCTAAGCACCATCAAAACTTTGAACAGTCGCCAAACAAATAGAGGTAAGTTGAGGACTACATGTACTTAAATGAAACCAAAAGAGAGATTTGAAAGGGTAATGGGTGGGTAGAAGAGTGGAAGGAACAGGGGGAAGGTATCAATGCAGAGGTTCTGGTCTACTGTAACACATCCAAGATGTTGAAACTCTAGAAAGAGTGCAGAGAAGAGCAACAAAGATGATTAAGGGACTGGAGGCTAAAGCATATAAGGAATGGCTGCTTAAATTGGGTATGTCTAGTTTAATGAAGAGAAGGACGAGGGGGGACATGATAGCAGCGTTCCAATATCTCAGGGGCTGCCCCAAAGAAGAGGGAGTCAAGCTATTCTCCAAAGCGCCTGAAGGCAGGACAAGAAGCAACGGGTGGAAACTAATCAAGGAGAGAAGCAACCTAGAACTAAGGAGAAACTTCCTGACAGTCAGAACAATTAACCAGTGGAACAACCTGCCTCCAGAAGCGTTGAATGCTCCAACACTGGAAGTTTTTAAGAAGAGACTGGACAGCCATTTGCCTGAAATGGTATAGGGTTTCCTGCCTGAGCAGGGGGTTGGACTAGATGACCTCCAAGGTCCCTTCCATCATCATCATTGTTCATTAGACATAAATCTCAGCCAACCGAACATTCAAGGTTTATGTCTAATGAACGATGATGATGATGATGATGATGATGGAAGGGACCATCATCATCATCACCATCGTCATTATTATTATTATTATTATTATTATTATTATTATTATTATTATTATTAATTTATTATTCAAATTTATATGCCACCCTTCTCCTAGAACCCAGGACAGCTCACAACAACAAATTATTATTATTATTATTATTATTATTATTAATAATAATAATAATAATAATAATAATTTATTTATTATTCAAATTTATATGCCGCCCTTCTCCTAGGACCCAGGGCAGCTCACAACAACAAATTATTATTATTATTATTATTATTATTATTATTATTTCCTCTTCCTCTCCCAATCGTGGTCTCCATTGCCTCCTTCCAACATCCAACATCCGCAGCCTGCCTGCAATCCCTGGGGAGACAGTCCCACCAGGTGCTTCTTGCTAAAGTGAAGACTTGAAAATGCCTACCCATCCATCCGGGCCCCATGCCAGAGATGGAGGAATTAACCCGGCCGCCACAAAGGATCTTCCAGAGCCCTAGAAGTGATGGGAACAAATCCAGACCAAAGACCAACAAGACCCAACTTTGAGAAAACTGGGCACCAGTTTCAGACAAGAATGCCCAGAGTCTGGTTGCCCAGTCTGGACCAACCCAACCTTCCCGAAGGGCAGCCAGCGCTAAGCAGTTTGACCTGAGGCCTTCTCCGCAGAGTCTCCTTCTTTTTCAAGCAACTTTGCCCACATAGCAGACCCAGAAGAGAGGCAAGAGACAGCATGATCGTTACACGTGAGCAACCCTCCCCTCTGATCCGTCCCCAACAGCTCAGGCCAACTCGGGTAAGGAGCGCACATCCACTTTTAAGGGAACTGCAGAGGAGAAAAACGTCCAAAAGATTGCGCCTCTTGGAGAAATACGCTAATTTCTTGTGTCAGCAAAAAGAGGGCTGAAGAGACGGGGCTGGCAGGGGAGAGGAGAGGAGAAGCTCTCCCCAAGGAATATGTCTACATTGTCTCTGCCTTTGGAGTAAGCCCACGCGGGAGCAGAGGAGAAAAGAGAAGGGTGGATAATTTTCTTTGCTGGACTGTCCAACCCCCTCTGAGAAACATCTGGAGCAGGAAGATCTTGCTGCATGAACCTCACTGCAAGGCGAAGGCGGTCCAGCAAATACAGCTCCATTACCTGAACTAATAAATCTGTCAAATTTCTCAGGCTGATTTTAAGCGCTCTTGATCAACACACGCTCCATTCGCAACAGCGGGGCAACAATTCATTCACGACGGTTCTGGCCGAGCTACGCCAGCGGAGAACGTTAGCCTGCGGCTGCGTTCAATGCGGCTACTTGCCGGACCTCCTGAAGAGAGAAAGAACGGCCTTCAAACAATGAGGCGGAAACATCCTTGTAAAAAAAAAAAGGGGGGGGAATATTCTTTCATCCCCCCCCCCCCCCGGTCAACATCCTTGGCCAACCAAATGTCAAGCCACAAGATAACCCAGCCTAGGCATGAAGGAAATAACACCGGGGTTTTGTCCACTTAATAGCCTGACGGGAGAATAAATCGGAAAAGCGGAGCCAGAAATTAAAAACAGCAGGAATGGATTTGGCAGGAGAGAAGGGCAGAAGGTGGAAAAAAAGCATGCAGATTTCATCGCTCTTTTTCTACAGGGTTCATTTCCTCTTCTTTTTGTTTCTACGCATACAGTTGAGCATACACATCGTCCTTGACTTACCACCCACAACTGAGGCCCAAATGGGCCAGGATACTTGCGGGACCGTCTTCTGCCTCATGAATCCCAGCGACCGGTCAGGGCACATAGGGTTGGCCTCCTATGGGTCCCGTCTGTTACACAATGTCGTTTGGCGGGACCCAGGGTTAGGGCCTTCTCTGTTACTGCCCCAGCCCTCTGGAACCAACTTCCCTCAGAGGTTTGTACTACTCCCTCCCTCCTAGCTTTCTGAAAACTTTTAAAAACACATCTATGCAGACAGGCTTGGGGCGTGTGAGCTGCGCGCTGCCCCTGGGCCTTTGATTGGGAGTGTATGTTGTATGAGTGGGTATAGTTTTATTGTTTTTTATATTGTATATTATTATTTTAACTAATTTATATTTTGTACTTGTATTATTTGCTGTGAGCCGCCCTGAGTCTGAGGAGAAGGGCGGCATATAAGTCAAAATAAAGTAAAGTAAAGTAAATTTCCGTTACTAACCCAGACAAAAGTTCAAAGTGTTAGTGACCACTTTTAAAGCGCTCCATGGCATCGGACCCGGATACTTACAGGACCGTCTACTGCCAGCAAATACCTCCCGCCGTCCGGTACGCTCCCACAGAGAGGGCCTCCTCAGGGAGCCGTCGGCCAGAGAGTGCCGGCTGGCGACCCCCAGGGGGAGAGCCTTCTCTGTGGGAGCTCCAACGTTTTGGAACGAGGGGGACTGAGTATTTTTTAAGATTTTAGCTTTGTATGTTTTGGGTTTTAAATGGGGATTTCGGCCAAATTATTTAATTTATTTTAATTATTTTAAATTTTGTATATTTATATGTTTTTTAAATTTTAGGCTGTACACCGCCCCGAGTCCTTCGGGAGAGGGGCGGTATAGAAATTTGATTAATAATAAAAAATAAAAGTGAGCTTTGCCTCACGTTACAACTTTTCTTGCTTTGTTGTTACGTGAATCACCGCGGATGTTAAGTTAGTAACACAGTTGTTCCGTGGATCTGGCTTGCCCGTTGATTTTGCTTGTCAGAAGGTCGCGAAAGGGAAATCGCGTTGTCTCCAGGACACGGCAACCATCACGAGTTGGTCCTCTGAATCTTGATCATGTGACCACAAGGATGCGGCAACGGTCGTCAGTGTGAAAAACAGTCAAAAGTCACTTTTTTTTCAGTGCCGTTGTAACTTTGAACAGTCGCTAAACCAGCGGTTCTCAACCTTTTTCAGGCCGAGACCCCACCATGCGTGGCACGACCCCGACCCTCCCCCCCAAAAATGGCCGACCCCCCCAAAAAATGGCGGGCCCGCACCGCGCATGCACGGCGCATCGCGCATGCACGGCGCAACGGCCCGCATCGCAATAGGGAAAAAATGGCCGACAAAAAAATAAAAATGGCGGACTGTGGTGCTTGGCGACCCCCGTGAAATGGTCGTTTGACCCCAAATGGGGTCACGACCCACAGGTTGAGAACCGCTGCGTTAAACAAAGCGTTGTAAGTCGAGGACTACCTGTACTTTTTTTAAAAAAAGGTATTTCTCAATGGAGGTTAAGCCTCCCTTTTGCAGAGTATTCGACAACAAAATTAATGGGAAGGTCTTCTGTTCATTTCGAAGCAAGAGGCACCGGAGGCCATCGGTGCCACCCGAGTGATGCATCAGTTGCACAGATAGATACCTTTGTTATTTCTTCTTCATTTGTATCTGAGAGCGAGCAAGACACCAACCGACAGGGCTTCTTTCACAGAAATGCAGTTCAAATAATGTCTGCTCTTCTCCTCCCAAAAGCTGGAGAAGGGGAGAGGGAAACAGCAACCCTATCAATGCGGATGCTTTTTTAAAAAAAAGTTTCTTTATTCATCCTGAGTAAGTTTAACATGATTTTGGCAGACTGCAATTTTTTTTTATTTTTCACAAAAGCAGTTTTTTTTCCCCTTTGTTCTCCTTGTCTTAGTTTCCTTTTGGGTTGTGAATTTTTAGGGTTGTTAGTCTGAGGAAAGAAGTGCTGTGAATTTTTATTAAACCGTAAGCCATTCTAGGAGATGTTTATTTTTTTATTCTTGGTGAGCCAATTTAATCTAGTGGTTAAGGCACCAGACTAAAAACCAGTCCCACCTTTGGCATGAAAGCCAACTAAGTGACTATCACCAGGAGCCTGGGAGTTCTAGTCCCACCTTAGACAAAAAAGCTAATTGGGTGACTTTGGGCCAATCACCAGGAGCCTGGGAGTTCTAGTCCCATCTTAGACAAAAAAGCTAACTGGGTGACTTTGGGCCAATCACCAGGAGCCTGGGAGTTCTAGTCCCACCTTGGACAAAAAAGCTAATTGGGTGACTTTGGGCCAATCACCAGGAGCCTGGGAGTTCTAGTCCCACCTTGGACAAAAAAGCTAATTGGGTGACTTTGGGCCAATCACCAGGAGCCTGGGAGTTCTAGTCCCACCTTGGACAAAAAAGCTAATTGGGTGACTTTGGGCCAATCATCAGGAGCCTGGGAGTTCTAGTCCCACCTTAGACAAAAAAGCTAATTGGGTGACTTTGGACCAATCACCAGGAGACTGGGAGTTCTAGTCCCACCTTAGACAAAAAAGCTAATTGGGTGACTTTGGGCCAATCACCAGGAGCCTGGGGGTTCTAGTCCCACCTTAGACAAAAAAGCTAATTGGGTGACTTTGGGCCAATCATCAGGAGCCTGGGAGTTCTAGTCCCACCTTAGACAAAAAAGCTAATTGGGTGACTTTGGGCCAATCACCAGGAGCCTGGGAGTTCTAGTCCCACCTTAGACAAAAAAGCTAATTGGGTGACTTTGGGCCAATCACCAGGAGCCTGGGAGTTCTAGTCCCATCTTAGACAAAAAAGCTAACTGGGTGACTTTGGGCCAATCACAGGAGCCTGGGAGTTCTAGTCCCACCTTGGACAAAAAAGCTAATTGGGTGACTTTGGACCAATCACCAGGAGACTGGGAGTTCTAGTCCCACCTTAGACAAAAAAGCTAATTGGGTGACTTTGGGCCAATCACCAGGAGCCTGGGGGTTCTAGTCCCACCTTGGACAAAAAAGCTAATTGGGTGACTTTGGGCCAATCACCAGGAGACTGGGAGTTCTAGTCCCACCTTGGACAAAAAAGCTAATTGGGTGACTTTGGGCCAATCACCAGGAGCCTGGGAGTTCTAGTCCCACCTTGGACAAAAAAGCTAATTGGGTGACTTTGGGCCAATCACCAGGAGCCTGGGAGTTCTAGTCCCATCTTGGACAAAAAAGTTAATTGGGTGACTTTGGGCCAATCACCAGGAGGCTAGGAGTTCTGGTCCTGCCTTAGGCAGGAAAGCCAACTGGGTGACTTTGGGCCAGTCACTAGGAGATGGTGAGTTCTAGTCTCACCTTAGGCACGAAAGCCGGTTAGGTGATTTTAGGCTAGTTCCTCTCTCTCAACTCAACCCATTTCAGAGAGTTGTTGTGGGGTAAATAGGAGGAAGGAGCATGTTTGCCACTTTGAGTTACTTAATAAACTAATAAAGGTGGGATAACCAAAAGTCAGACTAAGGACTGTTAGCAATAAGGAAACCCAGCAAAATGTGAATAAGAGTGAATAAAAAAATATTCTGAGCAAGAAGGCCTGCCATTTCACAGCCTAGAGCAGTGTTTCTCAACCTTAGCAACCTGAAGACGTGCAGACTTCAACTCCCAGAATCCCACAGCTAGCATGGAATCTTCTGGAAAGACCCCATGGCTGGCTGGGGGATTCTGGGACTTCAAGTCCACAAGTCATAAAAGGGCCATAATTCCCCACCCCTGCTTGAATATGACCCCACTGAGTTAGAAGGGATTAAAAAAAAAGAGACCTCATCTTCTCTCCATCCGTAGCAATCTGTAAGCATCCCCAGGGTGTCACAGGGCTGCATTCGGACAAGCTATGGAACAAGCCAGCTTTTAGCCCTTTTATGAGACAGAGAATCACCCACTCTGTCCTCTGTCTCCATGGGTTTATCCCAGCCCAATAATCTCTACAGCAATCTTCTGATTGATGGGAACGAGGAGGCTGCCACCGAGAGGAAGTGTGCCCAAATGGACAGGGGACAGAGCAACATTCTTGGCGGACGGCCATAATTCAACGCCAGCCAATGAGAAGGAGTTGAGCTTTGAAAATATTCTTCCCTTTTCAAATGTTGACTTTTCTACGTTGCTTTACCTTCACGAGATATTTTTGATTTCTGAAAACCGAGGCCCCCACCCTCAGTCGGACAAGGTGAAGTGACAGCATCGGTGGATAAGTTAGTACAGCGGTTGTTAACTGAAATCTGCCTTCCTCGTTCACGTTGCTTGTCGGAAGATCACAAAAGGGCATCACATGATCCCGGGATGCTGCAACAGTCATAAATACAGGCCAAATGTCCAAATTTTGATCTCATGAAGACGGGGATGCTGCAACGATGGTTAAGTGTGAAAAACAGCCAGGAGTCATTTGCAGCGCCGGTTGTAACTTTGAATAGTCACTAAAGCAGCGGTTCTCAACCTATGGGTCGTGACCGTTTCGCGGGGGTCGCCGGACACCGCGGTCCGCCATTTTGTTGGTTTTTTTTGTCGCGTGCGCACCGCGCATGCGCGGATCAGCCCGTCGCGGTCCGCCATATTTTTTTTGTCGCGCGCCCCGCGCATGCGCAGTTCAGGCCATCGTGCGTGGGCCGCGCATGTGCGGATCGGCCCGTCGCGGTCCGCCATTTTGGTTTTTTTTTTGCGTCGTGCGAGCGTCGCGCATGCGTGGGTCGGGCCGGCGCGCGCACGTGCGCGCGGGTTGGGGTCGCGCCACGCATGGGCGGCGCAAGTGGGGTCTCAACCTGAAAAAGGTTGAGAACCACTGCACTAAAGGAAGTGGCATACGTCAAGGACTACCTGTAATTACAGTTGCCCAATGAAAGCAACAGATTCGCCCGAAGAAGAAAAAAAAAACAAAAAACAACCAGAAATGAGATGGTCTTGCACGCTCCCACAGAAATGGACAGAGTTATATGGTTTGGTCTGGACAGAGTTACGTGATCTGAGTTGAGGGAAAGACATAGAAAGACTGCAACACACTAAATAAATAAATAAATAAATAAATAAATAAATAAATAAATAAATAAATAAATAAATAAATAAATAAATAAATAAATAAATAAATAAATAAAGCAATTATTCATTTGTTGTGTACACTGCTGTAATCCCAAAGGAATTGGACAGAGTTATATGGTTTGGTCTGGACAGAGTTACGTGATCTGAGTTGAGGGAAAGACATAGAAAGACTGCAACACACTTTATAAATAAATAAATAAATAAATAAATAAATAAATAAATAAATAAATAAATAAATAAATAAACAAACAAATAAACAAATAAATAAATAAATAAATAAATAAATAAAGCAATTATTCATTTGTTGTGTACACTGCTGTAATCCCAAAGGAATTGGACAGAGTTATATGGTTTGGTCTGGACAGAGTTACGTGATCTGAGTTGAGGGAAAGACATAGAAAGACTGCAACACACTAAATAAATAAATAAATAAATAAATAAATAAATAAATAAATAAATAAATAAATAAATAAATAAATAAATAAATAAAGCAATTATTCATTTGTTGTGTACACTGCTGTAATCCCAAAGGAATTCTGGCGGTTTTCAACAGGTACGAAAACAACCCTGCAAAAGCAACGGTTAAAACGTCATCCAAGAGAATGAATTCCGTTGGGATTTATGCGGGGGAACGGGTTGATGGGTAAACAGTTCCTTCAAGGCAAGGGCACCTGCCTTTTAGTATTTGTTTTCTTTCTCTCTTGGGTCCTATCAAGTAGGAACGGCAACAGAGATTTTCATGCTAAATAAAAAGAGGGGGTGGGGGAAGCAGAAACGGAGGAAAGAGGCAAAACCCGGTTCCACCCTACAAAGTCTTCCCCGTTCAGCCTGTCACCACATATACCACCTCCTGCTTCAATGTAGTGGTTTGCAAGGCTCACCCCCGTTGGAAGGGACCTTGGAGGTCTTCTAGTCCAGCCCCCTGCTCAAGCAGGAGACCCTATTCCAGTCCAGACAAATGGTTGTCCAATCTCTTCTTAAAAGCCTCCAGTGATGGAGCAGTTCTAGGTAGCTTCTCTCCTTGATTAGTTTCCATCCTTGATTAGTTTTCCCAGAATGGAGGGGTTTTTTTTTTAATCCTCCCTATATATCTACTGGCTTAATGCTATGGAGATTGTTTTTTTTAATCCTCCCTATATATCTACTGGCTTAATGCTGGGAAGTAGATGAACTAAAGCAGAGGTCCCCAATCGTTTGGGCACCAGGGACCGGTTCCACGGAGAAAGGTTTTTCCGTGGACTGGTGAGTACATGGTTTTGTGTACTGCCTGCATCCCACAGATGGGGCTTTGCTTGTTTGTGTGGACCGGTTACTGGCATGCCACAGCCCAGTACCTGTTCACGGCCTGGGGGTTGGGGACAGGACTGAAGAAAATAGAACGATCTATTGATCTTCTTCCTGCTCTCTGCAACTTGTGATCTTGGCTTAAGACCTCAGATCATCGCAAACCACACATCAAAACAATCTCAATCAATGCATGAAAAAGAATAATGTTTGAAGGAGAAGAAGAGGACAGGACTTTTACAGCTCTCATTCTCGCTTCAAAGAGAACAATGGGTCCTGTTCTGTTCTGGGCCTCGACTCCATCCATCACTGGAAATGTTGGTTGGGCAGCTGGCATCACAATTGCTGCCGGAGCACACCCTGGCACCAAAAGTCAACTCCCTCTTGAAACTCACTTCTTGGACTTACTGTGCATTTTCAGCTCTGAAGGCAAATCAGATACACCAAAGGCACCCATAACGTCCCTCCTTTTGAACGGTAGTGACGTCTCCTGAAAGCTACTTCCGGCTTCTGCTGATGCCTGATCTCCTACAGCAGGGGTCTCCAAACTTGGCAACTTGTGAACTTCAACTCCCAGAATTCCCTAGCCAGCAGGCATGGCTGGGGAATTCTGGTTGGCGACGTTTCGACAAAGTCCCATTCGTCATCTCCAGGCTGGTGTTTTCGGCTTCGTGCTTCTAGGAGCACGAAGCACAAAAACACCAGCCTGAAGATGACGAATGGGACCTCGTCGAAACGTTGCCAAGACACTTCCAATTTTACGCGGGAGAAAACCCAAATAACCAAAGACCTACATACAAACACCTGTGAAAACCTCAGAAAACACACACACACACACACACACACACACACACATTCGTAGATTTTCACGGGTACAGGTATGCATCCTGAGTAGCTGAGGTGCTTACGAAACAGCCGAACAATCCGCAAACAATAACTCCAACACAGCCAACCAACCCACCTACAGCAACTCAGCCAGCACTCCACACACCCCCACCAATATATACAGAGAGACGGCAGCTCCGATCACACTTTGCTCGCACAAGCACGAAGTCAAAGACCCCAGCCTGAAGATGACGAGTGGGACCTAGTCGAAACGTCGCCAAGATACTCTCAATCTTACACGGGAAAAGATCCAAATACGCCAAGACCTGCATATATATATATCCAATATGTATATATATATACAGCCAATCAGTTCAAACCCCCACTGGCAGTTAAAAGGAAGAAACAGCTAAAATCTCACATTGCTCCTAGAAGAAGAAGCTGAAAGCACCAGCCTGAAGATGAGAAATGAGACTTCATCAAAACGTCGCCAAGACACTTCAAATTCTACGTGGGAGAAAACCCGAAGAACCAAAGACCTACATACAAACACCCGCGAAAACCTCAGAAAACATATACATATAAATACACACATACACACATACACACATACATATACATACACACATACATATACATATACATATACATATACATATACATATACATATACATATACACATATACACATATACACATACACACACACACACACACACACACATACATACATACATATATATATATATATATTTGTTTTCGAAGATTTTCACAGGTATATATATATAACTAAGTCCAGGCAAAATTAAGCCTCTGCTTTTACAGGGGCACAACTGGAAGAGATTCAGAGGCTGCCTGCTGTTCTATAGCTCTTCCTGGCCTTTCATGGGGGGGGGAGAGCAGGCTTGGGGGGAGGGGTCCGTGGCCAACAAGCACAGTAGAATCAAGAACATCCGAATTCAGTTGGAGAAAATGAGGCAGAAGACCAAACACATTTTTTAAATATTTTGGCTGCAGTAGTAAAAAGTGCAACAGCATCCCTAGCTATATAGACCATTCACAGCTGTCTCTGGGATATGCCATGCCTATAAAGACCTGGCAGGCATCCTTCAGCTTTAATGGGCCTTGGAAATTTCCCTGGATTAAGACCATCTGTTGTTCTTGGCCAGGCGATCTGGCACTCAACAAGCTTTAGATAGAAGCCACCATGATTCATGGGGCAGATCTGGCAGTTGCAGGTGCAAGGGACCCCATGAAGACTAGCAATATTCTCTGATGTATACTGTGATGGAATGTATAATAATAATAATAATAATAATAATAATAATAACAATAACAACAACAACAACAACAACAATAAAGTTGGAAGGGACCTTGGAGGCCATCTACTCCAACTCCCTGCTCAGGCAGGAAACCCTATACCATTTCGGACAAATGGCTGTCCAGTCTCTTCTTAAAAACTTCCAGTGTTGGAGCATTCACAGCTTCTGGAGGCAGGTTGTTCCACTGGTTAATTGTTCTAACTGTCAGGAAGTTTCTCCTTAGTTCTAGGTTGCTTCTCTCCTTGGTTAGTTTCCATCCGTTGCTTTTTGTCCTGCCTTCAGGCGCTTTGGGGAATAGCTTGACTCCCTCTTCTTTGGGGCAGCCCCTGAGAGGCTGGAAGACTGCTATCCTGTCCCTCCTCATCCTTCATTAAACTAGACATTCCCAATTCCAGCAACCGTTCCTTATATGATTTAACCTCCAGTCCCCTAATCATCTTTGTTGCTCTTCTCGGCACTTTTTTTTAGAGTCTCAACATTTTTTTAATCTATAGGTAGTTCTCTACGTACGGCCACAAACATGTCTGTTTCTAAACGAGACGGTTAAGTAGCTTTCGCCCTCTTTGATGACCTTCCTTGCCACAGTTCTTAAGTGAACACTGCAGTCATTAGTAACATGGTTGTTAAGTGATTTTCCCCATTGACTGCTATTCAGAAGGTCGCAAAAGGTGATTACGGGACCCCAGGATATTGCAATTGTCATAAATAGGAGTGCATTGCCAAGTATCTGAATGTTAAGCACAGGATCATGGGGTGCTGCAAGAGTCCTAAATGTCGCTTTTTTCCAGCGCCGCTGTAATTTCAAACGGTCACTAAATGCATGCAACTCAAGAACTACTTGCAGTCTGGATTCTCAGGAGGACCAAGAGACAGCTAAGTTTAGTTTGCTTGTGAGGAAGAGGGTCAAGGCAACCCTCCCTAGAAGTTCTCAAACTATGTCTTTTATGAAGCGAGTAATTCAGGGATGTCAAGCTCAATTTCATTAAGGCCCGCATCAGCATTGCAGTTGGCCTCAGGGGGGCGGGTGGATATGGCCAGAGTAGGTGCAGACTAAATGGAGTGGGTGTGGCCTACTGCGTAGGCGTGGCCAGTTCTACATCATTCATATCAAGGGTGCCTGTGGGGGCCTGGGCAGGAGTGGGACAGATCTGAGGGTCTCTGGCAGAAGGGGGTGGGACCGGGGCAAGCGCCAAGGCATGGTCCACTGGAGGAGCCTCACTGCCTGCTGAAACCCCTCCGCCGGATCCCATCAAGCTGGATATGTGAAGTAGGCAAGGGCCATTTACTGGCCACTTCCAGGTGATGGTGCATTTCTTCATGCCTCACAAAGGGTGACACCTCCCCAGCATGCACCCAGGGGCCGAGGCCGACGCGGCAGGGGCTGGCTCCTCGCTGTTTCCAGACGGCCTTGTGGAGCTGAATGAGTTTCAGCATAGATGGCCACCACAAAATTGTACATTGGCTCCCACCTGGCCTGGGCCAGGGCCAAGGCAGCGGGGGCCGTTCCCTCACTGTTTCCAGGATGGCTTCGCGGGCCACATGAAACCACTTCGCGGGCCGCATCTGGCTCCCGGGCCTTGTGTTTGACATGTCTGGAGTAATTGCTCTAGTTGGTGCAGATTTCTGTCTGTAGGTGAGGAACCACTCAGAAATAACTCTCTCTTTCTTGGGTTTTGCAGTTTGACAAAATCCACCAGAAGTCACATCTACAAAGCTAAGAACCTAAGCTAGAATCTGAATCCTTCTTCAGCACCCCACATAAAAATGTAGGGTTCACCTGGTGCAGTTTTGCGGCAAAACAGCTGATTGCAAAGGCTGGAGTGAAAATCAGCAGGCAATCAAAGGTTGCAGTTGCTCTGCCATGAGAGAAGAGCCCTCTGCGCATGCTCAAGGCCATTGTCCTTAATGAGGGGACAATGGGGCAACATTCTAGCACCTGAAAATAAGGTTGAAGGTTCACAAGCAGGTTAAGTTGTTTGTGGGTGGAAGAGCTTGGCTGGTTTAATAGGACAAAGCCAATTGACTCTCCACATCAGTAGCATAATTGCACACGACTATTCCCCCCACCACATATAATATGCAAATAGGGCATCATCAAAACAAAATAAGAGGAAATGATAGCTTTCAACAACACCTCTCATTAAGTTATGATTCACCATCCAGATAAATGTCATTGTTTTTCCCCTAACAATGCTTCCCGTTGGATATTGCAAAATTAAAGTGAAGAGCAAAACAATCCCCAAAGCCATCCAAAATGGCTCACGACCTGGGACGGGTCACATAGTGATCCACAATCAACAACAAGGAAGTTGGGCACATAAATAACACCTGCACTCTGTAGCCTTTCACCAGCCATCCTCCTACTTGCAGTTTTCCAAGCCTAATTTGCCATTCCCCATCTTACTGGGCGGGCAGGAACCACTGGAAGAAGCCAATCTTCTAGGGCAGTGTTTCTCAACCTTGACAATTTTAAGGCATGTGGACTTCAACTCCCAGAATTCCACAGCCAGCATTGCTGGCTGTGGAATTCTGGGAGTTGAAGTCCACATGCCTTAAAATTGTCAAGGTTGAGAAACACTGTTCTAGGGTTTCTCAGTCTTAAGCAAATTTAAGATGTGTGGACTTCAGCTCCCAGAATTCCCTAGCCCAGGGGTAGGCAACCTTGGATCTTTTATGACTCGTAGACTTCAACTCCCAGAATTCCTGAGCCAGCCATGCTGAGGGGAAAGGGAGAGGTTTCCATGCTAAGCCATGCTGGCTCAGGAATTCTGGGAGTTGAAGTCCGCCAGTCATAAAAGCCAAGGTTGCCTACACCCACACTAGACCAAGCGATCGTGTCCTTTCTCAGGGATGGCTCAGGAATTCTGGGAGTTGAAGTCCACAAGTCATGAGGGGGCCATAGTTCCCCCATGCTGGCTCAGGAATTCTGGGAGTTGAAGTCCACGAGTCATAAAAGAGCCAGGGTTGCCTACCCCTGCCCTAGCCAATATAATTTAACCTGTGGTTCCCCAGCCCGCATGTTGCTAAGTTTGAGGAACACTACGCAGGTCCCAAGCCATACAGGACTTTAACAATGGCAACCAGCAGCAACTATTTTGTGCACTTGGAATAGAATAGAATAATAAGTTTATTGTCACTTTGAATGTACAATAATTGGCGTACATTAAAATAAAATTTCGTTGCATACAGCTCTCAACGCATCACCACCTCTGATATACGCTGCATAAATATGACAAAAATAAATACAGTATTATGCATATACCCACATATATTATACGACACACTTGTGTGTGAGTGTGTTTATGTGTGCCTATAAATCAACCTTGATTCCTAATGACTGCCTGGGCCAACTATGGCTCCTTTATCACCTGTGAATTTCAACTCCAAGAATTCCTGAGCCAGCTATGGGGAGTCAGGAATTCTGGGAATTGAAAGTCCACATATCATAAAGGGGTCATAGCTGTCTATCCCTGGCCTGGACCAACCCTAGACTAGAACTCCCAGACTCCTGGTTTTTAGCTGGATACCTTGAATCACTACCTCAAATTGGCTACCTTTACAGACTGTGCTTCCGCTAATCAGTCAGACAGATGAACTTATTACATACGCAAGCCTTCATTTCCATCTTTTCTCATGGGTGCTCTGTTCATCACTCATTTGTTTTTTTAATCTGTGTTGAAAAAAAAAATTCATGCAAGTTCATCCATCAATGAAAATTGCCAAATGAAGGGGTGAGGACAACCTGTTTCGCTTATATTTCTTCATTTCATATTTATCGGAATTGCATTCCACCTGTAATTTTGTACTCAGGTCGTCGTTGACTTAAAACTCTAATGTCAGCCCAAAATTGTTAATGGGGCTTTGCCCAATCTTACAGCCTACCTTGCCACCGTTGTTAAGTAAATCACAGCAGTTATTAAGTGAGTAACACGGGTGTTAAGTGAATCTGGCTTCCCCGTTGACTTTGTCAGAAGGTCACTAAGGATGATCACATGACTCCGGGACACTGCAACGGCCATAAACAGGAGCCAATTCCCATGTGTCCAAATTCTGATCATGTGACCGTGGGGATGCTGCAACTGTTGTGTGACAAATGGGCATAAGTCACTTTTTTCAGTGCTGTTGTGACTTCAAATTATCAGTAAATGAATAGTTCTAAGTCGAGGACTTAGTGCTTTACAAGGTGCTTTACACAATGTTCCTTCCTCCTATTTTCCCCACAACAACAAGAGGACATTTGCCCAGGTTCGCCTGGTGCACCAGTTGCGGCCCAATTTGGACCGAGAGTCTCTTCTCACAGTCACTCATGCCCTTATCACCTCGAGGCTCGACTACTGCAATGCTCTCTACATGGGGCTACCTTTGAAAAACGTTCGGAGACTTCAGGTAATGCAGAATGCAGCCACGCGAGCAGTGTTGGGCCTGCCCAGAAATGCCCACATTTCGGCATCACTCCCTGAGCTGCATTGGCTGCCAATTGGTCTCCGAACGCAATTCAAAGTGTTGGTTATGACCTATAAAGCCCTACATGGCATCGGACCAGGTTACTTACGGGACCGTCTGCTGCCCCATGAAACCCAGCGACTGGTTAGGGCCCACAGGGTCGGCCTTCTCCAGGTCCCGTCAGCCAGACAGTGTCGCCTGGCGGGGCCTAGGGGAAGAGCCTTCTCTGTTGTGGCCCCGGCCCTCTGGAATCAACTCCCCCCGGAGATCCGTATCGCCCCCACCCTCTCCGCCTTTCGTAAACTGCTCAAAACACATCTTTGCCGACAGGCCTGGGGCAGTTAACATCTTGCCCCTAGCCAGTGTATGTTTGGTTTTTTTTTTAACTCAGGGGTTCTTTTTATATATGTATTTTATGCTAGATTTCTATTTATGCTGTGAGCCGCCCTGAGTTCCTGGAATAGGGCGGCATAGAAATAAAATTAATAATAATAGTAATAATAATAATAATAATAATAATAATAATAATAATAATAATAATAATAATAATAATAATAACTGGCCAAAAATCACTCAGCTGCTTTCCATGCTTAAGGAAGGACTAGAACTCACAGCTTCCTGGATTCTAATCCAGCACATTCACCACTACACCAAACTGGCTCTCTAAATACTAGCCACGGTTAGCTCGTGAAACCCAAGCTACTTTAACCTTGAAGAGGCTTTTCTCAAATAATAATTGTCTGATTTAGCCTTCCCAACCTGGTGTTCCTCAGAGGTGACGAACTACAAATCCCAGAATGCCTTTCACCACAGAAAAGCTGCAACCCACGTGGGGCATAACAATTTCACTCTGAAGTGATGATGATGGTGTTATCCATTCAGTTGTGTCCAATTTTATGGGCCGGGTCTCTCCACATTTTCCAATTTTGCACTATTTCTTCTGAGGTTTTTTTCATGCTCTGGTGGTGTCAGCTTTGATGGCCTTCATCCACCACTTTCTTTGACAGTGGTGATGGCCTTCATCCACCAATTTCTTTTCCTTCTACTGCTAACTCTTCCCAACATAATTGTTTTCTCCAGTGGCTATGGAGATTCTCAGTCATCCAGGTCATGGCTGTCCCAAAGATGCTTTTTCAAAAGGCAACCGGACTTCTTTTGTTTTTCCTAGAAGACGTTTCGCTTCTCATCCAAGAAGCTTCTTCAGTTCTAAAGGTTTCAAAGGGGGGGAAAGCAGCAATTCCTTCAGATGCTTAACCACCCCAACTGAAGAAGTTTCTTGGATGAGAAACAAAATGTCTTCAAGGACAAACAAAGGCAGTCCAGTTTGTCTTTTGAAAAAAAAAGCAGCTTTGTGACTTTCTCCAGGGAATTCCCCTGCATGGCCAAAATTAAGTGAGATGCAGTTTTGTGATTTGTCCCTCCGGTGACATATCTGGTGTTATGAGCTCCTGTATTTGCTTGTTAGTCACCTTTGCTGTCCAAGGAATTACACAGGCGCCTTCATCTCAACCCATGGAAAAGCGGCAACCAAACTGGGGCGAACAATTTCACTCTGAAGCCAAGCCTGCCATAATTTAACTCTGAAGCTAGATGTACTGCATTCAACTTGTACCCACCATTGCATCCTCCTAGAGAAATCCACTGGTTTCCATCAAGAATTAGAGTAGTTATATTCTCCAGGATTTATGTATCAGTTAGAGGAGCGAAGCTAGTGCTGCTTGCCAACTGAACAAGACTAACAAAAGTCTTTCTCTAGATAATCCTACTCCTCAGAAATTCACAAAATAGAACAGAACAGAAATAATGGAATGGAAGGGAAGGGAATTGAATGGAATGGAAGGGAATGGATTGGAATGGAATGGAATGGAATGGAATGGAATGGAATGGAATGGAATGGAATGGAATGGAATAGAATGGAATAGAATAGAATAGAATAGAATAGAATAGAATAGAATAGAATAGAATAGAATAGAATAGAATAGAATAGAATAGGAATAGAATGGAATGGAATAGAATAGAATGGGAATAGGATAGGATAGGATAGGATAGGATAGGATAGGATAGGATAGGATAGGATAGAATAGAATAGAATAGAGATGGGATAGGATAGGATAGGATAGGATAGGATAGGATAGGATAGGATAGAATAGAATATGGAATGGAATGGAATGGAATGGAATGGAATGGAATGGAATGGAATGGAATGGAATGGAATAGAATAGAATAGAATAGAATGGAATAGAATAGAATAGAATAGAATAGAATAGAATAGAATAGAATAGAATAGAATAGAATAGAATAGAAGGGATAGGATAGGATAGGACAGGACAGGACAGGACAGGACAGGACAGGACAGGACAGGACAGGACAGGACAGGACAGGATAGTTTATTTGGCCACATAAGGAATTTGTCACCGTTGCACAAGTTCTCAGTGTACACCCAAACACAAAGTGATAAATCATAAGATACCAATAGGAGAAGGTAATAGGAAAGATGAGAAGGATAACAGCAATACAGCCCTATTACATGGGTAAATATCCTTAGGCATAAGACAGAACTGTGGAAAATAGGTGGTTGCAATTGTTTGTCTTATTGTAGCTTTTGCTATTCTTTGCTGCCTTTTTTCTTCCATCTGAGGTGGTGTGACATATATTTGAGGGGCTGCCACAAAGAAGAGGGGGTCAACCTAGTCTCCAAAGCGCCTGAAGGCAGGACAAGAAGCAACGGATGGAAAATAACCAAGGAGAGAAGCAACCTAGAACTAAGGAGGAATTTCCTGCCAGTTAAAAAAAAATTAATCAGTGGAATGACCTGCCTCCAGGAGCTGTGAATGCCCCAACACTGGAAGTTTTTAAGGAGAGACTGGACAGCCATTTGTCTGAAATGGTATAGGGTTTCCTGCCTGAGCAGGGGGTTGGACTAGATGACCTCCAAGGTCCCTTCCAACTCTGTTATGTTACTATTCTATTCTATTCATTGTCACATTGCAGATCAGCCATGTTTATACCCCAGAGGAAAGAGACAATAAGAGGCTAAGAAGGAAGAAAAAAGCCCAGAACATACCCTCCCTAGCAACCCACACCCATTTGTTTGAAATGGGTGAGGAATTCTGGGAGTTGAAGTCCACAAGTCTTAAAGTTGCCAAGGTTGAGAACCCCTGGTATAGGGTTTCCTGCCTGAGCAAGGGGACTGGACTGTTATATCTGTTCCTGCCCGCTGATCTCTGCTTGGGATTTCACCTACCGGTAGCAGAAACATCCTGGATGTACCAAGCCACTTAAACAAGAGTCTGCCTTTGAGGACACTCTGCAATTTGCAGGGCACAGCTTGTGCATTAAAGAAAAAGCAAGACCTCGGCCAGGAAGAAAAGCAAAGGAGAACTCAAGCTTGAAGTGTTTTTCTCAAAAAAAAAACCCCAAAAAAAAAAACCAGGGAAGCAAGGAGTGCATTGTGCACTGTTCTGGTCCATTTCCCTTTCAAGAATCCTGTTAAAGAAACCCTTGAGAAAGGGAGATGAAAGCAACAACAATTATTAAAGTTTCAAAGGGGAAAAAAAAAGAAAGCAGCAATTCCTTCAGATGCTTATCCACCCCAAACGATGCTCAGATTTTTATTGCCTCCACTTTGCCAGACATCAGGTGTGCCCTCCCCATCTTTTCCAGTGTGACTGGGAGAGTAATTGAGGAAGGAGGGGTGGTTTCTAAGCAGACAAAGTAACTGACGTTTACCTTAATCGGTTATTTGTCTGTTCAGACTGACAGGGCCTTGCAATTATTTTCATTAGAGTCACTCGCCTGCACTCAAACCAAAGAACTGTTTAACTTCTCCCCAGCATTTAGCTCGCTCTTTATGTTTCTGTTCACTGTCATAAGATGCACACACGCATGGCGTGTGCAAGCAGGAGTGTGCACGGTAGATCTGTAAGGCGGTTTTGATCCTTTCTGTTTTTTAAAACCAATCGGGCGTCTTCTCTTCCCTCTTCTTTTTAAAGAAATGCAATTATTTATTACAAATGCTTATATCGCCTTCCATCTCCAGAGAGCCACAATTTTAAAAACCGCCCAAGTAAAACAATAATCACGAAAGGAATGGCCCAGAATAAAAGTTGAGAAGACTTGGATGCCATTAACACATTCTAACTCTCTTTAATGAGCTTAGCTGCCAGACAAACACACATCCGGAGCCTTCTGGCCTTTTTCTTTTGCTTTCCAGAGATGCAATCTCTGCGCTTCATCTTCTCTCTTAGGGAGAATCCGCTTCCATTTGCAAACCTGCTCTATTTCCGCAGTATTTTTATTTTTTTTCAATGGGAATGGAAGATGGAACAGCTGCACGTTCAGCTAAGATTGGTGCCTCCCCAAAGCATGCATCAGGGAGCACCACTATACAGAATGCAACCAAAATTTCTTTGAAATGTGCCATCACAGGTAGTCCTTGACTTACGATCACAGGTGAGCCCAAGAGTTCTGCTGGTAAGTGAGACATTTGTTAAGTGCCCATTTTGTGACCTGTCTCCCCGCAGTCGTTAAGCGAGTCGCTGCAGTGGTTAAGGTAGTGACAGATGGTCACAAAAGGGGGTCACATGACACACACCCCCGGGACGCTGCAATCGTCATAAATATGAGTCAGTTGCCAAGTGTCTGCATGTTGATCACGTGACCGCGGGGAGGCTGCAAGTGTGAAAAAAAGCTCCTTTTTTTTCAGTTCTGTTGTAACTTTGAATAGTCACTAAAGCAGGGGTAGGCAATCTTGGCTCTTTTATGACTGGTGGACTTCAACTCCCAGAATTCCTGAGCCAGCATGGCTCAGCATAGAAACCTCTCCATTTCTCCTCAGCACAGCTGGCTCAGGAATTCTGGGAGTTGAAGTCCACAAGTCATGAAAGAGCCAAAGTTTCCCTCATGCTGGCTCAGGAATTCTGGGACTTGAAGTCCACAAGTCATGAGGGGGCCATAGTTCCCTCATGCTGGCTCAGGAATTCTGGGACTTGAAGTCCACAAGTCATGAGGGGGCCATAGTTCCCTCATGCTGGCTCAGGAATTCTGGGACTTGAAGTCCACAAGTCATGAAAGAGCCAAAGTTTCCCTCATGCTGGCTCAGGAATTCTGGGACTTGAAGTCCACAAGTCATGAAAGGGCCAAAGTTTCCCTCATGCTGGCTCAGGAATTCTGGGAGTTGAAGTCCATAAGTCATGAAGGGGCCATAGTTTCCCCATGCTGGCTCAGGAATTCTGGGACTTGAAGTCCACAAGTCATGAGGGGGCCATTGTTCCCTCATGCTGGCTCAGGAATTCTGGGACTTGAAGTCCACAAGTCATGAAAGAGCCAAAGTTTCCTTCATGTTGGCTCAGGAATTCTGGGACTTGAAGTCCACAAGTCATGAAAGGGCCAAAGTTTCCCTCATGCTGGCTCAGGAATTCTGGGACTTGAAGTCCACAAGTCATGAAGGGGCCATAGTTCCCCCATGCTGGCTCAGGAATTCTGGGACTTGAAGTCCACAAGTCATGAGGGGGCCATTGTTCCCTCATGCTGGCTCAGGAATTCTGGGACTTGAAGTCCACAAGTCATGAAAGAGCCAAAGTTTCCCTCATGCTGGCTCAGGAATTCTGGGACTTGAAGTCCACAAGTCATGAAAGAGCCAAAGTTTCCTTCATGTTGGCTCAGGAATTCTGGGACTTGAAGTCCACAAGTCATGAAAGGGCCAAAGTTTCCCTCATGCTGGCTCAGGAATTCTGGGACTTGAAGTCCACAAGTCATGAAAGGGCCAAAGTTTCCCTCATGCTGGCTCAGGAATTCTGGGAGTTGAAGTCTACAAGTCATAAAGGGGCCATAGTTCCCCCATGCTGGCTCAGGAATTCTGGGAGTTGAAGTCCACAAGTCATGAGGGGGCCATTGTTCCCTCATGCTGGCTCAGGAATTCTGGGACTTGAAGTCCACAAGTCATGAGGGGGCCATTGTTCCCTCATGCTGGCTCAGGAATTCTGGGACTTGAAGTCCACAAGTCATGAAAGAGCCAAAGTTTCCCTCATGTTGGCTCAGGAATTCTGGGAGTTGAAGTCCACAAGTCATGAAAGAGCCAAAGTTTCCCTCATGTTGGCTCAGGAATTCTGGGACTTGAAGTCCACAAGTCATGAGGGGGCCATAGTTCCCTCATGCTGGCTCAGGAATTCTGGGACTTGAAGTCCACAAGTCATGAAAGAGCCAAGGTTGCCTACCCCTGCACTAAAGGAACTGTTGTACCTGTATTTCAAGCTGGACCCTTTGATGCATCCGTCCAGGAGTCAGTTTTGTGTCTCGCTCGGAGTTTCTCAACCGTGGCAACTTGACAAGGTCTGGACTTCAATTCCCAGAATTCTGCTGGCTGGGGGATTCTGGGAGTTGAAGACCAGACCTCTTCAGGTTGCCACTGTTGAGAAACATCGTCTAGCTCCTGGACAAAGGGTAGAGTGCCATGGGGAGTCCTTGACTTACAATCATTCATTTAGTGACCATTTGAAGTTACCGTAGCATTGAAAAAAGGCAGGTTCAAAATCCAGGCTCTCTGCAACCAACATGTGTTTATGACAGCGGCACATCCGAGGGTCACACGATCATGGTTTGCAACCTTCCCAGCTGTCTTTGACAAGCAAAGTCAATTCACTTACTGACCACATGATTCACTGAGCAACTACAGTGATCCCCTTAACATCTGTGGCAAAAAAGGAACGGTTGCCATATAAGGAACGGTTTCTGGAATTGGGTATGTCTAGTTTAATGAAGAGAAGGACTAGGGGTGACATGATTGCAGTGCTCCAGTATCTCAGGGGTTGCCCCAAAGAAGAGGGAGTCAAGCTACTCTCCAAAGCACCTGAAGGCAGGACGAGAAGCAACGGGTGGAAACTAACCAAGGAGAGAAGCAACCTAGAAGTAAGGAGAAACTTCCTGAAAGGGAGAACAATTAACCAGTGGAACAACCTGCCTCCAGAAGCGGTGAATGCTCCAATACTGGAAGTTTTTAAGAAGAGACTGGACAGCCATTTGTCCGAAATGGTGTAGGGTTTCCTGCCTGAGCAGAGGGTTGGACTAGATGACCTCCAAGGTCCCTTCCAACTTTATTATTATTATTATTGTTGTTATTATTATTATTATTAAAAAAGATCATAAAATTGGCCACACCTCACTTAACAACCCCTTTGCTTAGCCCCGGAAATTCTGATCCTGATTGTAGTCCTAAGCTGAGGACTATCTATAGTTAAGACGCTTTCCTAAAACAGACGGGGGGGGGAGATCCCCCAGGATCTCTCCAGCTTTCTTCGCTTGAGGGTTCCCAACCTTTCAGCATGGAAGTTTCCTTTGAGCAGCAGCTCAATGTGGAGCAATTAGCACTCCGCCATGTTTTGCTTCATGCCACAAAAACTTCCTGAGTTGGCTGGCGCTCACCGACTCCGTTCAAAGCGCTGAGCAGGCCAGGCTGTTCTTTTCTCCCCTGGCAGCTCTGCCTCAGTTGGCAGCAATTCCTCTGGGGCTGGAAGGGAGACCCCGTTTCAAGGCTGCCGGGGGAGGGGAGGAAAGAGGCCGATTCCGAATTGGGGTGAGAAGCCCAGACAAGCCTGTCTTTTTAGGGGCCTTGTTCTTGTGCTGCAAGGAAGGAAGGAAGGAAGGAAGGAAGGAAGGAAGGAAGGAAGGAAGGAAGGAAGGAAGGAAGGAAGGAAGGAAGGAAGGAAGGAAGGAAGGAAGGAAGGAAGGAAAGAAGGAAGGAAGGAAGGAAGGAGGGAGGGAGGGAGGGAGGGAGGGAGGGAAAAAGAAAGAAAGAAAGAAAGAAAGAAAGAGAAAGAAAGGAAGGAAGGAAAGGAGAGAGAGAGAGGGAGAGGGAGGGAGGGAGGGAGGGAGGAAGAAAGAAAGAAAGAAAGAAAGAAAGGGAGAGAGAGAGAGAGAGAAAGGAAGGAAGGAAGGAAGGAAGGAAGGAAGGAAGGAAGGAAGGAAGGGAAAGAGAGAAAGAGAGAAAGAAAGAAAGAAAGAAAGAAAGAAAGAAAGAAAGAAAGAAAGAAAGAAAGAAAAGGGAGGGAGGGAGGAAAAGAGAAAGAAAGAAAGAGGGAGGGAGGGAGGGAGAGAGAGAGAGAAAGAAAGAAAGAAAGGGGAGGGAGGGAAGGAGGGAGGGAGAGAGGAAAAAAGAAAGAAAGAGGGAGGGAGGGAGAGAGAGAGAAAGAAAGAAAGAAAGAAAGAAAGAAAGAAAGAAAGAAAGAAAGAAAGAAAGAAAGAAAGAAAGAAAAGGGAGGGAGGGAGGGAGGAAAAGAGAAAGAAAGAAAGAGGGAGGGAGGGAGGGAGAGAGAGAGAGAAAGGAAGGAAGAAAGAAAGAAAGAAAGAAAGAAAGAAAGAAAGAAAGAAAGAAAGAAAGAAAGAAAGGGGAGGGAGGGAGGGAGAGAGGAAAAAAGAAAGAAAGAAAGAAAGAAAGAGGGAGGGAGGGAGAGAAAGAAAGAAAGAAAGAAAGAAAGAAAGAAAGAAAGAAAGAAAGAAAGAAAGAAAGAAAGAAAGAAAGATCAGATGACCCCAGGACATATGAACCCAATGCCAAGTATCTGAATTAAGGCTTAAGGAAGGGAATGGGACCAGAGGAGGCTTCTTCACCCATCCAGAGCCCTGGAGCAATGGGATAGAAGGTTTGGGGGGAGGAAAGGGGGGCTCCTGGGCAGAGCAGATGGGGTGGGGGGCAGGAGAGGGATCAGCCATGGAACACTTTGTTCCTTTAAATCCCTTGATAATTTCTCCCTCCTCCTTTGACATCATAATGAGTTGCCATGGGAATAGCATTAATGAGCTTGATGCATTTGTAGACAGAAAGTGTGCAGGTTCAGTGTGGGGGGGGAGGAGGAGGAGGAAGGGGAGGGGGTTTCTGGTCTCCTGAACAGGGGTGAAGGAAGATAAGGAGGGTGTGGGGCCAGACAGCAAATAAATGCATAAAAAGAAGAAAAGAGAAACAATAAAGAAATTTATGAATGACGTCTGGAACAGATAATTATAATATAATTACAATCTTGTCCCTCCTTCCTCTTAAAATATTTACAAACTAGGATTATCTTAAGAGCACTGCTTCCCCAAGAGACCGATACAGAAGTGTCTTCCCAAAATTGGCAGGGGTGTTGGATACACACACAGTCCTAAACCCAGTTCATCTGTAGAACAGGATCTGCCTAAGTGAGAACACACAGTTTTATTTTACGATTAAGACAGTAACGATAAAAGTAACTTTGCAACCAATGTCCCCGTTTATGATCTTTGCAGGTCTGTAAAGCAAAGGAAAGCTGAAGTCAGAATGTAAACACAATCAAGTTCAGTTTCCTCACTGAGACGCTCAAAGCTGTTGGGATATGAGATGGGCAACAAATACATTTCCTAAATAAATAAATAAACAAGGTGCCAACTTGTACCTCACTGTGATGTCTCCATTTCCTTTTAAAATTAATCTGCTACAGTTGAGTCTAATTCACACATTGTGCTGAGATAGTGACTAGTCAAAAATGAATGTTTGTAGGAGTTTGACTCCAGGCTTTGTAAATTTCTGGATTTTGAAGAGATGATCCCTCTTAAATACTGACTTGAGCATCTATATGAGGAACGGTTGCTGGAATTGGATCTGTCTAGTCTAATGAAAAGAAGGACTAGGGGTGACATGATAGCAGTGATCCAATATTTGAGGAGCTGCCCCAAAGAAGAGGGAGTCAAGCTATTCTCCAAAGTGCCTGAAGGCAGGACAAGAAGCAACGGATGGAGACTAATCAAGGAGAGAGAACCAACCTAGAACTAAGGAGAAATTTCCTGACTGTGAGAACAATTAGTCAGTGGAACAACTTGCCACAAGAAGTTGTGGGTGCTCCAACACTGGAGATTTTAAAGAAAAAATTGGACAGCTATTGTGTGTGTATGTATATATATATATATATATATATATATATATATTGCCAAAACTGAACACTTCAATAACAGAATAATCAGAGAAACCATCGAGATAGAAAAACGCCCTCACAGCATGAACAAATGAGATGATACCTCCTGCCTACCAGCCATTTGGAAACCCGCCCTTATTGACAAACGAGTCCATAACACAAAGAATGACACCAGACCTACACTCACAAAAACCACACAGGATGTCACCACCACACATCCAGGCAAAAAGCAAACCCAAACCCACACCGATGATGAGGCACGACCACAAACCAGAAGCCAGACCACAGCTGCATCATTAGCCACCTTAAACCCCTCCAATCCATACATGAAGCAAACTGACACCCACCATGAAGATGAGGCACGACCACGAACGCGAAGCCAAACAGCTATGCAGCTCACCATCTCTAATCCCCCTGTAACTCAGACTAACTTGAGCACAACAAAGCCCCCACCCAAACAGAACACTCCCCCAGCCAATCAGAGCACAGCCAAGCCCCTAACCAATCAGAACACACCTCCACCCAATCAGAACACAGCCGAGCTCCCAGCCAATCAGTTCAAACCCCCACTGGCAGTTAAAAGGAAGAAACAGCTACAATCACACATTGCTCCTAGAAGCACGAAGCCGAAAGCACCAGCCTGAAGATGACGAATAGGACTTCGTCGAAACGTCGCCAAGACACTTCAAATTCTACGTGGGAGAAAACCCGAAGAACCAAAGACCTACATATACAATTGGTATAGGGTTTCCTGCCTAGAAGAATTATATATAGGGTTTCTTGCCTTTAAGAATTATATATATATAATTAGCTCTCATCAGCCATCCCAGTCCCCCTTTAACTCTTTGTTAGCAAACCCCCCCAAAAATTAGCACTGTCACCTGTGGATTGGAACTGAAAACCCGTGACTCAAAACTGTAATGCCACTCTGGTAAGGAATATATGTAAATGGGCAGTGAAGAGACCCATCTAATCCGCTGGAGAGCTTAACTATTAACCAGCAGCCCAGTTAGTTCATTAAGGCCAAAAGCCGTAGGAAAGCAATCACACTGATTAAGACAAGCAACTGTTCATTAAGATCTGCCACCTTTTCCATACCCCTTCGCTTTTTCAGACTGGATCCAGAAAGAAGTGGGGAAGAGAACAAAAGTGAAGAGACTACAGCAGAGGTGGGGAACTATCGCCCCTTTGTGACTTGTGGACTTCAACTCCCAGAATTCCTGAGCCAGCCAGGTCTGCATTTTATAACAATCCCCTAACAGGCTGCAAGCGATGAGCTATGCAAATCCGGGTGGCAAAGCTAAGCATGTATTCTCAGAGGAAACCCTACAAGTTTAATGGAACTGACTCCCTAGTACAATTTAGGATTGTCGTCTTAATTAGCATAAAGTATGCTAAGCACAAGGCAAAGTCCAAACACAAATCATAGGTAATGGGAAGTCCCATTGGCCGGATTCACACACCGCACTATATTAGAGGGGTGCCTAATTTTAGCAGCCCAGCCATTGTCTTATGATGCTTTTTTGTACCAGATTGCAACCATAAGATTATTTGTCTGGGCATAGCATGTATTTTGCTTTTCGATTAACTGAGGTTAACTTTAGAGGTTAGTAGGTAGGATTAATATAACTAATGTGTTGTTTCAAGGTACGCGTCTAAAGTGATGCAATCTCCAAGATATGGGACCAAAGAATATAAATCCCACCTTAGCCATGAAAGCCAACTGGGTGACTTTGGGCCAATTACCAGGGGACTGGGAGTTCTAGTACCGCCTTAGGCATGAAAGTCAGCTGGGTGACTTTGGACCCATTACCAGGAGACTGGGAGTTCTAGTCCCGCCTTAGGCATGAAAATCAGCTGGGTGACTTTGGACCCATTACCAGGAGACTGGGAGTTCTAGTCCCGCCTTAGGCATGAAAATCAGCTGGGTGACTTTGGACCCATTACCAGGAGACTGGGAGTTCTAGTCCCGCCTTAGGCATGAAAATCAGCTGGGTGACTTTGGACCCATTACCAGGAGAATGGGAGTTCTAGTCCCGCCTTAGGCATGAAAGTCAGGTGGGTGACTTTGGACCCATTACCAGGAGAATGGGAGTTCTAGTCCCGCCTTAGGCATGAAAGTCAGCTGGGTGACTTTGGCCCAATTACCAGGAGATTGGGAGTTCTAGTCCCGCCTTAGGCATGAAAGCCAACTGGGTGACTTTGGACCCATTACCAGGAGAATGGGAGTTCTAGTCCCGCCTTAGGCATGAAAGTCAGCTGGGTGACTTTGGCCCAATTACCAGGAGACTGGGAGTTCTAGTCCCGCCTTAGGCATGAAAGTCAGCTGGGTGACTTTGGCCCAATTACCAGGAGACTGGGAGATCTAGTCCCGCCTTAGGCATGAAAGTCAGCTGGGTGACTTTGGCCCAATTACCAAGAGACTGGGAGTTCTAGTCCCGCCTTAGGCCTGAGAGCCAGCTAAGTCACTTTGGGCCAGTTACATTCTCTCAGCCTAACTACCTCACAGGGCTGTTGCTGCGGGGAAAATAGAAGGGGGAAGAAGTATTATGTAATAAAGTTGGAATAAAAATTTAATCAATCGATAAACCATAGTGCTTTTCTTAAAAAAGCTACAAATATCATCCAACTAGGTAGCACCCAAGTAAACGTGGCTCAAGTAATCTCAAGTAAACAGTGTTGGATTGACTCATACCTGAATGGCTGGGGGGGGGGCACCAGAACGTATCAAGGTGTAGGTTTGACTGAGAAGTGAATCACCATCACCATCATCATTTAGTTCAGTGTTTCCCAACCTGGCCCACTTTAAGACGCGTGGACTTCAACTCCCAGAATTCCCCAGCCAGCTTTGCAAAGCTGACTTGGGAATTCTGGGAGCTGAAGTCCACAGTTCTTAAAACGGCCCAGGTTGAGAAACACGAAGCTAGCTCACTTAAATCGAATCATAATAGAAAAACACAATGGCCACTCGCGTCCATACAGCTGCCAAGAAAACAAAACAGAAATACCATCTATTGAAGAATGGACTTTGAAAGTTATAAATTTGGCAGAAATGGCTAAAATATCGGCATATCTGAAGGATCGGTCTAATGAAAAATATATGTTGGACTGGAAGCATTGGATAGACTACATACAAGAGGAACACCAATCAAAGAAAATGTATCTGGCTTATAGTTAAATCTTGATATACGGAGTGAAGAATGTTTACAAATTTAAATTGATTGTACTAAGCTGAATAGCAGTTAACTTGAATTTTTTCCTGGTTTGCATGTACAAATATATATCTATTAATAAAAAATGTTTAAAAAAAAAAGAAACAGATCTGTCCACGAATTTACCAGAGGAGCTTTAGAGTACTCAAATGAGCCTTTACAGAAGTCTTACCGCTTAAGCAAACGCACACAGGTTCTTTGGAGGAGGTTTTATATAGCAAACAGGAGATTAATTTTCAGCCTTGCACTAGGAAAAAGGATAAGCAGAAGCCCCAACTGGATAGTTCACCATTTAAATGGACAGCACCCATTTTGGTTTCTGTGGATTCTGACCGCTGCGTTTAATTTAATTTCCATCCCACTTTTAGTATTTTTATAAACAACTCAAGGTGGCATGCAGATGATCTAACACTCCTTCCTCCTACACCACATAAAGTCCAGTTTGGTTAATATAAAGCCACTGATATACAGGTAGTCCTTGACTTACAACATTTCATTTCATTTAGTGACCGTTCAAAGTTACACTGAAAAAAGTGACTGATGACCATTTTTTTTATACATACAACCTTTGCAGCATCCCCATGATCACGTGATCAAAATTCAAGATGCTTGGTCGTACTTACAGCTGTTGCAGTGTCCCAGGGTCATGTGATCACTTATTGCGACTTTCCGACAAGCAAAGTCAATGGGGAAGCCAGATTCACTTACACAACTGGGTTACTAACTTATCAACTGTGGCAAGAAAAGTCATAAAATGGAGCAAAACTCAATTAACAAATGTCTCACTTAACAATTTCTCTGAAATGGTATAGGGCAGAGGTAGGCAACCTTGGCTCTTTTATGACTCGTGGACTTCAACTCCCAGAATTCCTGAGCCAGCTATGCATAGCTGGCTCAGGAATTCTGGGAGTTGAAGTCCACGAGTCATAAAAGAGCCAAGGTTGCCTACCCCAGGTATAGGGTTTCCTGCTGAGCAGGGGGTTGGACTAGATGACCTCCAAGGTCCCTTCCAACTTTATTATTATTATTATTATTATTATTATTATTATTATTATTATTATTAATTGTGGACGTAAATCGAGGTTTACGTGTACTAAAAATCTGGGCCTGAAGGGATCCACTTAAGTTTTCTGCAAAACACAGAACGACTTCAGAAATTAACCCAGTTGGAGGCATAAAGTGGAATTTAAAAAAAAAAGAAAAGACAGCAGGAAAATCTTAGGCCAGAGGCCAGCCAGAGATTCTAGAAAAACACGACTTGCTTTAAAATAAAACTCTTCTGTGGAATTCCGTGGAACCAAAATGTCCACCCTTGGCCTCTTTCAACACCTCTGATGCAGCTGTTTTCCACATGTGCAAATGGTTTCCTAGTCTTTCTAACTCTGCAGCAGCACCAAAGACGCTGAGATGGCAAAAAACAAACAAATACCCACTTCCTCTGTCAGGATGGCATGTGGACAACAGAGGAGAGATAAATGTGCAAACTTTCATCGCCATCCATCAATTATATTCCTGTGGGAGAAAGCTCTTTCGGAGTATCCTCCACTTTCCCTAAATTCTCCAATTTCACCTATTGCTGATATGTTCTTTACTGCTTTTCCCTCAGTGCTAACCCCGTCTGTGGGACTGGCAGGGTCAAATCAGGGGTGTCCAATCCATGCTGGCTGGGGAATTCTGGCAGCTGAAGTCCACAAGTCTTAAAATTGCTATGGTTGGACACCCCTGGCCTAAACCTTTCTTCGCTGTGAAACCCTATCCATTTTTTCACACTTCCAGAACTTTGGAATCTGCTGTGGGAAAGTCACATTTAAATGCTCAGCAGGCAGCAGCTGACATTATTCATCGGCTCAGCGACCGTGCTAAAAGAAGCATTACTTTCCCAAAGTGTTCTATTCCATGAAACAAAATCTGAAAACACAGAGCAGGAATGAAATTGGAGTATCTGGATACGAAAGATGGTGTTGATTCGAGTATGTTTTGGACATCCTGTTGAAAGAGATGCAATGTTCAGAGGCTCATTATGATAGACCAGAGTGGACAATTAATTTTCTCAAGAGGCCACTGGAAACTGGACCCGTTGTGAAGGGCCGAACCGATACAGCTAAAATCCGGTATAGGAGTTAAAATCTAGTTACAGATGGTCCTCGGCTTACAACCGGTCGCCTAGCAACCATTCAAAGTTATAACCAGCCCCTTCGTTGTGATAGAACTTCAGGCTCTTGGCAACAAAACTGCATTTATGACCGTTTGTAGTGTCCCATGGTAACATGACCATTTTTATAAGTTTTGGCACTTATTCCAGTTTTGGCAAAACTGCACCCATAGCGACCCACTGGTTCTGCTTAAAGACCGTGGCTTCCATTTAACAAAGAAGATCATAAAATCAAGTGACCCGTTTTATGACTGTTCGGACATATGACCATAATGAGCAGGCTCCATTATGGTCTGTATCAGTGTTTTTCTCAACCTTGACAACTTTAAGGCATGCGGACTTCAACTCCCAGAATTCCACAGCCAGCAATGCTGGCTGTGGAATTCTGGGAGTTGAAGTCCGCATGCCTTAAAATTGTCAAGGTTGAGAAACACTGCTCTATATGTTGAGGACTATCTATACTTCCAAATATGTTTGTGAGAAAAAGCAGCTGTTTGGCTTCTGTGCCTCTTGGCCTTGTGTATTCTTGATTCACACAACATTTAACAGGCCACATTTTGGCTAGTCATGGCATGTTGTCTGAGCTCCAGACCATGGGTTAAATTGTGGCTAAGGAGCAGGGCCTTGGTTTACTCCTCTAAGCCACAATTCAGTGTCTCTTCTGAACCTAGACCTGGGGTTAATCAATACAGCGCGTCCCTCTCAGCCCCCAGAGAAGGATGAGAGACAAAGTGGTTGTAAAATGAGAAGCCTCAATTCCAGCATTTTGTCTCTTCCTGATTTTGTCTCCTCTTTTAGCAGAATAATAAAGTTGGGACAGACCTTGGGGGGGGGTCTGCTAGTCCAAACAAACCCCTGTCCAAGCAGGAGACCCTACATCATTTCAGACAAAGGTTGTCTAAATTTTGCCAGTTGTGGGTACAGAATGATGTAGCTCGGTGGATGGAACAAGGAAGAGATTTAACCTTCCCCCCATCTCATCTGGGATGGCGCAAAGCCCAACAAACAGGTCACTGCATTGTTTAAAATTTATTTTTACAGAAACATTTTTAAACCCTCAGAAAGGGGGGGCTGGCTCCCTCCTACAAAGACAGCTGGGCTATTAAAGGGAAGGGAGGGGGACTCTCGGACGATAATTGGTCATACTTCGGGGCCCTTGGTGCTTTCTGGGCTTGGTGGTTTTCTCGCAGATATTTCATGGTTATTTTATTTCGTTGTTGTTTTCATTGTTTCTCTTCACAGCTACCCCTGATGCTGTTACCTAGTTTTGAAATGAAATGTCTGCAAGAAACCACCAAGGGCTCAGAGAGCACCAAGGGCCCACAGTTGCTGGAATGGTGCAGCCATTGGTCTGGTTTTGCTCGAGATCAAACCCTACTCCCTTCCATCACTGATGATGTTACCTAGCTGGGTAATGAAAAGTCTGCAGGAAAAAAACCAAGAGCATCAACAATCCCAGTTCTCCTCCTCCTCCTCCTCCTCCTCCTCCTCCTCCTCCTCCTCCTCCTCCTCCCCCCACCCTGCCAACCTCAGTAGCACTGATGATGTTACCTAGTTGGATAATGAAATGTCTGCAGGAAAAAAGCCAAGAGCATCAAGGATCCCAGTTCTCCTCCTCCTCATCCTCCTCCTCTTCCCCCCCATCCTGCCAACCTCACTAGCACTGATGATGTTACCTAGCTGGGTAATGAAACGTCTGCAGGAAAAAAACCAAGAGCATCAACAATCCCAGTTCTCCTCCTCCTCCTCCTCCTCCTCCTCCTCCTCCTCCTCCTCCTCGCACTGATGATATTACCTAGTTTTGAAATGAAATGTCTGCAAGAAACCACCAAGGTGAGAGAGCATCAAGGGCCCCAGTTTTTTTCTTCTTCTCCTCCTCCTCATTTCCCTTCTAGCACTGATGATGTTACCTAGTTTTGAAATGAAATGTCTGCAAGAAACCACCAAGGTGAGAGAGCATGAAGGGCCCCAGTTTTTTTCTTCTTCTCCTCCTCCTCCTCCTTCTAGCACTGATGATGTTACCTAGTTGGGTACTGAAACACCTGCTAGAAAACCACCAAGTTCAGAGAGGGCCAAGGAGCCCACAGTTCCACCCTGAGCTACACATATTCTCTTCTGTCGTGCTCATACTTTGCTAGGTTTCCTAATGCCACCCCAATAGGTCCTCGTTCTGGCACTTGGCATAAGTGCGACAGTTGGCTTGGGATGTCATCCAAACAAATTCCATCCTAATAAAACCCCAACAACTAAAGTGAAATGTTTGATTCCCTCCCCCCCCCACCGCCGAATTAACATGGAATGAAAGGAGGTGATGCAGATGGTGCCCAAATATAATTACAAACAGAAAGGCTGAGACACAAACTCGCTTGATTGGGACTGAAAGCGAATGCTAGAAAACAACACCTGGGTCTTTGTCCACAAATTTCCACATGCAACTTGATAGTGCCATTGGGAGGGGGGGGGAAAGCAACACTTACGCACCGGAATATATTCAACTTCCCTGCCAACACTTTATTCTCCTGTTCTTTGTCCCCCCAAAAAACTCACATTCAATCCTTCGCTTGGGAGTGCGGTTACAAAGAGGCCCTGGATAAATATTGCTTACTCATTTTTGTGAGACAAGTAAGAAGATCTCTGCTATAATTACTGGGCTTATCATATCATGAGCACGAGAGCAAGTTTCATCCCGCTCTGCTGTGGATTCAGAAAACCACTGCATCTGCAGCACAGCAGGCTGTTTAAATACAATGCTACCGGTATGATGTTCCTAGCGCTGCTTTTGGTTTGCCAGCCAATTTTTCATCAGTGGGAAGAACAGGGTGTATAATCTGAAATCGTTGTGTTTTTTTTTAAATTTGGAGAGGAGGCAGAATTCAGGATGTGAGGATAGGCTCCAGCACCAGGCCGAAAGTTTGGAAGAATAAACCTTTGGTCCTGGTGACTGACCCGATTGGACGCGGCGACATTATCCTGGGACGCGTATAATTTGCCTCCATTCATGAGAATACAGATAGTCAAACTGAAAGGAGGCCCAGAATTTCCATCGAAAGTCAGCAAAAAAAAAACAAACCCTCCCGACATTGTAAATTTGATCAGAGGATTGTGGACCGCTACAACCAGCTGTTAAGTGGTTGCCAAGCTCCTCAAATGTGGTCATGCGACCACAGGTGGGTAGGTGTTTGCAGCCGTGGGAACTCTGGACCTGGATGGTAAACAGTTTTAGAGAGAGTCCGTTGTGATTTTGAACGGTTGTTTAATGAACAGTCATTACACAAGGACTATCTGTATGTAAAAAATGTCCTTTAGCATTTATAATGGCTGGAAAGAGACCACAGATTTTTCTACCTGGAGTTAAGCTGTAAACAGCTGTAAAAAGAGTGGCTTTTCAAATTGCCCATGAAGTTCTGTTTCTAAGGAACTTCAAATGTTTTAGCTTTTAAAAATACCTCCATTTATCTTCTATGTCTGCATTTCTAAGAACAATAAATGCTAATATGAAAGACAGGGGGAGTCTTGTTAGGGTGTGGGAAACTGGGAATAAATATACAGCTGGAGAATGTGCAAACATCCAGCCTCATGTTATCCTACTTTGGATACATTATAAGAAGCAAAGTACTCTGGAGAAGGCTTCACTGCTAGGAAAACTAAAAGGAAAGGATAACAGGATAATAGAGTTGGAAGGGACTTCGGAGGTCTTCTAGTCCAACCCCGTTCACGCACGAGACCCTATACTATTTTGGACAAATGGCTGCCCAATCTCTTCTTAAAATCCTCCAGTGTTTTCCACTATTAATTGTTCTAACTGTCAGGAAATTTCTCCTTAATTCTAGGTTGCTTCTCTCCTTGATTAATTTCCATTCATGGCTTCTTGTTCTGCCTTCAGGTGCTTTGGAGAATGAGTTGCCCCCCCCTTCTTTGTGGCAGCCCCTTAGATATTAGAAGACTGCTACCATGTCTAGTTTCTTTTAATTAAACTAGAAAAAGAAAAAAGAAAGAAAAAGAGGACAATTAGCATCAAGGTGGACAGAGTCAGTTACCGTAGCAATGAATGCATCATTAGAATACCTGAAGGACCAGGTTGGGAACAGATTGTCTGAGAGAAACCTTATCTGTGGTTGCTAAGAGTTAACACCAGCCCGATGGCCCATCGATCAATCAGTCAGTCACAACTGGTTGGGTTTACACATTGTGTTCCATTACAAAACATGGCTCACGATCCAACATGGCGGTGCTCACTGAACCTTGATCGACATAATGTGATTTTTTTTCTTGGTTTTTGGCTTACGAGCCATAGAAAGTTTGTGGATTCTTTACAGCTGCTGTAGGTGTAATCTAATGTGGACTATACTGAGATCAGAGCTTTGGCGAAGTCCTTTCAGGAAATAAAGAGATTTGTTACTCTGAAGTACAGACATGGCTGGTTAAGGAATTCTGGGAGTTGAAGTCCACAAGTCTTAAAGTCGTCAAACATGGACACCCCTGGTCTAGACTCTGTTTTTCAGACTACTACAAATCTTTCCCTATTAATTTGCCTGTCTTTGTTTTGTTACTAGTTGATTAAACTCTAGATTCTTTGAACGATGAATTCCCCACCTCAGTTTGGCCCTTCCATTTGCATTTAACACTGGGATGATTCTGAACCGTACTGTTCTGATTTCTTTTCCATTACAAAATAACCACCTTTAAAAAGAAATGTCAATTGCATCGCCAAGCAATAGGCAATTTTATCTCCGCACACATTTATAATGAAATCAGCACGTGCCAGCCAAAAAATAGATTGTTTGCCAACGGTGGCATATCTGCCATTATCTCCGCTTTACCTGCTTCCTCCACTGCAAGAAACAGCCTCACCAAATCGCACCTTTCAAATAGATTGTTAGATTTCGTGTAATAGTGCCTTAGGCTGCAAGACCGTTACTGCTACCAACCATTTTAAATGTAAAGCTTGATCTAGCTCTTGTTCATCTATCAATTGCTTGATCCTGTAAAAACTTGAGACGTCACAACGAGGAAGCATTTATATGCAGTACACCTTTTGTCTCCACGTAGAAAAGCAAAGTAAGTTTGGTGTAATGGGGAAGGGGCTACCTAGAAACCAGGAGACCAAGTTCTAGTCCTGCTTTTAGACATGAACGTCAACTGGGTGACTTTGGACCAATCACCAGGAGACTGGGAATTCTAGTCCCGCCTTGAGCATGTCATTCTCTTTTAGCCCAACCTACCTGATGGGGCTGTTGTAGAGAAAATAGGTGGAGGAAAGAGTATTGCTAAGGAGATGCAACAGCATGACTGAAGAAAAAGGGAATTGTTTACAGAATCCATATATTGTTGTGCATTAACTTGATTACATCCCCCACTTAACTCTTTGGCTGATAGTCAAGTTTGCTCCCAAACCACGTTTCCAACTATAAAGACTAGATCAGCATTCTATGCTAATCTAATACCAAGGAAACACCAAACATGGCTTGCTTTGGGATGTCTTTAATTCCATAAACCTTTATCAGCATCCTCACTGAATACCTACAGTGACCCCATTTTCTTGGGGGGGGGGGAAATAAAGTGCAAATCTGAAAGAGGTTCACAAGGATTAAAAAAAAATTGTTATGTTTATAACTTGGCTTGTTACAAAGGAAAATGCAAGAGCAAGCCAAGAAAATAAATAATTAAATGAAATCAGCCTGATTGACAGCTTTCTGAAAGAAAAGGGCTGTCTTTTGTAATAAAGGATTTTTGGTCACTGTAAGTATGACAGATGTTGATCCTGAACAGCTGGAGAATATGACTGTGTCTACTTCTGAATAGCTCTATCAACCAAACAGGGAGGGTGGGGGGAACTATCTGATCTGCTATTCTGCTTTTAAGAGCAGTCTGATGTGCCGAAATCACAGAGTGAAGCTTTTCACAGCCCAGGGATAAACATTATGATTTGTTAATGGATGCAAATCTTACTGCTATTAGAAGCAAGTCACTGGTTACTTTTATTCCATTGTTATCTTAATGTTTAGTCAAATTTGATCTCCCAAAGATGTTTCTGTTAATAAAATAGAAACAGAAATTAGAGGACAGCTCTCAAGTTTAAAATCTCTCGGCTCTGGGTTAACACGTGCCACCAAGGAACACAAATAATCAATTCCTTTGGTGCTTTTCAAGCTCCCAGTCTAAAAATGGTTTTAGATTGCATACTAGTTTAAAAAGTATATCTCTGAAGATATTTGGCAGGTTATTCAATTTTCTTTCACTTTTGGTGTTTTTCCTACGGGGAGACAAGTGAGTTGGCCACCTCCACCAGTTTGCAGTCATAATGTGCTTCCAGATGTTATGAGATAAAAGACTAAAATTGGGGATCTTTGCTTAGTATATGCAACAGGAGGGGTGGAAAATAAAAAAAAGCTGATGAAAATGAGCAGTTTAATGATGCAAACAATTAGAATTGATCCAGAACTTCTGGAGGCACTCAACTGAAGAAGTCGAATATGCATCATACACAAACAACAAAAGTAATATTCAAAGGTTTGCTAAAACTAACAGACGAAAACACCTTTTCTTAAGGAACATCGAAAATTGACTTCTAGGAGTATTAATGTAAGGGAAAATTAATCTTATTGTATATAATACAGATAGGGAAATTTGGAGAGAGAGGAGTTGCTCGGACATTACCCCTGAATTGTACCTGAAAAGGGATGAGAGGGAAGAAAGGAGAGGAGAGAGAAAAGAGTAAAGGAGGGGAGAAGGAAGTAGGAAGGTTGGAGGAGAAGAGGAGAAGTGGGGAGAAAGGGGAGGAGAGTGGTGAAGGAAAGAGAAGAGGAGAAAAGGGAAGTAGGGAAGAGAAGAAAGGGAGAAAGAAGGTAGAGAAGGAGTGTGGATACAGTGAAAGGGGCAATGGGCGAGCAAAAGTCCTGTGTATGTATTTATTTCATTTTATTAAAAGTATCTTATATATCAGCGGTTCTCAACCTATTTCAGGTTGTGACCCCGGCCTGTACCGCACATGCGCGGCGCGACGGTTCGCATCGCACATGCGTGGCATGACGGCCCGCATCGCGCATGCGCGGCACGACAGCCCGCATCGCGCATGCGTGACACGCACGCGACGGCTTGCATCGCGCATGCGCAGTGCGACAGCCCGCATCGCGCATGTGCGGTGCTGCCCCCTGCGCCAGCCGAGGGGAAAAGGGGGGGGGAAATGGCGGACTGCAGCGTTTGGCGACCCCCGTGAAATAGTCGTTCGACCCCAAATGGGGTCGCAACCCATAGATTGAGAACCGCTGTTATATATGAATGTAAACATCTGATAAATATCATAATATATGTATGGGGGAGAGTTTGGAAAAATAAAAAATTATTAAAAAAAGAAAAAAAAAGAAAATTGACTTCTAGGGAGCAATATTGAAGAACCAGTTTGGTGTAGTAGTTAAGGTGCTGGCCCAGAAACCAGGAGACTGGGAGTTATAGTCCCACCTTAAGCCTGAAAGTCAGCTGGGTGGCTTTGGGCCAATCAACAGGAGTCTGTGAGTTCTAGTCCCACTTTTAGGCATGAAAAACTGGCTTTGGGTCTGTCCGTCACTCTCTCAGTCCAGCCCACCTCGTGGGGTTGTCATGGAGGGGGGAAAAAACGAAAAAGATGAAGGAGCATGACGTATGTTTGCATGATGTATGTTATTTGTAAGGAAGGCAGAGAAACAACATCTAATCCTCGACTTACAACTGTCCCTTTAGTGACCGTTCGAAGTCACAACAGCGCTGGAAAAATTGACTCATGACCATTTTCCACACTTACGACCATTGCAGCCTCCCCACGCTCACGTGATTGACATTTGGATGCTTGTCAACTGGTTTTTATTTATGACGGTCGCAGTCTCCCGGTGTCAGGTGGTCCCCCCTTTTATGACCATAAAATCTACGGGGGAAGCCAGATTCACTTAACCACCTTGTGACTAATTTAACAACGGGTCATGGTTCATTTAACCAACCTGGCAAGGAAAAGTCGTAAAATGGGGCAACGCTCACTGAACCAATGTCTTCCTTAGTAACTTTGGGCTCAACCGTGGCCGTAAGAGCCTTCTCTGTTGCGGCCCCGGCCCTCTGGAACCAACTCGCCCCCCCCCCCCCGGAGATCAGTATCGCCCCCACCCTCTCCGCCTTTCGTAAACTGCTCAAAACACATCTTTGCCGACAGGCCTGGGGCAGTTAACATCTTGCCCCTAGCCAGTGTAGGTTTGTCTGCATTTTTGATGGATTGGTTTTTTTTTTAACTCAGGGGTTCTTTTTATATATGTATTTTATGTTAGATTTCTATTTATGCTGTGAGCCGCCCTGAGTTCCTGGAATAGGGCGGCATAGAAATCCAATAAATGAATGAAATGAAATGAAATGACTACCTGTAAATAAATATCTTGAATTTTTTTGAGTCATCTGTACAGCTCAGCTCCCAAACTGGATTTCAACTTTCCTGGAAATTTGATCCTCCAGTTTTTCTGGTCCAGTCTGAAGAGCCCAGGAGCTGAGCCCGAGACCCTTAGCACATAAAAGATGAGTTCCACCACTCTGCTTCTATTTTCCTTTCCTTGTTATGCCCCCCCCTCTTATTAACAGATCTTCAAATTGCTTGGAAGGCTTCTGAAAACGACCAGGAAGATGGTGTGAACACGGCCTAACCCTGAGGGGGAAGAAAAGGGCACGGAGGTTTTTACGAGGACCCTAAGCCACCCTCCTGCCTCCATTCATCTGCAGCTGATCACGGGTTGCCATGCCAACCAGCCATTTGCATAGCCCTGGCACCGTGCTACACCGGGTCTCGCTTCCAACGGGGCCTATGGGATGGGCAGGGAAGGGGGGGCAACACAGCCCCCCCAACCTTTTGGGAACAGTTCCTTGGAGAGAGGTTTTTCTGCGGACCAGAGGGCGCATGGTTTTGTATGCTGCCTGCATCCCGCGGATGGGGCTTTGCTTGTTAGTGCAGTCCGGTTGCTGGCATGGTGCGTCCCGCTACCGGTCCACATCCCAGGGGGTTGGGGACCTCTGCTCTACACACACTCCCCCTCCCCCTGCTACAAAGAGCATGTGTTTTACTGTTCAAAAGTATGTTCCCTGTTCGTATAATAATAACTTACAATTTTAATAGAATGGAAAGTTTTCGTGCACTGGGGAAATCTCTTATGACACTGAACGGAATAACAGAGAGTTGGAAGGGACCTTGGAGGTCTTCTAGTCCAACCCCCTGTTCAGACAGGTAAACCCTATACCAGGGGTAGGCAACCTTGGCTCTTTTACGACTCGTGGACTTCAACTCCCAGAATTCCTGAGCCAGCCATGCTGAGGGGAAAGGGAGAGGTTTCTGAGTTCAGCCATGCTGGCTCAGGAATTCTGGGAGTTGAAGTCCACCAGTCATAAAAGAGCCAAGGTTGCCTACCCCTGGTCTATGTTTATGCTAACCACACAGCCCAGCTCCCTCTAGGACAGGGGTAGACAACCTTGGCCTTTTTATGACTGGTGGACTTCAACTCCCAGAATTCCTGAGCCAGCATGAGGGAACTATGGCCCCTTCATGACTGGTGGACTTCAACTCCCAGAATTCCTGAGCCAGCCTGGCTCAGCTTGGAAACCTCTCCCTTTCCCCTCAGCATGGCTGACTCAGGAATTCTGGGAGTTGAAGTCCACCAGTCATAAAGCGGCCTAGGCCTAGGCCAGAGGTAGACAACCTTGGCCCTTTTATGACTGGTGCACTTCAACTCCCAGAATTCCTGAGCCAGCCATGCTGAGGGGAAAGGGAGAGGTTTCTAAGCTGAGTCATGCTGGCTCAGGAATTCTGGGAGTTGAAGTCCACCAGTCATAAAAGAGCCAAGGTTGCCTACCCCTGGTCTATGTTTATACTAACCACACAGCCCAGCTCCCTCTAGGACAGGGGTAGACAACCTTGGCCTTTTTATGACTGGTGGACTTCAACTCCCAGAATTCCTGAGCCAGCCATGCTGAGGGGAAAGGGAGAGGTTTCTGAGTTCAGCCATGCTGGCTCAGGAATTCTGGGAGTTGAAGTCCACCAGTCATAAAAGAGCCAAGGTGGCCTACCCCTGCCCTATCCCATTTCAGACAAATGGTTGTCCTGTCTCTTCTTAAAAACCTCTGGTGTTCGAGGGATTTTTTCCGCTAGATTTTGCCACATTCTGAGGCTCAGTCATGCAGTTCAAGGAATGCATGACCTGTGACGGAACATTACCTTTTAAGGAACATCCATGCATCTAAATTTTTCTGTTCTTTTGAGGACAGTGTGCATGTCTTCACATAGCCAGTATTTACCTCTCTTTGATCCTCAGTGAGTCTGTTCTTCAGTCTTCCTTTGCTACCAACTTTTTTCTAATATTGAGATGCAGGTTTTACAGGTTACCGCAATTGTTGTTGTAGTCGTTATTTCTGTTTTACTGGAGTTCGTGCTTTGTTTTGTCAGGTACCTCTGTATATAGACCTGCCGCGGAGCTACTTTATCACTATTGATAATGGGTCATCAAATATAAGGAGAGAAAAATGAATTTGCTAGCCCATGTAGAAGGAGGCTGATCTGTCCAGCTTATACTTGCAATGCAACCATCCAAGGATTATTTACGGGCAACAGTTACAAGCAACCACAAAACTCCCCTATGAATATGGATGCCACACAACAATTTTTCCTCAGCCTTTCAGCACCCTGAGACTTCAATGCAGCCGATAAAGCGAGCTGCAGCCATGAAAGTTACATCAGCCTCTCCTAACCTCCCCTCAAAGAGATGACAGCAAGTATTCTGGCTCCTAATCAAAGAAGGCTGATTTTATGACATGAGAGACATGTTAATTTTGAATCTTTGTGGGGAGGGAGGGAGGGAGGAAGGGAGGAAGAGGAAGGGAAGGGAGGAAGAAGAGGGGAAGGGAGGAGGAGAAGGGAGGGAGGAAGGAAGGAAGGGAAGGATAAGGGAGGGAGGGAAGGAAGATAGGAAGGGAAAAGGGAGGGAGCAAGAAGAAGAGGGGAATGAAGAAGAGAAGGGAGGGGAAGGAAGGAAGGGAAGGGAAGGGAAGGGAAGGGAAGGGAAGGGAAGGGAGGAAGAAGACGAGGGGAAGGGAGGAGAAGGGAGGGAGGAAGGATGGAAGGAAGGGGAGGATAAGGGAGGGAGGGAAGGAAGATAGGAAGGGAAAAGGGAGGGAGCAAGAAGAAGAGGGAAATGAAGAAGACAAGGGAGGGGAAGGAAGGAAGGAAGGAAGGAAGGAAGGAAGGAAGGAAGGAAGGAAGGAAGGAAGGAAGGAAGGAAGGAAGGAAGGAAGGAAGGAACCTTTTTTTGATCTGAGCTGCTTTCAGGTTTTTTTCAAACTACATTCTGCAGAATGCTCAGATTCTTACAGACTCTGCAAGAAACACGTAGAAAAATACTTCACTCATACTACTACCCAGTACTCTGGCTCCAGAATACTGGGTCAGTTTGAGTGAAGTATTTTTCTACATATGCAAATGGAGCTTCGAGTGCTCACCCACCCCTTGCGTGGCCTGGTTCCCAACAGTCCATGGACCAGGGGTTGGGGACCCCTGGCCTAAACCAATCCCACTCCTCATCCTCTCCTCAAATTACTCCACATTTCTCTTGCTGGTTTTCCAAGCTCCCCAGCAACATGACACTGGAGAACCATCTCTAACCATAATGTTTCTCCTTTGTGGCCCCAGCATGCCATTAACATAGTTGCAGCCCACTTTCATGGAATAGCGGGGTAGCTGAACACTGCAGTGGGAATTGTCTGATCCACAACTTATTGGTCGTCTTTCTTTCTTTCTTTCTTTCTTTCTTTCTTTCTTTCTTTCTTTCTTTCTTTCTTTCTCTTTCTTCTTTCTTTTCTTTTTTCCTTCCTTCCTTTTTCTTTCTTTCTTTTTCTTTCTTTCCTTCCTTTTTCTTTCTCTCTTTCTTTTCTTTCTTTCTCTTTCTTCCTTTCTTTCCTTCCTTTTTCTCTTTCTCTTTCTCTTTCTCTTTCTTTTTCTCTTTCTCTTTCTCTTTCTCTTTCTCTTTTCTTTCTCTCTCTCTCTCTCTCTCTCTCTCTCTCTCTCTCTCTCTCTCTCTCTCTCTCTCTCTCTCTTTCTTCCTTCCTTCCTTTCTTTTTTTTAAAAACCAACACCTATCAATGGTGGAAAACCCATCCATTCCTTTCTCAGCCCATTTGTTCTGGTTGTCTCCCTCACATTCTTAGCTAGCAGGGCTCAATGGCGCATAAGAGGTGGCAGGAATGAGCAGACAGAGAGAGAGAAGAGAGCTGGAGACAGAATCGAAGGGAGAAGCCAGCGATATAACAGCTCCCACTTAGCGCTATAGTTTTAAAACATTAATTCCCCAACTGTGTGCATTACGGCGCTGCAGAGGAACGCCTGGTGTGCTGGAAGAAATGTAATTTAACAGATTCCACGGGCGCAAAGCACCCACTTCAAGAGAAGTTAGTCCAGCATCTCTGCATGGTCTACGGCTCTGGGGGATTTGTCCCTGGAGGGGCTGGGGATAAATTTGGCCACGCTTCTGAATCCGATGAGAAAGGACTGTTAAATTGCTCTGTGCAGAAATGTCTCCCCCACCCAGAAAAAAGACCCCTCTTGTCTTCTGCGTCCAAATCTGAAAGCATCCTCGGAACCAGAGCTGACAGGTCTCCAGGTGGCCCTCAACTTACGACCACCACTGAGCCCAAAACTTCCATTGCTAAGTGAGACGTGTGTTCAGTGCATTTTGACCCCTTTTACGACCGTCCTTGCCATCGTTGTTAAGCGAATCACAGCCATTGTTAAACTTAGGAACCCCGCTGTTAAGTGAATCAGGCTTCCCCATTGGTTTTGCTTGTGAAAAAAGGTCGCTGAAGGGGATCACATGACCCCGGGACGCTGCAACCGTTGTCAGTATGAGCCAGTGGCCAAGCGTCTGAATTCTGATCACGTGACTGCGGGGATGCTGCGACGGTCGTCAAGAAGGATATAATGGAACTGGAAAAGGTGCAAAGAAGGGCAACAAGAATGATCAAGGAAATGGAGCGCCTCCCTTATGAAACCAGATTGCAACGCCTTGGTCTCTTCAGCCTTGAAAGACGGCGTTTAAGGGGTGACTTGATCGAAGTGTATAAAATCATGCATGGGATAGAAAAGGTGGATAGAGAAAAATTCTTTTCTCTATCACACAATACCAGGACAAGGGGGCACTCCCTGAAGCTCACAGCTAAGAAAGTGAGGACAAATAAAGGGAAATATTTCTTCACCCAGAGGGTCGTTGATTTATGGAATTCACTTCCTGAAGGGGTCGTGACAGCTGTCAGCCTTGACAGCTTCAAGGCAGGGCTAGATAGATTCATGGATGCAAAGTGTATCGGTGGCTATTAAAACGGATGTCCATGTGCCGCCTCTATGTTGATTGAGGCAGGCAGGATTCCCTTGAGTACCATTTGTTGGGGGTCAAGGGAAAGGGAGGGTTTTGCCTTCTCTTTCTGCTCAAGATCCCCATGTACAATTGGTGGGCCACTGGGTGACACAGAATGCTGGACTCGATGGGCTTTGGCCTGATTCAGCAGGGCTCTTCTCATGTTCTTATGTTCTTAAGTGTGGAGAACAGTCCTCAGTCACCTTTTTCCAGTGCCGCTGTAACGTTGAACGGTCGCTAAATAAATTGTTGTAAGCCAAGGACTGCCTGTATGAAAATTGTTTTGCTTCTGCATCCAACCTGAGAGCATCCATGGGAGCAGAGCTCGCGAAGACACAGATACTTCTCATTTCATTTCATTCATTTCATTTATTGGATTTCTATGCCGCCCTATTCCGGGAACTCAGGGCGGCTCACAGCATAAATAGAAATCAACATTAAAATACCTTTAAAAAAGAACCCCTGAATTAAAAAACCAATCATCCAACAAACATGCACACAAACATACACTGGCTAGGGGCAAGATGTTAACTGCCCCAGGCCTGCCGGCAGAGGTGTGTTTTAAGCAGTTTACGAAAGGCGGAGAGGGTGGGGGTGACACGGATCTCGGGGGGGGGGAAAGTTGGTTCCAGAGGGCGGGGCCGCAACAGAGAAGGCTCTTCTCCTAGGCCCCGCCAGGCGACACTGTCTGGCTGATGGGACCTGGAGAAGGCCGACTCTGTGGGCCCTAACTGGTTGCTGGGATTCATGAGGCAGAAGACGGTCCCGCAAGTAACCTGGTCCGATGCCATGAGCCACAATTGGGAGCAAAACTTCCATCACTAAGGAAGGTGGTTGATAGATACGTCGTGCCCAATTCTGTGACCTTTTTTGCTACAGTTGTCAAGCAAATTGCGGCGGTTGTTAACTGAATCACATGGTTGTTAAGTGAATCCAGCTTTCCCCATGGGGTTTGGTTGTCGGGAGGTTGCAAATGAGGATCACATGACCTCGGATGCCGAAACTGTCATGAATACATGATGCTATTCCCCAAAGCGCCTGAAGGCAGGACAAGGAGCAACGGGTGGAAACTAATCAAGGAGAGAAGCAACCTAGAATTAAGGAGAAACTTCCTGACAGTTAGAACAATTAACCCGTGGAACAACCTGCCTCCAGAAGCGGTGAAGGAGATCACATGACCCTGGGGATGGCTACAAAGGTCGCAGGTGTGAAAAACAGTCATGAGTCACTTTTTTCAGCGCTGCTGTAACTCCGAACAGTTGCTAAATGAACGATTGTTAAGTGGAGGTTTACAAGTTTAAAATGATTGTATTAAGTTGAATAGCATTCAACTTGAATTTTTTCTTTGTTTACATTTACAAATATATACTCAATAAAAAAAATTTTTTTAAAAGAAAAGGAGTGATTCCTTTACATAAAAAAACCAAAGCTCTCTGCTTAGCCAAAGATTACAGGATGGGGGGGGGGGAAACACCATCCTCATCCAATTGGTGACTGCGAAAAACCTTAGCTGGGGGAATAATCATTCACAAATGCTACATATGGAAATCAGCTCGGATCAATTACACCGTCAGTTGCCATGTTTGGCAGGAGCCCCGCGTTGGAGAATGTACCAACCTGACATGCTGCGATCATAGTTCATTAGCACAATGAGTGCTTGAGTCAGGGATTGGACAGACATACTACGCTCTTGAAAGAGGGCACACACACATACACACACACAGAGTAGGTTTTGATTCTGGCAGCCTGCCCCTTGCACGTCAAAATGGTTTTATGAATGGACCTCTAGGCCCCCCCCCCACACAACAAGCAGAAGTCAACCTTATCTGCCAAACCATCTCAATATATCTGAACACCAGTCTGTCTCCAAAGAGCACCACGTATCCAGGTGGTAAACAATTTAATCTCCTGGGGTTTTTTTCCAAAAAAAAAAACAACAACAATTGGAGTTTGAAGGGAGGCAGAACCCATTAGGAAGCATTTAAAAGGGAAGGAGAAAAAAAAATAACAAGCTTGCAAGCAAAGAGAGAGAGGTTGATGCAATCCTAAGAGGAAAAGTAGGTCAAAAAAAAACAAAAACCGAAGTAACTAAAAACAGAAACAGGGACCGTTTTGAAGAAAAGTATAAAAAGATGAATCGGAAAAGCATTTAACCGTGTGAATGAGAAAACTGGCAACTTTTGCCTCCCTTCAGATTAACCATCTCTGTGGGTTTTGTTTTGTTTTTTAAGCCAATCACAAAGAAAATGGATTTCAACTTCGGATCAGTTAAATGTTTTTTTTTATCCAGAATTAATCAGGCGACATTTCTTTTATTTTTTTAAACAAATGAATCATTGTGGGGTGCTCTGTTTATTTTTTTACAAATTGTTATTAAAAGTTTTACAAAGAACATGAAAACTAACACCAACTAATGGGGAATAAAAGCAGTGAAGAAAGAAAGGAAGAAGAAAAAGAAAAAGTGAAGAGAAAGAAAAAGGAGGGAGGGAGGGAGTGAAGAAAGAAAGAAAGAAAGAAAGAAAGAAAGAAAGAAAGAAAGAGAGAGAGAGAGAGGGAGGGAGGGAGGGAGGGAGGGAGGGAAGGAACGGAAGCAAGGAAGCAAGGAAGCAAGGAAGGGGAGGGAGATGGAAGGAAGGAAGGAAGGGGAGGGAGATGGAAGGAAGGAAGGAAGCAAGGGGAGGGAGATGGAAGGAAGGAAGGAAGGAAAGAAGGGGAGGGAGATGGAAGGAAGGAAGGAAGGAAGGAAGGGGAGGGAGATGGAAGGAAGGAAGGAAGGAAGGAAGGAAGGAAGGAAGGAAGGAAAGAAGGAAGGAAGGAAGGAAGGAAGGAAGGAAGGAAGGAAGGAAGGGGAGGGAGATGGAAGGAACGAAGGAAAGAAAAAGGGAGGGAGAAAGGGAGGGAAGAAAAAAGGGAAGGACGAAGGAAAGAAGGAGAGAAGGAAGGAAAGAAAAGATGAAGAATGAAAGAAGACAAGCAGAGGAAAAAAGGAAAAGAAAGTAGGGAGGGAGCGAGGGAAGGAAGGAAGGAAGGAAAGTTCTGATTTCCTTTGCAGCGAATATAATTACAACATTATCTCTCACTCTACAGATTATAAAAGAAAGCTCACTCTTTTCTATTACCCACTTTCGGGGATGTTCAACCTGAAGAAAAGACTTAAGCAAGAAAAGACAGGAAAACACTGCTGAGATGCACAAAGAGAAGAGAAGACAGACAAGAACTCTTTACTGTGATGACAGAAATTAGGATCAGAAATAACGGATGTAAGCTTTCTGCACATTTCAGAGGGTTGGACTAGATGACCCAGAGGCTCCCACTCAAGTCCACGATTCTATGACACAGTAAAGGGGTTCCCACAACCGCCTGCCACAACTACTGGTAGTCCTCGACTTACAACAGTTCGCTTAGTGACTGTTCGAAGTTCCAATGGCACTGAAAAAAGTGCCCCCCAAGCCACAGCCAAGAAGACAGCGCCCGGCGGCACTCTTCCTCCTGTCCAAGGTTTTCATTGTTGTGAGCATTTCTGTTGAGGATTGGCAGTGGGGGTGGGGTGGGGGGTGTTTGGTTTTTATTCCCCCCCCCCGTCTGCTGGGTGGTTGCAGCAGGTTTTGGTCACTTCACATGACCCTGGGACACTGTGACCGTCATAAATATGAATCAGTTGCCAAGCATCTGAATGTAAATCACAAGACCCTGGAGAGGCTGCAACGTTCCAGCTGATCGGTGCTTCTTCTAGGTCAGCGGTTCTCAACCTGTGGGTCGCGACCCCATTTGGGGTCGAACGACCGTTTCACCGGGGTCGCCAAACACCGCAGTCCGCCATTTTTTTCCCCATTTCCCCTCGGCCATCGCGCACGCACTGCGCATACGTGATTCGGGCCGTCGCGCTGCAGGACGTCGCGCTGCACCTCGCATGCGCAATTCAGGCCGTCGTGCCTCACATGTGTGATTCGGGCTGTCGCACGCGCACCGCGCGTGCGCGGTTCGGGCCGTCGCATCGTGCATGCGTGGTTTGGGTCATCGCACGCACGCCGCGCATGCATGGTTCGGGCCATTGCGCCGCGCATGCACGGTTCAGGCCGTCGCACCGCGCATGCGCGATGCAGGCCATCGTGCCGCGCACGCGCGGCACAGGTCAGGGTCGTGCCGCGCATGGGCGGCGCAGGTCGGGATCTCGGCCTGAAAAAGGTTGAGAACCGCTGTTCTAGGTTCAGCGGAAATGCCAGGATCAGCGCCGAGCTCCAGCCGGAGCCTGGCACTGATCCTGGCGCTTCCGCTGAGCCCTGACAGCCCTGCAGCTCCAGCCGTCTCTCGCTCAGGCTTGTGCGGTGCTGCCACCAGTTCAGCTCATTCCCCTCCCCCCACTACCACTTTTCTAGGATGGTCGCGTACCACCTGCCAGGTGCCAATGTACCACAGGTGGTACCCGTTCCACTGGTTGAAAAGCCCTGGTCTACGGGACTTCCTTGCCATCAGGAGAGGAAGGTGACAACTTCAACTCCTCTGAAACCTAAGACTTACCTATTAGGTCACCTACGGGACCAGTGTTAGAAATAATTGGAAAACATATATATATAGATATAGATAGATAGATAGATAGATAGATAGATAGATAGATAGATAGATAGAGAGAGAGAGAGAGAGAGAGAGAGAGAGAGAGAGAGAGAGAGAGATAAGATAGATAGATAGATAGATAGATAGATAGATATAGATAGAGAGAGAGAGAGAGAGAGAGATAAGATAGATAGATAGATAGATAGATAGATAGATAGATAGATAGATAGATAGATAGATAGATAGATAGATAGATATAGATATAGATATATATTTCAAAGGCTCCACTTCATTTTGGAGCCAGAAAAAGCCTTAGCACACGTCAGGCTGCTGAGAAAGGCGCTGGAGCACAGTCAGGCCAAGGAAAAGTGGCCATTTTCAGAAGAAGATGAAACTCAGAAATCAATCCAGCCCTTGAATAGCAGCAGAGAAAGAGAGGGGGTGGTGGTAAATGAGCAGGGCCATTTTTTGTGCTGCTGTCACCGCTCTACTACAAGCAGCTGCCTGCTTCCAGCAGCTCGGAAAGGCCAAGAGATACGTGCCTGAATTAACTCCATCCAGCTCCCAGCTGCTCTGTTTGTCTCCTTCCCTGATTCAGGCGCTACCTGCAGGGGTTTCCAAAGAGGCCTGGTCCCCCAAATTGGCTGATACCTCTGCCTGCACACCCTGACGTCTCCTCCGCCCCCGCGTGCCATCCTTCGCTGCGTCTCTTTCCACCAGGAGCCAGCGTCAAAGTGAATCAGAGATTCAGCTCACGAGGACTTCTGCTATCCGGGAATCAAGAGGAGGCAGGGAGCATGAAACGTGGCCGCGCTGCTCAGCCTTGAAGCCAGCCTACTCTCCCCTTGCACGGCTCGGACCTCTCCGCTGGGGCCTGGTTGATATACTCCGTGAGCTTTTTTCCAGCTGTCGGGACAACCGGAAGGGGAAACCTACCCGTTAGTGAGGGAAAGGGGTGCTGGAGAGCAAGAGAAGGGACAGTGCTTCTTAACCTTGGCATCTTTCAGAGGTCAAAATTCAACTCCCAGAATTCTTGCTGGCTGGGGAATTCTGGGAGTTGAGGTCCAGACTTCTTAAAGATGCTAAGGTGGAGAAACACTGGGAGGGAGGGAGGGAGGGAGGAAGAAAGGGTAGTGGCTTCTCTTTCCAAGAGCTGAGAGCCAGCAGTGCAGGAAAGGACAACAGTACCCAGCATCCACAGCAGAATTAAAAGCCATTGGAAACTCTGTCCCAGGGGTAGTTAGCCCCCCTAAATTGCTATTTGCTCCTTGCAAGCAAGCAATAACTTGCTCACTGCTTCCAAAATCCGACGTTCCATTTAAATACAGCTTCTCAGCCAGGGGATAACTTATCTACCAGTGGCAGGGAGTTCCATAGTGGAACGCAACTGGGAGATGCCAAGTTCTTGGGCTGCGGAAAAGGAAGAAATGAAGCCCCCCGATCGCAATATGTTCATAGCAATCTCTCACCCTCCGTCTGCCAAAATTCCTCTTGTGCTTAGCTAGCCAAAGGCAGAATCTCACCCCTTGGTTGCCCCTGGTGAAGTTTTTCCCGTTCAAATATTTTGCTGTTGGACCTCTGAAAATAGAAGATGCTTTTATAAATTTTGTTCTATCCATGTACCTATCTACCTACCATCTATTGACCTGTCTGTCGGTCAGTTGAAGGACTGGCAGAGCCAGGAAGAGGGTTGAAGAGAGGGATCAGCCTGGAATCTCTACATAATCACAAAACAAATTAAATTCAGCCCCTTGAGTGCCATTGACCCTTATCTAACTCTAACCTAGGTGCTAAGGTTAGTTGAGAAGAAGGCATGATTAGCAAATAAATCATCTGAATTTTCATGTGTATACCTGGTCTTTTGCACCTGACATTACTATCCATTCTCTATCGATTCTCTCTCTCTCTCTCTCTCTCTCTCTCTCTCTCTCTCTCTCTCTCTCTCTCTCTCTCTCTCTCTCTCTCTCTCTCTCTCTCTCTCTCCCTCCCTCCCTCCCTCCCTCCATCTCCATCCATCCATCCATCCACCACCTCTCTTTCTTGCTCTCTCCCACAAATTCGTACATCTTCTAATATGCACACAATAGCACATCCAACACAGATTTTGTCCTGCACACCTGTAGGCTGCACCAACATGACACACAAGAGTTGCAGGAGGAAAACACAATTCTGATCTATTCCCCACCCCCATCCCTGCTGCACCCCGTCTATATATTGAATTAGAGAAGAGTCATTTTAATACTCAGTGTCTCCTTGTTCCAAGGCAAAAGGTTAATAATCCCATGCTTTAAATAGCAATTAAAACTCACCATTCATTCATATTCTGCCCTCCTCCCCCCCCCCAGCTATTCAAGGTAGCATTAGTAAAGATAATCTGTGACACACAATCCACCCACCAAGGTTTTTCTGATCGGAGAGAATGAGCAAGAAATAAAAATAGCCGAAAAAAGTTTAAGGACCCTGATGAAGGAAACCTCTCCTCTTTAAAGAGACTAAAAATATTCCCATCTTATTCTCCACCTTGAAGTGCGAAAGAATGAGCCTTTCTATTTTTTGATAGTCTTGGATTTATTTATTTTTTTAATCACCACCTCCAGGTTTTGCGTTCATAGCCACTGAAACGAATTAGAATCCTCCTGGCAGCCAAATGATTAAAAATGTCCCGCTCTTCTTTCTCAGATGTGTACAGAAAAGATTTTAAAAAGAAAGAAAGAAACACAGGTAGTTTTTTTTTAACCTGCAACCATCCGTTTAGTGCAGGAGTGTCAAACTCAATTTCACGGAGGGCTGCATCAGCGTTGCGGTTGCCCTCGGGGGGGGGTGGCCAACTGGGTGGGCATGGATGGAGTGGGTGTGGCCTACTGGGTGGGTGTGGCCAGCTCTACATCGTTCGCGCCAGGGTGCCTGTGGGGGCCTGGGCAGGAGTGGGACAGATCTGGGGGTCTCTGGCAGAAGGGGGTGGGACCGGGGCAAGCGCCAAGACGTGGTCCACTGGAAGAGCCTCGCTGTTCCTCTCAGGCCATGCGGGGGGGGGGCTTATGGAGCTAAGACTGAATGCATTTCAGCATAGATGGCCACCACAAAATTGTACATTGGCTCCCAGCCGGCCAGGGCCAAGGCCAAGGCAGTGGGGGCCGTTCCCTCACTGTTTCCAGGATGGCTTCGCGGGCCACATGAAACCACTTCGCGGGCCACATCCGGGCCCCGGGGCCTTGTGTTGGACATGTCTGGTTTAGTGACTGTTCAAGCTTACAACAGCACTGGAAAAAGTGATTTACGACTGACCCTCGCATTTCTGACTGTCGCCTCAACTCCAGGCTCACGAGATCGGAATTCAGCCCGTGGCAATTAGGATGTACAGGCAGGACTTGACTTACAACGGTTCATTCAGTGACAGCACTGGGAAAAAAAGGGACTTATGACCGTTTTTCACACTTAGGACCACGGCAACCATCCCCATGGTCGCGTAATCCAAATTCAGATGCCTGGCAACTGACTCTTCTCTATGACCGTTGCCGCGTCCCCGAGGGGGGGGTGTCCCCTTTTGCAACCTTCTGACAAGCACTTAACAACCGTACTATTAACTTAACCACCACAGTAATTCTTTCTTTCTTTCTTTTTTTTAGAAAAATTTATTGATTTTTTTTTTTAGTTTTACATTTAAATATTTGAAAAGCAACCTGGCGGCCGAGTTGGTGATTCTCTTAAATGGGGCCAAAGTCCCTTAACCACCGCCTTGCTTAGCAGCAGAAATTTTGGGTGGGGATTGTGGTCGTAAGTGTGAGGACGACCTGGATTTACAAGGGCAGCAGTACTCCAGGGTCAGCTGATCATCCTTTAGGACCTTCCCCACAGGCTTCCAACAAGCATAGTCAATGGCAGAAGCCGGCTTGGTTTAATGATTCACTTAATGACACTAGGGGGGAAAGGTCATAAAATGAAGCAGAACCTGCTTGACAACCATCTGGCTTAGCAACTGAAATTCTACTCCCAATTATGGCCATTAGCTGAGGACTATCTGTGCTCCCTTTCATGATGTACCACATTTGCCAACATCCACTAAATTAAGCTTTCTGGGCAATCCGATTTACCCTACTGCCTGCTCCAGGTACCTTTCTCTTCAACGACTCCACCCCACCGTCACTCTTTGTGTTCCCTCATCCCTCAAAATTAGTGATTGTGTTAATTCCAGTTGACTCCAAAACACAGGCAAACAAAGAAATTCACTTAATTATTGCTCTGCCCTGAGCTGTTTGAGTCACAAAAATCCCGTCACAACTGTCTCCACAGAAAGGGAAAATAAATGGCTTGCAGGACCCTTTTATCTGTGTTCTTTTCATTATCTGATTGTTTGGTCCTATGCAAAAAAAAACACACAAAACAAACAGAAGCAAAACAAAACTGCCGCAGCAACATCTGAGCAATCGGTACAAATCACAAGGAGTGGGGGAGGCAAGAGGTTTTGGAAATGTGTTAAATAAAACACCAACAAGTTCTGCAGAGTTACAGCTGTTTCTCTGAATGACTTAGGTCATTTCTCTGAATGACTGACTGCATCCAGTTTTGGTCACCACGATGTAAAAAAGATGTTGAGACTCTAGAAAGAGTACAGAGAAGAGCAACAAAGATGATTAGGGGACTGGAGGCTAAAACATATAAGGAACAGTTGCTGGAATTGGGTAATGTCTAGTTTAATGAAGAGAAGGGTGGACATGATAGCAGTGTTCCAATATCTCAGGGGCTGCCCCAAAGAAGAGGGAGTCAAGCTATTCTCCAAGGTGCCTGAAGGCAGGACAAGAAGCAACGGGTGGAAACTAACCAAGGAGAGAACCAACCTAGAACTAAGGAGAAACTTCCTGATAATTAGAACAATTAACCAGTGGAACAACCTGCCTCCAGAAGCGGTGAATGCTCCAACACTGGAAATTTTTAAGAAGAGACTGGACAGCCATTTGTCTGAAATGGTATAGGGTTTCCTGCCTGAGCAGGGGGTTGGACTAGATGACCTCCAAGGTCCCTTCCAACTTTATTATTATTATTAAGTTTTATTGTGGCTTCCCATAAGGTGCAATTATAGGCAGTGCTCAGTTTACAACCACAAGTTTAGTGACAGTTCCAAGTTAAAACAGCACCAGAAAAAACAGACTTATAATTGGTCCTCACCCTGATAATTCTTGCAGGATCTCTGCAGTCATGTGATCAAAATTCAGGAGCTTGACAACTGGCGTGTATTCACTTAACACAGCGGTTCTCAACCTGTAGGTCGCGACCCCATTTGGGGTCGAACGACCATTTCACGGGGGTCGCCAAGCACCGCAGTCCGCCATTTTTTATTTTTTTTGGTCAGCCATTTTTTTCCTATCGTGATGCGGGCGGTTGCACCGCGCATGCGCGATGCGCCCTGTCGCGCCGCGCATGCGCAGTGTGGGCCCGCCAATTTTTTTTTTGGGTCTGCCATTTTTTTTTGACAGCCATTTTTTCCCTATCGCGATGCGCCCTGTCGCGCCGCGCATGCACGATGCGCCCCGTCGCGCCACGCATGCGCGATGCGCCCCGCCGTGCCGTGCATGCGCGATGCGCCCCGCCGCACCATGCATGCGCGATGCGCCCCGTCACACCGCGCATGCGCGATGCGGGCCGGGGTCAAGCCCCGGAAAAGGTTGAGAACCGCTGGCTTAACATCTGTGGGGAAAAAAAACAGTCGTAAAATGGAGCACAGCTCACTTGACAATTGGCTTGCTTCGTGACAGAAATGTTGGGCTCAATTGTAGTCGTTAAGTTGGGGACTACTGTGCTCTGAAATAAATCATTTTTTGTCAACTTTGTGGGATCACAGAGGTGCAGAACCGATTCTGACTGACGGGAGGGGGGGGAAATCACATTTTAGAGATGCCCTAGTTTAGTCTTCCCAGGTGCAAAACAAAAATGTGCCTACGTGTGCTAAATTTTTTATGACACAGGTGGACTGCACACAATTTTACTATCGACTAGCGAGCAACAATAATGTAACCTCATGAAACGGTGCGGGTAAAAATAAATAAAAACCCAAGCTGATGTTTCATCTGAGTTGGTTGTAAGAAGTAGAAATCTCAGGACATTTCAACACTTCTGAGGGATTTTAAAATTAATTTAGAAATGCACATGTGTGTGCTTCTTAATGCATGCATACAAGAGCGAGACAAAAAAAATCAGTATTTTACACAATGTATATATCCTGCGTGGGGGTTTTGTCTATATTGATGCAACCCTAAGCCATTAATACTGGCAGAATAAATTTGGCTTGATTTGCATAATATATTCAGAGAGCAGAAAAAAAACCTTCACGTACAAATCTGGATTTATGGTTTGGCTACGCAATCATGTTCTGGATGGCATAATCCTACTTAGGATTTACTCAGACCTGAAAGTGAATGTTTGAAAGAGACTTTCAAGAAAAATGGGCCTTATTAAAATAGATCAAGGCACATGGCTCTGTTTGCTACTTAACATGTATTAGAAGCTGTTGTTTGCAGAGTCACCTCAATCAAACAGTCTATGATATTTTTTTTTCATCTCATAGCTCTGGAGATGTAATGTTCTAACTGAGGTGTGGACATAATTCAAGAATCTATTATCATTACTGAACAGAGCACAGCTATCCAACTTTTCAGATCTGTGGACTTCAGCTCCCAGAATTTCCAAGACAACATGGGTGGGTGGATGGATGGATGGATGGATGGATGGATGGATGGAGGAATATATGGATGTATAGATCAAGGGTTCTCAAGCTTGGCAACTTTAAGACTTGTGGACTTCAACTTCCAGAATTGTTGAAGTCCACAAGTCTTAAAGTTGCCAAGGTTGAGAACCCCTGGTATAGATGGATGGGATATATGATGGATGGATGGATGAATACATGTATGTATGTATGTATGTATGTATGTATGTATGTATGGATGGATGGATGGATGGATGGATGGAATGGATGGAGGAATAGCTGGAGGAATATACAGAAATATATATAGATGGGATGGATGGATGGAGTGGCTGGATTAATGGATGGAAGAATATATGGATGTATAGATGTATGAGGTGATAGGATGGATGGATAAATGGGTAGATAGATAGATAGATAGATAGATAGATAGATAGATAGATAGATAGATAGATAGATAGATAGATAGATAGATAGATAGATAGATAGAGCAGGGGTAGTCAACCTTGGCTCTTTTATGACTCGTGACTTCAACTCCCAGAATTCCTGAGTCAGCACAACTGACTCAGGAATTCTGGGAGTTGAAGTCCACGACTCATAAAAGAGCCAAGGTTGCCTACCCCTGACCTAGAGTATACTACGGTCGTAATTGTGGATTGTGCAGCTGATGATACAGACCTACACACACAACAGAAACGTTTGCACCCCAGCCTTCTTTTGTGGCCTTCCGCAAGCAACACACAAAAAACAAGATTCTGGAAGATGTTGCTAAGCTGTGGGCTACTGAATAATTTTATGCTTGAGCTGAAACTTGAAGGGACCTGAAAAACAGGAGACGGGCTATTGTGGGCACAGGCTGCCAGCACGGTGACAATATTTTCTTCGCCATTAAAAACAGTTCCCACCCAATGAGGAAAAGGGCCATCTGGAAGATTTGTCTCAATAACTGAGAGCTCTTCAATTTATTTCTCAGAACCAGTGTTGCAGGAAGTGATAAATCTGGAGACATTTTTAATACATCTCCTTCAAAAGCTTTCTGGAATTGATTTTCAAAAGTGTTCACCACTAGTTCATTCAAGCAATTCACTTCCTCACAATTCTTCAAGAATTGAGTGGGCGCTGGGCTCTGATCAGCTCATAAAGCGTTTGCCATCCCTTGTATCTGCCAGTCGGTGCATTACATATCCCAGCTCTTGGTTATATAGCCCAAGAAAGCTTGACGTCCCTTCACGTAGTCCTCGGCTTATGACCATTTGTTTAGCAACCAGGCAAAGTTACAGCAGCACTGACCACAGTGACTTACGACGAGTCCTTCACACGCAACCATTTCGGCATCCCCACAATCAGATAATCAGAATTCAGCTCTTTGGCAATGGGCCTGTGTTTGTGATGGCTGCAACATCCTGAGGGAATGTCTCCAGTTGTGACCCTCCCAGCTGGGTTCCGACAAGCAAAGTCAAAGGGGAAAGTCGGATTCGCCAACGACTGCGTCCTTCACTTAACAACTATGGTGGCTTGCTTAACAATGGTGGCAAAAAGGTCGTAAAATCAGGCAGGAGAAACGTAACCACTGCCTTGCTTAGCAATGGAGATGCTGATCCCAAATGTGATTAAGCTGGAACAGCGGTAGGCCACCTTCGCTCTTTTATGACTCGTGGACTTCAACTCCCAGAATTCCTGAGCCAGCCATGCTGAGGGGAAAGGGAGAGGTTTCTATGCTGAGCCATGCTGGCTCAGGAATTCACGGAGTTGAAGTCCACCCATCTCCGAGTGGCCAAGGTTGAGAAATACAGGTCTAGGCCAGGGGTAGGCAACCTTGGCTCTTTTATGATTCGTGGACTTCAACTCCCAGAATTCCTGAGCCAGCATGAGGGAAGTATGGCCCTCTCATGACTTGTGGACTTCAACTCCCAGAATTCCTGAGCCAGCATGGCTCAGCATGGAAACCTCTCCCTTTCCCCTCAGCGTGGCTGGCTCAGGAATTCTGGGAGTTGAAGTCCACGAGTCATAAAAGAGCAAGGTTGCCTACCTCTGGCCTAAGCCTTGGCCACTCTATGACTTGTGGACTTCAACTCCCAGAATTCCTGAGCCAGCATGGGGGAACTATGGCCCCCTCATGACTCGTGGACTTCAACTCCCAGAATTCCTGAGCCAGCATGGCTCAGCATGGAAACCTCTCCCTTTCCCCTCAGCGTGGCTGGCTCAGGAATTCTGGGAGTTGAAGTCCACGAGTCATAAAAGAGCCAAGGTTACCTACCCCTGGACTAGAAGATTTGTTTAAAAAAGAGAGAGGGAGGGAGGGAGGGAGAGAGACAGAGAGAGATGGGGAGGATCTTCTGGCTATCTCCAGAACCTGGATGTTCAGACGATGTTTCATCAGCTTAATGTCTATGGAGATTCTCAGTCCTCCAGGGTGTGAGTTCCAAAGGTGCTTTTTTTTTCAAAAGGCAATTGGACTTTCCTTATTTTTCCTTGAAGACGTTTCGCTTCTCATCCAAGAAGCTTCTTCAGTTCTGACTGAATGGTGGAGGATGGAAGGATTTATATTCTTTGCAGTCCTCTGGTCATTAGCGCTCTCTCTGAGAGTGCGGGATCAAAGAGGCCATCTACATGAAGACTGATCAGCCCTTTCTCAACGGGGGGGGGGGAATACACACCACCACCTCCTGTTTACAAGACAGTCAGCCGTTTCAAGATGGTGCCACACCTATTTGCACGACTCAGGAGACCCAGAGGGGGACAGATAAACCTCCAAGTGGCCTCAACGACTCAGGAAGAATGCAAGGAATAGACATCCTTCCATTCTCCGTCGTTCAGTCAGAAATGAAGAAGCTTCTTGGATGAGAAGTGAAATCTCTTTTAAGGAAAAAAAAAACCAAGCCTGGTTGCCTTTTGAAAAAGCACCTTTGTGACTTCAGGTTGTTTTTCTTTGAAGAAAGAAAACTGAAAAGGCAGAATGATCCCCAGCCAAGAACTGAACTGCCGCTACCCAGATAGAGATGTAATTTTCCACCATGGGTACTTCCACATCACCATCATTTTCCTTTCCCAATCCTTCCAAAAATATTTTCAGGACAATGCGGTTGTTTTTAATTCTGCTGATCTGAGGTTGCTGAGAACAGATCTCCAACCCAGCCCTGCAGGTGCAGAAGTTGTTGTTGTTGTTGTTTTTTAAAAGAAATATTTCCACACACTATAAAAAAAAAAGGAGAAGAAATAGGTTGCCACCATCCTCACCTTTTCCAAACATCCTTATTTCATGTAATATGCATTAGTTGCGTGAAAAAAACAAAAGCAGAGCCATTCTTATCCTGGGCAGCTCCAATCACATTAAGGAATTGTTTTTCCCTTGAAAAAGCTGCTGGTTCAGGGGAACTTCGGGAACCAGATAATCGAGTGAGTCAAGTGGCAAACGAACCACCCACCTCCTTCTAGTGGTGCCATTTCAAAGAAAAGGCTAATTTTACTGTGGTTTTAAACACCTGCAACTGCCAAAATAAAAATTAGCTCAATCCTTGAGCACAGCCGACGCCGCTGAGGTTGCAAATATCTGAAGCTGCTTTTGAACTGGCGCTTGTCCTGAGACTGCAAATCCAGGAACCTATGACTTGGCTTTCACGTTGCAGAAATATAACTCTGTTGGTTATTGTTTGTTGAATAAAGCGTAATTAGGCTGGTTCACACCTGTCCTTAAACCACAGCGTAGGGGTCCTCAAACTTGGCCACTTTAAGACTTGTGGACTTCAACTCCCAAAATTCCTCAGCCAGCCCTGGGAGTTGAAGTCCACAAGTCTTAACGTGGCCAAGTTTGAAGACCCCTGCCATAGTATGTGTTGCCCGATTTGCCCTACTGCTTGCTTAGCTCACTGTGTAGGAACACACCCTGCATCTGCTACCGCTTCCCAGCTAGAGTCAACTGTGACAAGACAAGACACCAAAAGGGGGAGCCTGCACAAGATCCATAAGCCATCTTCATCTCTAACCAATTACCCTCCAGAAGTATTGGATGATGGCCATCATCATTCTGTGATGAAATGGAGAGAAGAGGTGGATTCCCAAGAGGGAGGGAGAGCATTCCGGAGGAAATAATAATAATAATAATAATAATAATAATAATAATAATAATAATAATAGTAGTAGTAGTAGTAGTAGTAGTAGTAGTAGTAGTAGTAGTAGTAGTAGTAGTAAAGTTGGAAGGTACCTTGGAGGTCATCTAGTCCAACCCCCTGCTCAGGCAGGAAACCCTATACCATTTCAGACAAATGGCTGTCCAGTCTCTTCTTAAAGACTTCCAGTGTTGGAGCATTCAACGCTTCTGGAGGCAGGTTGTTCCACTGGTTAATTGTTCTAACTGTCAGGAAGTTTCTCCTTAGTTCTAGGTTGCTTCTCTCCTTGATTAGTTTCCATCCTTTGCTTCTTGTCCTGCCTTCAGGCACCTTGGAGAATAGCTTGGCTGCCTCTTCGTTAAGAGGCAACTCAGCTTGGATATGATGTGTGAGAGAAAGAGGGTGAGGACAGCCCCTCCCTAACAGTTCCCATAGTATATTGTACAGGTAGTCTTTGACTTTACAACAGTTCCCTTAGTCCAGGGATAGGCAACCTTGGCTCTTTTATGACTCGTGGACTTCAACTCCCAGAATTCCTGAGCCAGCATGGGGGAACTATGGCCCCCTCATGACTCGTGGACTTCAACTCCCAGAATTCCTGAGCCAGCATGGCTCAGCTTGGAAACCTCTCCCTTTCTCCTCAGCATGGCTGGCTCAGGAATTCTGGGAGTTGAAGTCCACGAGTCATAAAAGAGCTCAGGTTGCCTACTCCTGCCTTAGTCTCTGTTCCAAGTTACAACGGCACTGAAAAAAGTGACATGACCAATTTTCACACTTACGACCATTGCCACATCCCCATGGTCACATGATTTACATTTCGATGCTTAACAACTGATTCACACTTATGACGGTTACAGAGTTCCGGGCTCATGTAATCTGCTTATGCGACTTTCTGGCAAGCTAAGTGAATGGGGAAGCCAGATTCACTGAACCACAGTGTGAGTAATTTAACAACTGTAGCAATTCACTTAATGCGGCCAGGAAAGTCGTAAAATGGAGCAGAACTCACTTAATAGGTTTCTTACGTAGAAAATTAAATTTTGGGCCCAATTGTGGTCATACGCTGAGGACTCCCTGTAGATGCAGGAGAGTAGAGTCCTTGGCCTAGCAAGATTTCATCTCTGGTTATGAAACCATAAAAAACTCAGTTGGAAAGAATTATCCTGGGTCTGGCTTGATTTGGGACCAATTCTCAGGTGGCTATCGCAGGATGCTTGGTGCAGCATCCTCAGAATTCACCAACACAGGTAGTCCTTGACTTACCAACATTCATTACATTTGAAGTTACAACAGCACTGAAAAAAAGTGCCTTGCCACCATTCCTCACACTGATGACCATCAAAGCATCCCCACGGTCATGCGATCAAAATTCAGGCGCGTGACAACTGGCATATATTCATGAGAGTTGCAGCGTGCTGGATCACCTGACCGCCATTTGCAAGCTTCCCATCAGGCCTCTGAAAAGCAAAGCCAGTGAGGATTCTATTTGCTCAACATTGGAAAAATGAGATTTACCCACTGAGGAAGAGTTAATTAAAAAAAATTTAGATTGTGCCGAAATGGATAGATTGACATTGAAAATGAAAGAGAAAGAAGATTCAGTATGGGATACCTTTTATCAATGGCTATTTAGCATGTATTAGTAAGTTAAATGTGTTTATGTTGCTGATAAAATATTAAGCATTTGTGAATATAAATTTGCCGACAAAGAGTTAAAGGGAGACTAGTATAGCTATTTCGAGCTGTTTAGCTCTCATCAGCTAGCCATACCCTTCTGAGATTCGAACCCGGGCCGCCTGCACGTTAGGCAGCTGTATTAACCTCTAGGTTAATATATTTGGGGGAAGCCAGATTCACTTAACAACCATGTGGTTCACTCAGCAACTATGGAAAAAAAGGTCATAAAATTGAGTGTGACTCTTTCAACAGCCGCCTTGCTTAGCAACAGAAATTCTGATCTCAATTGTAGTCGTTAGTCGAGAACAACCTGTGTGGCTCCTATATGGAGCAAGACAACATAACCATAGCGCAGTGTTTCTCAACCTTGACAATTTTAAGGCATGTGGACTTCAACTCCCAGAATTCCACAGCCAGCATTGCTGGCTGTGGAATTCTGGGAGTTGAAGTCCACATGCCTTAAAATTGTCAAGGTTGAGAAACACTGCCATAGCCACACAACCACAGTCAGGAGAGAGGGTTGTTGGTTTTTTTAATGCTCTTAAAAGAAGATAGATAGTTTACACTCTCAGTAAAGGAGGCAACCAATTCTGGACTGGAATAAGACATGGACAATTCTACGCTCCCCATATTTGTTGGCATAGTGTGAATAGCTGATTATCCAAATAAAGAATTTTAGGACCTCAATCAGGATCGTCTGCCAGTTCTCAGCAGGCAGCATTTCTTTGCTCTCCAAAAATGTCAGATGCTCAGCAAAGGGAATCTTGAAAACTATCCTGGCAGCTGAACACAGAGAGAGAGGTTGCTCCTTCTGCGGGCTCAAATCTATAATTCTGCCTTTTTCAGGTTATTTCTCCCCCACCCCCACCCCCAAGTAGCTTACAGACGAAAATTGCATTCTTTCTTCCCTTCTCAACAAAGCTCCCTTTTTAGAGAAGAAGAGCAGAGTTATGGCAGGATCCCCTGTTAAAGGTGAAGCTGTGAGAAATGCAAGGATGGGTGAGCCTCGGTTTGAAAAGAGAAAGGAACACTATAGCGTCCTCCCACTTCCCTCCATCTTAACGTTGCAAAAGGTAAAAAAAAACAAAACCAGATCTGATTTCTTTGTCGATTACACCTCATCCCTCCCTTCTACACCTCGGTTCCTATCAACAGTACAGGTAGTCCTCAACTTACAATTGCAAGTAGATCAGAACTTCCCCCACTAAGCAGTACAGTTGTTAAATGAGTCTTTTTTGCCACGGTTGTCAAGTCCTGGTCTCCTGAAAATTTCTTGACTTCTGCTTCCTTTAATATGGATAAGTGATCTAAAATGCAGAGGCTATCTACCATTTTAATGTCTTTGTGGGTGTAGTAGGAGACAGTTCTGGTCACCGCACCTCAAGAAGGATATAATGGAACTGGAAAAGGTGCAAAAAAGGGCAACAAGAATGATCAAGGAAATGGAGCGCCTCCCTTATGAAACCAGATTGCAACGCCCTGGTCTCTTCAGCCTTGAAAGACGCCATTTAAGGGGTGACTTGATCGAAGTGTACAAAATCATGCATGGGATAGAAAAGGTGGATAGAGAAAAATTCTTTTCTCTATCACACAATACCAGGACAAGGGGGCACTCCCTAAAGCTCATAGGTAAGAAAGTGAGGACAAATGAAGGGAAATATTTCTTCACCCAGAGGGTCGTTGATTTATGGAATTCACTTCCAGAAGGGGTCGTGACAGCTGTCAGCCTTGACAGCTTCAAGGCAGGGTTAGATAGATTCATGGATGCCAAGTGTATCGGTGGTTATTAAAACGGATGTCCATGTGCCGCCTCTATGTTGGTTGAGGCAGGCAGGATTCCCTTGAGTACCATTTGTTTGGGGGTCAAGGGAAAGGGAGGGTTTTGCCTTCTCTTTCTGCTCAAGATCCCCATGTACAATTGGTGGGCCACTGTGTGACACAGAATGCTGGACTCGATGGGCTTTGGCCTGATTCAGCATGGCTCTTCTTAGGTTCTTATGTTCTTATAAGCAGGCGGAGCTGGAAGGCGGAGTTAAATGCACCATCATTTTGGAATCATATTGCAGCCCTACAAGACCCTGGTCCAGCCTCCCATGTACTCCTTTGATCCTTGTCTAGCACCAATTCAGCTTTGTGACTGGATTCTTGTGTGTAAGTAGCAACAATAGACTCTTCAATGCTTTGAGCTCAGTGAGTGTTCCTGCTACCATTTGTTTGGTTAACCGTGGTCTCATTTTTTTTCCCCGCCGTGCTCCTTGACTTCCATTATTGGAGCTGGCAAATCATCTGCATTTTCAATTATTTGAGTGACACCATCAATCCCCTTCAGTTGTGTTTTACAAATACTTTGGCAGATCTGAACTGCAAAAATGGGGCTGATCACCAGACAGCAGCAGAGAGAATGGAAAACCCTAAAACTTTGCTGTCCTCTAGTGGCCACCTGGTGTTTCACATCCAAAATTGTTTGCAGGAAACGAATTACTATATTCCAAAGGAAAACATGAATGTATTTCAAGCTAAACCACCTTTACTGCAATCCTCCTCCATCCACTCCGGATGTGTTAGATATTTCATTTCCAATAGTTGTCTTTGGAATGTGGGAGTCTGATTGCAATATATCTTGAAGACAAGAGGGGCAAGAGAAGGGTGTTGTGTGAACAAGCCAGACAATCTCTCCAGGCATGGCACACAAAATAAATAATAGCAATTTTCTTGTTTAAATTTTCTTGTTTCCTAGATCACTGAATCAGCCCAAACCATGGTTAGTTGAACATTCTAAAATTTGTTGAAAAGTCAGGATTAGAAGCCATAATCTGTCTTTTCCCCCAGAAAGAAATAGTTTTAACCACAACTTAGCCTGGAGCGGAAATTGTGACAAAGCGCTTAATTGAAAAGGAAAATATATTTTATTGGAAACAGCTCTTCTAAAATGCCCTGAAAGGTGGAAATGAGTCAGCCTGGGAGGTGAATCCAGTGTGTATATTTTCACCTCTCCGTTTCAACCTCTCAATTACCTGAATTTGTAATGAGGATGTGCGCAGAAGAAAATATTTAATGCAGCCATTAATGATGTGAAGGGAATAAATAGAGGAGGTCTGATCTCCCCCAGCTCTGAACAAATAGACCCCAAACATGGGAGTCACCGAATAAAGCTGATTAGAAGTAATTTGCAAAATTTATCACCCTACGATGTGCCAAGACTGCTTACTTAAGATGATTTTAAAGAAGGATTAAAACTTTACAGACTGAGCAGTAGCCCTCCCTTAATTTAAAAAAAAAACCACACAGACATAAGATGGATATTATTGAATGTAGCTCAGAAATCCAGCACTATAGACCTGGGTTTCTCAACTTTAGCAACTTTTAAGAAGCGTGGACTTCAACTCTGAGAATTCCCCTGCCAGCATGCTAATGAAATTTAAATTGTGTAACTTCAATGCCCAGAATTCCCCAGCCATCATGCTACTGAATTTTAAGATGTGTGACTTCAGCTCTCAAAATTCCCCAGCCATTGTGCTAAGTGACGTCAACTCTCAGGCTGGCTGGGGAATTCTGGGAGCTGAAGTCACACATCTTAAAATTCAGTAGCATGATGGCTGGGGAATTCTGGGAGCAGAATTCACACGTTTTAAAGTTGCCATGGTTGACAAACACCACTACAGACTGTATAAACGTAGATTGCCAGCCCAAAGTAGACCTTCCATATTTAGGAAGAGTCTAAATATGTAGTTAATGCTAATGGTTCCCTTCCTGGCAGATTTCCAGACTGAATGTCTGGCTTTTATTGGTACATTATAGCGCTGAAGCAAGTATGGCAGATGCAGATCTTATGCAGAAAAATCTAGGCTGCTTGTCCAGGCTTCTTCCAGACTAAGGATTAACCAGAAACAATTTCTATGTGTCCGGTAAACGAGGAAAGATTTCCAGTTTACAAACTGTAACTTCCAGATTCAAAGCAACCCATCGCCAATTAAAAAAGATACACAGAACGTAAATATTGGAGCTCAGAAAACAACTCTTCAAGGCACAGTAACTCAGGTACGAGGTGCCATAACAACTGCAGAGATTTGCTAAGAAGCATGGCAAAAGGGTTGTAAAATCGAATGTGACTCACTCAATGAACCACCATCTTGCTTAGCAATGGAAATTATAGTCGTAACTCCAGGACCACCTGTGCAGTCCTGGAACACTGATTTCCTCATTAAAAATGGTTGCAATGATACAGATATTCAAAGTGCAAACGAAGTACGGGTAATGCTCAACTTACAACCACCATCGGGACCAGAATTTTTGTTGTTGTGCAAGATGGTTGTTAATTGAATTGTGCCTGATTTTACAATCTCTTCAGCCACGGGTTGTTAAGCAAATCACTGCAGTTGTGATCTGAACCATGCAGTCAGAATCAAGGTCACGTGAAGTGTTAATACCACTTTACAAGGCTTTGGTAAGGCCACACTTGGAATCCTGCATCCAGTTTTGGTCACCACGATGTAAAAAAGATGTTGAGACTCTAGAACAGTGGTTCTCAACCTTGGGGTCGCGAGACCATTTCGCGGGGGTCGCCGGGCACCGCCGGCTGCCATTTTGTTTTTTTGTTTTTTTTTTTTGTTTTTTTTTTTAAAAATGTTTAATTTTTTTTATTTTTTTTATTTTTTTTGGCGTGCGCGCACCGCGCACGCTCAGATCCACCCGTCGCGCCGGGAAAAAAATTAAAAAAAAATTTAAAAAAATGAAATAAAATTAAATAAAATAAATAAAATAAAAACAAAATGGCGGACCGCAACGGGCGGATCTGCGCATGCGTGGCGCGTGCAACGGGCCGATCCGCGCAGGTGCAGATCCGCCCGTTGCGGTCGCCATTTTGTTTTTTTAAATTTTTTTTAAAAAAATTTTAAATAAAAAATAAAAAAAACAAAATGGCGGCCCGCGATGGGCGGATGTGCGCATGCGTGGCGCGTGCGACAGGCCGATCCGCGCATGCGCAGATCCGCCCATCGCGGCCGCCATTTTGTTTTTGTTTGTTTTTTTTATTTTTTTAAAAAAATTAAAAAACATTTTTTGTGCGCGCGCGCATACGCGCGCCCCCCCGGGTCAGAGTCGCAGCGCGCATGGGCGGGGCAAGTGGGGTCTCAACCTCAGAAAGGTTGAGAACCACTGCTCTAGAAAGAGTACAGAGAAGAGCAACAAAGAGGATTAGGCGACTGGACGCTAAAGCATGTAAGAAACGGCTGCTGGAATTGTGCATGTCTAGTTTAATGAAGAGAAGGCCGAGGGGGGACATGATAGCAGCGTTCCAATATCTAAGGGGCGGCCACAAAGAAGAGGGAATCAAACTCTTCTCCAAAGCACCTGAAGGCAGGACAAGAAGCAACGGATGGAAACTCATCAAGGAGAGAAGCAACCTAGAACTAAGGAGAAACTTCCTGACAGTGAGAACAATTAACCAGTGGAACAACCTGCCTCCAGAAGCGGTGAATGCTCCAACACTGGAAGTTTTTAAGAAGAGATTGGACAGCCATTTGTCCGAAATGGTATAGGGTTTCCTGCCTGAGCAGGGGGTTGGACTAGATGACCTCCAAGGTACCTTCCAACTTGATGATTCATCATCATCATCATCATTATTGTTGTTGTTGTTGTTATTATGCAAATCCAGCTTCCCCCATTGACCTTGCTTGTAGGAAGCTGGCTGGGAATTTTGCAGATCACCATTGCGTGAACCCAGGACACTGCAACCATCAGAGCCCAGATTTTGATCATGGGGATGCTGCGACGGTCATAACTGCGAGAACCAATCGTAAGTCAAATTTTTCAGTGCCGTTTTAATTTTAGCGAATGGTCGCTAAATGGACACCTGTAAGCCAAGGACTCTTTGCATGCCCCCCACCTGTCAAAGGTAAGCCAGTCCAAGGGAGTGTTTTGCAGAGCCTCTTCCGAGATTTCAGCCGATCTATAAATCCTGGCTCTACCTCTGGCAACAGAAAGGCAAGGAGTGCCTGCAAATTGCAAGAGGGAAAGAGCCCGTGTATAACCCACCCCTGTTCCAGCTCACGTCCCCCCCTCCGAGGAACAGCAGAACTCGTTCTCCAGCCCTGTAAATCTCTCCCAAACTGCCTTGCAGTGATGCATCCATCATCTCTGTGACTCCACTCGAATTTCCTCCAATTTGTCAATCTGTCTCTCCCGGAGAAGTCAACTTGCAGTCCCGGGGACTGTCAGCAGGCCTAGAGACTCCGGGTGTCTCCCTAAGCAGGAAACCTGCAGCCAGCTTGGGAGAAGGCATTAGACGCAGTGTTTCTCAACCTTAAACTGCAAGTATTTTCTATATTTTACTTCTGATCAATTACTTTCACAATCAACAAAATGTATCCAAGATGGCGATCGCTTTCACTATAAAGAGAAAGTTACCGGAAGTGAAAGTGAAAAGTGAAAGCGCAACGTGAGAGCGAGCGCTAGAAGGCAGTTTAGACTCATAACTTAAAATTTTTACAAAGTATACCTAAAGAAGACAAAAAGAGGATACATCTTGGCAATATATGTGTAAGGATTTTTCCTCTGCATGAAGAAACCTTGTTAACAGTGGACTGAATATAGAATGGCTACCAGACAATCAAAAATAGTTCCCTCAAAGGTGGCAGGCAGCATCCTCCCCAGCTCAGCCCCCTAAAATACCAGTAAATACTTTTCCTGCTCCCCCATCTTCCTCAATATCTACAGAGTCCCAGACCCCCCCTGTCTACCCAAGCCTCTCCAGAAATGCATATTGTGAAAGATTTAAAGGCTGCAATGTCAGCAATGACTGAAAATCTAGAGAAGAGGCTTGAAGAAATGAATGGCAATTCTGAAAAAAGGATTGAAAAACTGGACAATTTTAAGGCATGTGGACTTCAACTCCCAGAATTCCACAGCCAGCATTGCTGGCTGTGGAATTCTGGGAGTTGAAGTCCACATGCCTTCAAATTGTCAAGGTTTGAGAAACACTGCATTAGAGAGACCGCTGACGGGTTCGAGGGAGAGGCAGGCTTCCTTCACATTGGCTCTTTACTAAGGTGACCAACTTTTTCACAATGAAAAGGAGGACACAAATAAATTGAAGAAAAAAATATCGTAAATAAAAGAAACATTTTATTCATTGCAACAATCATACAGACAACTTGCATGTGCAAAGTTTGCCGGCTGGGTGTTTTGGCGCGCTCAGCAGCAATTCCTATTGGCTTTCGAAAGCCAATAGTGGGAGTAGCACAGCTCAGGCAAAAGTTTGAAAAAAAAAAACCATCAAAAAAAGGTGCCGGAACGCCATTCTGAGCGTTCTATGAGAAGAAAAAAAGCCCTGCAGATTAGTCCACAAATATTGAAAAGGAGGACGTGAAGGAGGACACTTTTTGAGGGAGGGCAGAACTTACAAAAGGAGGACTGTTCTCCCTAAAGGAGGACAGTTGGTCACCTTATCTTTACACCAGGGGTCCCCAATTACTGGGCCGTGGCCTACTTCCGGGCTGAGGCCTGTTTGGAACTGGGTCATGCAAGCAGCTGGGGAGCCCGTCTGCGAATCTCCATATTTTTTTCCCAAGCTGGCAAGGTTGGGTACCACTGCTTTACACTATCAGAGGGACTTCTCTGTGCCTAACCCAGGGGTAGGCAACCTTGGCTCTTTTATGACTCGTGGACTTCAACTCCCAGAATTCCTGAGCCAGCATGGCTCAGTATGGAAACCTCTCCCTTTCCCCTCAGCATGGCTGGCTCAGGAATTCTGGGTGTTGAAGTCCACGAGTCATAAAAGAGCCACGGTTGCCTACCCGTAGCCTAGGAGGCTCACCACTTAGAACAGGAGGACTTAGGACAGGGGCAGGCAACCTTGGCTCTTTTATGACTCGTGGACTTCAACTCCCAGAATTCCTGAGCCAGCCATGCTGAGGGGAAAGGGAGAGGTTGCCATGCTGAGCCATGCTGGCTCAGGAATTCTGGGAGTTGAAGTCCACCAGTCATAAAAGAGCGGAGGTTGCCTACCGCTGCCCTAGCCAGACATGCAACTCATGCAGGTTGGGGAATTCTGGGAGTTGAAGCCCATAGGTCTTAAAGTTGCCACGTTTGGAGAATAGACGAAACTGGCTCAAAATGCTTCTGACTGCTTTGATTTTCCACGACATGAATACAGACTGTTCAGCCATTATGAATGATCGCCATCACCATTTAACACCGTAGAATTACATAGAGCAACGTATTCATACTTATTTTTTCCTTTATGATCTTTTGGTCAAGGTTATTAAGCACATTGCTGCCGTTGTTCAGTGAATCATGCCGTCATTAAGCGAATCTGGCTTCCCTCATTGAATTTGCTAGCCAAGAAGCCAGCTGGGAAAGTCAGAAATAGCATCACATTTGCAACTACCGGTATGATGCATTTGCAACCGTCATACAGGCCTGCTGGTTGTTAAGCACCTGAATTTTGATCACATAACCACGCTGTGATGGTCGTAAGTGTGGGGAGCAGTCATAAGTCATTATTTTGCTGTAACTTTGAACAATCCCTAAATGAATGGTTGTGTTAAGTTGAGGACTGCCAGTAAACCATAGGGACGGAACATATGGGCGTTTTCTATATGGGCGTTTTCTTGGTGGCCCGTGCTGTGCTTTCCTTGCCTGCAATTAATTCTTCAATCATAATTGGAACTGGCTCCACAATTCTAACCCTGATTAGGAGACACCTGCTCTTCATTAGCAAATCTTTGCTTACCCACAAAGGACTCTCCCCCTCCTTCCAACATCCCTTAATTAAAATGAAGCAACTCAACTGGTCATCTCCCCGAGGACCAAATCTTGCCTTAAGCCGTACTTTCCTCCTACCTAGCTGGAGTGTGACGCTTCCAAGGCCAAGCTAAACCATCCTCCTCTCTCACCCGGGCAATTGGTATTCAGAAATGGACTGTCTCAGACAATGCAAGTTCCACAAAGCCATCTTCAAATCATTGTTCCAGGCAGCCCTCATCTCCTCCAATTATGTGGCCTGTGTGTGTTTTCAAAGCCAGCCACAAGCGGGTGACTCTTACTGACATTCTGCAGTACAGAAGTGCATAAATTATATGGTGCACAAAAATAAAATTCGGGAGATGGTGACCCTCAATTGAATGAATTCCCCCTTTGCCAAGATATTGTCAGGCTGTGTGTGGGTGTGAATGGACGGAAGGAAGAACTCATAAGAAGAGGCTCCATGCAGTGAATGTAGAGGAAAGGGGGAAAGCAGGGTCAAACTTGAAGGAAGTTCCAAAAATACTAACTCTCCATCCAGTTCTCCTTACCCCTTCCCACCTCTTCTCTCCTTTACCCTCTCCCATCTCTTCTCCCCCCCCAAATATAAAGATACCAGACTTATGCACGCAGCATGCAAAGAAAACATAGGTAAGTAAACAGCAGAGTTTGCATTTTAAAAATAAACTCTGCCAATATCCTTCCCAGGTACAAATCTGGATTCCTTTGGCTTCAGAGATTGAAATTGTTGACTGCAAGACTATGAACTGGCCCCAAGTTACAGCGGTAGAGATGGAATTCTGTTAAGAATAATTGCCTCAAGAACACAGAAAGCCAGAAGTCTAGTGGTTAAATCACTAGCCTAGAAACCAAAAGACACAGAGTTCTAGTCCTGCCTTAGCATGAAAGCTGGCTGGGTGACCTTGGGCCAATCACCAGGAGACGCTGAGTTCTAGTCCTACCTTAACCATGAAAGCCGGCTGGGTGACTTTGAGCCAATCAACAGGAGACGCTGGGTTCTAGCCCCGTCTTAGGCACGAAAGACAGCTGGGTGCCTGTGGGTTCTCTCTCTCTCTCTCTCAGCCCAGCCCACCTTGCAGGGTGGTTGTGGTGGGGAAAATAGGAGGTGGAAAGACCATGATGCATGTTCGTTGCCTTGACTCATTTATAAAATAATAAAGGCGGGATAAAAAAACACAGGGGGGGGGGGAAATCTAACAATAGAGCTTCTTTCGGAGAGACGCTGCCAGCCAGAACTGACAACGAACACTCCCATTCCTCAGCCCCTCAAAGCTATTCGTAGCTGATCTTTTATCATCTTCCTTGCCATCAGCCTCCAGACAACCAAGGAAAACATAATCTGTTCAGCTTCCCTTCTGCTGGCCGTGTTAATTAGTTCATTGTCGATGCATTTCTCAGCCGATTCCCCCCCCTCACCGCAGCCAAGAAATAACCCGTTCAGAGATAAGAGGAGAATTTACAAAGATGTGAAGCTCCTAAGATGGTTGAAACCTCTGCAAGGAAATGCGAGGCTGTAGGGAACTGCAAGGCCAGGAGAGGCAAACTCCTGACCATGGGGCCAAAAGACTCCATCACCTTTGCAGAGCTTCCACATCAGAGATGGAAATGTCATTTTCCAGGAGGCAACTTTGGGCACGATGCAGCTGAGATAGAGATACATACTTCTCTACGACCGGTGAGAACGCACAGGGTCGGCCTCCTCCGGGTCCCGTCAGCGAAACAAGCGAAACAATGTCGTCTGGCGGGTCCTAGGGGGAGGGCCTTCTCTGTTGTGGCGCCTGCCCTCTGGAACCAACTGCCTCCTGAAGTCCGCGTTTCTCCGACTCTCCCGGCCTTCCGGAAAAATTTAAAAACTCATCTTTGCCGGCAGGCCTGGGGATGACTGTGGTTGATTGTTGAATTGAATGTGTGTTCTTTTTTTATTGATTTTTTTTTAAGATATATTTGTTTGGATTTTTTATGGTACTTCACTGTTATATATATGTTGTTAGCCGCTCCGAGTCCCTTGGAGAGGAGCAGCACACAAACCCAAATAAAATAAAGGTAACCCCCGACTTTCAGCCATTCATTCAGTGACAGTTTGGAGTTACAATGGCACTGGAAAAAGTGACTTGACCGTCGTTCGCACTTACGACCATTGCAGCATCTCCCATGGCCACGAGATCAAAATTCAGACGCTTGGCCACAGATTTGCATTTATGACGGTCGCAGGGTCCCAGGGATCACGTGATCTCCTTTTGCAACCTTCTGACAAGCAAAGTCAATGGGGAAAACAGATTCACTTAACAACCTAGCTTAATAACGGCAATGATTCGCTTAATAACTGGGGCAAGAAAAAGGCAATAAAATGGGGCAAAGCTGACTTAAACCACCGTCATGCTTAGGAATGGAAATTTTGGGCTCAGTTGCGGTCATAAGTCGAGGACTACCTGTAGATGGGCTTAACCCTGAGCAGAGAGGATTGTGGGAGATTGCCCAAGGGCACTACTGATTGTGGAGTGGAGCCACAGCTTATGCCAAGGGACCCTGGGTGGACCAGGGGTTTGACCGTGCATGAAGCAGCTTCTACCTCCTGTCTTATCTAACCATCCCCCAAAAAACGGGAAAGAGCCTCTAAAACAGAGTGTCCAATCTTCGGCTCCTTTAAGACCTGTGGAATTCTGGGAGTTGAAGTTTACAGGTCTTAAAGGGGCCAAGGTTGCCCATCCCTGCTCTAAAGGCAGAGGGCAGAGCATCTAGTCCAGGGGTAGGCAACCTTGGCTCTTTTATGACTCGTGGACTTCAACGCTCAGAATTCCTGACTCAGCTATACTGACTCAGGAATTCTGGGAGTTGAAGTCCACGAGTCATAAAAGAGCCAAGGTTGCTTACCCCCGACCTAGTCTAATTTGGAATGCCTCTCTACAAATTCAATCTCACAATCCTAACGAAGGAAATTAAATTATACTGAACTTAGCAGGGTTTCCCCCCCCCCGCCTCGGATAAATATGCATAGGACAGGGCTGCAAATTTTAAATATGGTTACTGGAAAGGTATCCAAAGCCTGTCCTTCATCCTCCACCTGTGTACATACAATATGTCTCTCTCTCTCTGTCTCTCTCTTTTTGTCTCTCTCGGACACCTACAATGTATAGATATACGCACACCTGCAGTGTAACAGCTGCCACAGAGTAGAAATACAGCTGGATGCAAGAGCTGATCAGCAGGCATAATTTTGACCTTCTGCAGGCAACATCTATGAAGCCAACCTTTTAGGGCTCCCCTCTTTCTCCTCCGCTGCCCCCTCCCCCAAATCTCCAAAACAGAACCCTAAGGTAGGAATGGAGGGTGGCTGTGCCCCCATCTGAAGGTTACCCAGCTGCTTTCCTCCCCGTTGATGTCACAAGAGGCTGCTACATCACCATCCCCTGGTCTGGTTGCCTTAGCAACATCCCCACCGGCTGTTGCTAGGTACCACAACTCTGACTGAGTGGTGAACAGTGATGGAGGGGTGTGAAGTTATTGCTGTGTCAGCTCATTCCTTTTATCGCCCCTCCCTGGAATCTCCTGTGCAGCCAGCCAGAACTGCCAAGGTCATCCCCTTCCTTCTGCCAAGGTCAACCACCCACTGCCCCAAAATAAGCTTAGCTCTGCAGAAACCTCAGCGCCCAACTGCGCCCCTTTCCATTCCGTGCTACCTTCCTTCCTTCCTCCCTCCAGACTCTTTTCCAGCCCCACCTTAACTCCATCCCCTCCATGGGGGGGGTATAATCTATCTGATTAATTTTAACCAGGATTTCTTAAATAGCATCAAGGAGAGCCTCCCCAAAGAGATGTGGCGGGTTGCCAGGGAAGGCACAAAAGCCATTCACGTCCTCTCCCCGTGGTGCCTGCTCTGTGCCAGGGGAAGGAATGGCAAGCCACTGCCTCTCTTCCCTAATAGAAGAAGCTTGGCCTGGAAGAGTGAACAAGAGAGCAATTATTCATTCTCTTCCCAAGCGCTGGAATTCACGCTCAGCCAGCCCAGCAGATTGACAGCTCGGCTCCGGATGGGACAAGACCAAGTTATTTCTTCACCTGATGTATACCGAATCATCATCAGGAAGTGCTTTGACAGGCCTCCTGGTGTGTGGGCTCTTTGGGGTCTCAACTGGCCAAGGGGATCCAGAAGATGGCTGTTCTTTCCAATAGCAAGGGAGAGTTTGCTGGCTGGGGAATTCTGGGAGTGGTAGTCCACGCATCTCGAAGAGTCCAAGGTTGTGAAATAGTTGGCCAAACAGACTCTTCCCTTCAACTTGATGGACATGGTTATCTCGATGGATCCAAGCTGTCGGTCTAACTAAGGGGGACACGATGTGAGCCCATGTTGTGAGCCGCCCTGAGTCTTGGGAGAGGGGCAGCATATAAATTAAATTAAATAAATAAATAATGATAGCCGTGTTCCAATATCTCGGGCTGCCCCAAAGAAGAGGGAGGCAAGCTATTCTCCAAAGCGCCTGAAGGCAGGACAAGAAGTAACTGGTGGAAACTAACCAAGGAGAGAAGCAACCTAGAACTAAGGAGAAATTTCCTGACAGTTAGAACAATTACCCAGTGGAACAACCTGCCTCCAGAAGTGGTGAATGCGCCAACACTGGAAGTTTTTAAGAAGAGACTGGAGAGCCATTTGTCCAAAATGGTGTAGGGTTTCCTGCTTGGGCAAGGGGTTGGACTCAATGACCTCCAAGGTCCCTTCCAACTTTATTATTATTATTATTATTATTATTATTATTATTATTATTATTATTATTATCATCATTATCATTATCATTATTATTATGTGCAAGGGGGAAGGTCCTCTTTATAATTCCCTCTCTTTCTCTGGGGGATCTTCGGCTGACAATGCTGGAGACAAGCTGTTAAGCTAAAGGGGCAAACTATTAATTGATGGGAGACTTGAAGACACCCGTGGGAGAGAAAGTAAAAAAAAAAAAGCCTGGGGGAGGGAAACAGAGAGCATTGATCCCCAAAGATTGGGGAGAAAGATCATCAAATGATAGATAAGAAGCTAGTCCTTAAATTGGCAAGTCCCTATTTCATGAACAAGAATTCGAGGCAAACTCAAAGAGAAATAAAGTATCAGGCTTTGAAATCTGGGATAAATTTTACTATTGGTGGGAGTCGAGGAGGACTGTTGGGGTTATAGATTAGCGTCAATATGGAAATGTATATAATTTTAGGCTAGCCAATAGAGAAATGAATTAAGTATTGTATAAAAAAACTCATACGTATCTATAGAGATAAAGAACTAAATGTAAGAAGAGAAATAATTTGATACAAATGTTTATACTGGAATGTTACGTCATGTCCAATGTTTTCTTTTTTAACTGTATTGTAAATAAAAGATAACTCAATCTATCCGTCCATCAGCCTGGGGGGGGAGCTTTTGACCCCCTCGGAGAAGGTCCGCAACTTGGGCGTCCTCCTCGATCCACAGCTAAATTTGGAACATCATTTTTCGGCTGTGGCGAGGAAGACATTTGCCCAGGTCCACCTGGTGCACCAGTTGCGGCCCTATTTGGACCGGGAGTCTCTTCTCAGTCACTCATGCCCTTATCACCTCGAGGCTCGACTACTGCAATGCTCTCTACATGGGGCTACCTTTGAAAAACGTTCGGAGACTTCAGGTAATGCAGAATGCAGCTGCGCGAGCAGTGTTGGGCCTGCCCAGAAATGCCCACATTTCGGCATCACTCCGCGAGCTGCATTGGCTGCCAATTGGTCTCCGAACCCAATTCAAAGTGTTGGTTATGACCTATAAAGCCCTACATGGCATCGGACCAGGTTACTTACGGGACCGTCTGCTGCCCCATGAAACCCAGCGACCGGTTAGGGCCCACAGTCGGCCATCTCCAGGTCCCGTCAGCCAGACAGTGTCGCCTGGCGGGGCCTAGGGGAAGAGCCTTCTCTGTTGCGGCCCCGGCCCTCTGGAACCAACTCCCCCCGGAGATCCGTATCGCCCCCACCCTCTCCGCCATTCGTAAACTGCTCAAAACACATCTTTGCCGACAGGCCTGGGGCAGTTAACATCTTGCCCCAGCCAGTGTATGTTTGTGTGTATGTTTGTTGAATGATTGGTTTTCTTTTAACTTAGGGGTTTTTATATATGTATTTTAACTGGTGATTTCTATTTATGTTGTGAGCCGCCCTGAGTTCTCCGGAATAGGGCGGCATAGAAGTCAAATCAAATAAATAAATAAATAAAAAACCTTTTAAAAAAAAAGAAATAAAATAAATAAAGTATCAAGATTCCTGGTATTTTTTTTTTTCATTCCAAACCTGCTGAACTTCAGTCTCGTGTACCAGCCGGAAAGAAATCCATTACAGCTAGTCCTTGACTTTTGACCAAAATTGAACCAACATGTCTGTCGTTAAGAAAGACAGCTAAGTGAGTTTTGTCCCATTTTACAACCATCCTTGCTACAGTTGCTAAGTGAATCACTGCAGATGTTAAGTTAGCCGGCTTCCCCCACGGACAAGGCTTGTCAGAAGTTCCCTGCAACCATCATAACGATGAGCATCCGAATTGTGATCACGTGACTACATGGAGGCTGCAACGGTCGTAAGTGTGTGAAAAACGATCATAAGCCACTGTTTTCAGTGCCGTTGGAACTTCGAATGGTCACTACATGAATAGTTGTAAGCTGAGGATCTACCTGTATACTGCCTTTCTGGGTTTATGCTAGTTCTAAAATCCTGCTCCACCTGCCATCATAGGAACACACCTGCCTGGAGAAGTGGTGACATTTGCATTTCAAATTGTTGGTTATGGCCTATAAAGCCCTACATGGCATCGGACCAGGTTACTTACGGGACCGCCTGCTGCCTCACGAAACCCAGCGACCGGTTAGGGCCCACAGAGTCGGCCTTCTCCAGGTCCCGTCAGCCAGACAGTGTCGCCTGGCGGGGCCTAGGGGAAGAGCCTTCTCTGTTGTGGCCCCGGCCCTCTGGAATCAACTCCCCCCCGGAGATCCGTATCGCCCCCACCCTCTCCGCCTTTCGTAAACTCCTTAAGACCCATCTCTGCCGACAGGCCTGGGGGGGTTGACATCTTGCCCCTAGCCAGTGTATGTTTGTGTGTACATTTGCTGAATGAATGGTTTCTTAATTTAGGGGTTCTCTTTTTTTATATATGTATTTTTATATATGTATTATGTAGTTTTTTATATTGGATTTCTATTTATGCTGTGAGCCGCCCTGAGTTCCTGGAATAGGGCGGCATAGAAATTTAATAAATAATAATAATAATAATAATAATAATAATAATAAATTCTCCCTTGACATATAATGAATGGTGTGATTGGTCTCCTCTACTTTTCAGCCTCAGTTCCCCTTTCTAGGAAACAGCAATGCTAAAATATAAAATATAAAAATAAGAGCAGGGGACTATAATTTTAACGAGAACTGAAGTGGTTTACAAGAGGACTCACGTCTCGTTGAAACACTTCTGCAAGATTTGGGAAGAATACCAAGACCTGAGGCATCGGTGGGATTGAACGCAGATTTCTTGAGGAGCAATTCCATTTTTAAAAAAAAATTTTTTAAGAAAGCACTTTCAGTTGCTTGAGAGTGTGGGGGGGGGATAAAAAGACACACTATTGTCTCTTTGTTGACATGCATGCTGTAGAAACAGAGTGCTTTCACAAATGATGCTAAGAAGGGCCTTTGAATTTCTCATGTCTGCAAACTGGGGTAAAAAAAAACAAAACAACCCGACATTGATTAGAATGCGCGTTCAATTTACCAAAGTGTGCGGCTTCGTTCCATATTGCGTTTACAACATTCAGAAGCGATGCGTTCGAGACTAAACAGGGCCCTTAACATCTCTTGAGCATTCCCCAAACATCCCCCAAAAGCCGCTGTGAGAGAAAACAGATCAAAGCACTCCCGGTCCCCGATTCTCTGCAGACAGGAACACAGAGGTGGGGATGGAAACAGGATCAATGATCCCATTGTGGCTTTCGTCGAAATTGACATGAGGAAGGGGGGGTCTCCGAGAGAAGGGTAATCTAATGCTGAAGGAAGAAAGAGCTCCTGATCTTTCTGCGCTAGCCTGAGTTCGGTTTCACACAATCCACTGATCCTGTTTATTCAGAAGCCAGTCACAAGGAGTCTAAATGGAGTTTAGCCAGGTTTTTGGAAGAGTGTTTTCTAGTCCATGCATTCCACATATAGAATAGAATAGAATAGAATAGAATAGAAGAGAAGAGAAGAGAAGAGAAGAGAAGAGAAGAGAAGAGAAGAGAAGAGAAGAGAAGAGAAGAGAAGAGAAGAGAAGAGAAGAGAAGAGAAGAGAAGAGAAAAGAATAGAGAATGGAATGGAATTACAGAATGGAATGGAATTACAGGATGGGGTGGGGTGGGGTGGGGTTGGATGGAATGGAATGGAATGGAATGGAATAGAATGGAATAGAATAGAATAGAATAGAATAGAATAGAATAGAATAGAATAGAATAGAATAGAATAGAATAGAATAGAATAGAATAGAATAGAATAGAATAGAATAGAATAGGAATAGAATGGAATGGAATGGAATGGAATGGAATAGAATGGGAATAGGATAGGATAGGATAGGATAGGATAGGATAGGATAGGATAGGATAGGATAGGATAGGATAGGATAGGATAGGATAGGATAGGATAGGATAGAATAGAATAGAATAGAATAGAATATGGAGTGGAATGGAATGGAATGGAATGGAATGGAATAGAATAGAATAGAATAGAATAGAATAGAATAGAATAGAATAGAATAGAATAGAATAGAATAGAATAGAATAGAGAATGGAATGGAATGGAATGGAATGGAATGGAATGGAATGGAATAGAATAGAATAGAATAGAATAGAATAGAATAGAATAGAATAGAATAGAATAGAATAGAATAGAATAGAATAGAATAGAGAATGGAATGGAATGGAATGGAATAGAATAGAATAGAATAGAATAGAATAGAATAGAATAGAATAGAATAGAATAGAATAGAATAGAATAGAATAGAATAGAATAGAATAGAGATGGAAGGGACCTTGGAGGTCTTCTAGTCCAACCCTCTGTTCAACCAGGAGAACCTAAACCATCTCAGACAGGTGATTGTCCATTCTCTTCTTGAAAATTTCCAATGATGGAGCACCCACAATTTCTGGAGGCCAGCTGTTCCACTGGTTCATTGTCCTCACTGTTTCTCCTTAGTTCCAGGTTGCTTCTCTCCTTGATCAGTTTCCAGCTGTTGTTTCTCGTCCTTCTTTCTGGTGCTCTGGCGAACAACCTGACCCCCCTCTGCCTTGTGGCGGCCCCTCGGATACTGGAATATGTATGTCGGACAAGTGTTCCTCAATCTTGGCAGCTTGAAGATGTGTGAATTCAACTCCCAGAATTCCTCAAGTCAGCCACGCTGGCTAGGGAATTCTGGGAATTGTAATCAAGCACCCAAGGTTAGAGCTCGAAGCATTGTTAGAGAACCCAAACAGCCACTTCACAGTCTGTTTCTCTTGCTCCTCTCTGGAAGGAAGTTTTCAAAGTATTTCTAGCAGGACCGGTCCAGATTCTGTAACCGCTTCGTTCCCTATGCCATCCGTCTGGTACACTCACAGTTGTTAAGCGAACGGCACTGTCATTAAGAGAATCCAGCATTCCCCATTGACATCGTTAGCTGGAAGCCAACTGGGAAGGTCGCAAACGGTGATCACATGACTGCAGTCATCATAAATACATGCCGATTGTCAAGCCCTTGAATTTTGACTACATGGCCTTGGACAGGGGTAGGCAACCTTGGCAACCTTTTATGACCCGCGAACTTCAACTCCCAGAATTCCTGAGCCAGCCTGGCTCAGCTTGGAAACCTCTCCCTGTCCCCTCAGCGTGGCTGGCTCAGGAATTCTGGGAGTTGAAGTCCACCAGTCATAAAAGAGCCAAAGTTACCTACCCCTGGTCTGGGCCTAGGCCGCTTTATGACTGGTGGACTGCCAGAATTCCTGAGCCAGCATGGCTCAGCTTGGAAACCTCTCCCTTTCCCCTCAGCATGGCTGGCTCAGGAATTCTGGGAGTTGAAGTCTACGAGTCATAACAGAGCCCAGGTTGCCTACCCCTGGCCTTGGGGATGCTGCAATGCTCATTAAGCGTGAGGACCAGTCACTTTTTTCAGTGCCCTTTGAACGGCCGTTAAAACGATTGGTTGTAAGTCGAGAACTACTTGGACAAGACATCGGCTGCCAACACTGTGTGTCCCACTCATCCAGTCTCTTCTTTCAGAGCCATCAGCAGCCGTCCCTCCGATTTTGCAAGGAATTGTTCAGACTCTAACAAAAACAACTGACTGACGCATTATAAAGAAGAAAAATAAGAAAGACAAAGATAGAAAGGCGTCTCAGGAAGGGAAGGAGAGAGAAGAGGGTGGTCCTCCCAACTTACATAATGCATTCCTATTTTTAACTCACTTCTGCTTTGACCTCCAGAGGTAAATACTTAAAGGGGTTTTGCTTCAGGTGCTAACATAAACCTGGAGGCTCTAGAGATTTCCACGCCTTGACTTCAAACCAGCAGCAGAACGTTTTGGATCAGAACCAGGGAGAGAAAACCTTTGCTTCTGCTGAAATTCCCTCCTTCGGGAAATCAAAAAAACGATGGGAGAAGAGGAAATTTCACTGAGCCCAGCCCTCCACCTTCCTGGAGAACCTCATCTTTCTGAAGACAGCTTTGTTGGAGGGACGACCAGCCCAACGGCTGGACCGAAAGAAATGAGAGTGAGGCTACCTGCCAAGGGGGAGTCAGTAATAAAACCAAGATCATAACCCAACCATCTGATCAAAACTCTGCTCTTTTGATGTGTGCTTCTGGTCGTCATCTTGACTTTTTTGACCCCTCCCTCCTCCTGCAGACACTTCTGCAAGAGTGGGATAATCTTGAAGGCACCCACCGGTTAGAGCAGGGGTAGGCCACCTTGGCTCTTTTATGACTGGTGGATTTCAACTCCTAGAATTCCTGAGCTAGCATGACAGAAGTATGGCCCCCTCATGACTGGTGGACTTCAACTCCCAGAATTCCTAAGCCAGCATGGCTCAGCTTGGAAACTTCTCCCTTTTCCCTCAGAATGGCTGGCTGAGGAATTCTGGGAGTTGAAGTCCACGAGTCATAAAAGAGCCAAGGTTGCCTACCCCTAATCTAGGTCGGTCTGTGTGTCTGTCTGTCTGTCTGTCTATCATCTAGGTCAGGGATAGGCAACCGTGGCTCTTTTATGACTCATGGACTTCAACTTCCAGAATTCCTGAGCCAGCATGGTGGAAACTTTGGCCCCTTCATGACTTGGGGACTTCAACTTCCAGAATTCCTGAGCCAGGAATGTGCAAAAAAAAAAAAAGGTTCAATCTATCAATTTAAATTTCTCACGGGGGAAAAAAAAGATCTTGCAAAGTTGGAATTGATTGATTGAACTTTTTAGTCCCACCCAGTCTGCCGTTACCACCGCAGCCACGCCCACCCAATGGGCCACACCCACCCAATGAGCCACACCCACCCGGCACCCAACGATGCATAAGTGGGTTTGGGGTTGCAGTTTGGGCACTCGGTCTCTAAAAGGTTCGCCATCACTGCCCTATCCCATTTCAGACAAGCGGTTGTCCAATCTCTTCTTAAAAGCTTCCAGTGATGGAGCACCTACAACTTCTGGAGGCAGATAATTGCACTGACTAATTGTTTTAACTCTCAGGAAATTTCTCCTTAGGTCCAGATTGCTTCTCTCCTTGATTAGTTTCCATCCGTTGCTTCTTGTCCTGCCTGCAGGTGCTTTGGAGAATGGATTGACTCTCATCTTCTTCATAGTAGCCTCTCCAAGATTGGAAGACTGCTATATCACCCCTAGTCCATTTTTTCGTTCAACTAGATATATCTGATTATACGGAAAGGGGAACAAATTTTCCCTTTCGGCAAATCAATCTTTCTTGCTATTTGACTAATTATTTATATGTTGAGGTTTCAACGGCATCTGTTTTGCACTGGTGACAGGTTTGGGAAAGGTGCAAATTCAGAAACGAGCACCAGTGCATAACGCCACCCTCCCCCCCAGCCCAACTATACCCCAATGCATGCAGTCACCAAAATGAGAAAGTTTGGGGTGCAGGTGCCCCTTTGAAAGCCAAATCAAGGACCCACATTCTCCATCCCCAATTTATGGAAGACCTTGGAGAAAGATTCGGAAAAAGCTTGTTTTTCCCTTCATCCTTTCCAGCACGCCCACCTCTTATTTATTTAATTAAAAGAATATTTTAAACACCTTCCGAGCTTTCCTCTCTCTCTCTGGGTGAGAGTTTTAACAGAAAACAGTGGCCCAGTTTTTCTCTTTCCGCTTTTTCGAATCACACAGAACAGCCCAAAGGCTTCCAAATGCATCTACATCATATATATATATAAAAAACATCCTATAAATCTTTCACAGGCGTGCACATTCAAAAGAACAGCAGATTAAAGTGAGATAAAAATGAAAGATTAAAAAAATGTTTTTAAACTTCAGGGGGAAAAAATAAAGCCACAAATTATGAGCGCTGGCGGAAGACACCCCAGATTCACGAGAGGAGGGAGAAAGACAGATGAGGAAGATGGTAGATATCACAGGAAAATTTTATCTATTTTTTTTTTAATTTCACAGCAAGCAAGAGACCCGGTATAATGAGGGATTTCAATTATATATTCCATTCTTAGAGAAATTGCAGGCTTTCTTTAAAGAAGTCCCAATGAATTCCCATTAGCTTATTGCTTTGTTAATCCTCTCATTTACCGATGCATATTGATTTTCACTTGGGTGACCCTTTTTCAATCTGGTGCCCGTCAGGGATATATATGCTCATTATCATCATTTCCAGCGCGGGGCCAAGCACACAGAGTCTTATGGAGACCTGGATTTGCACCACATTATTCGCACATTATCCTGAGTAATAGTTCCACCTTAACTTTCTGAAGAGTTACAGGAGACCTATCAATTCCTCTTAATGTAACTCGGTATCAGAATTTTGGATCATCTGCTATTCTAAGATGGGAATAGGGAGGAGAACCATTCCATATATCTAGTTTAATGAAGAGAAAGACGAGGGGGGACAGGATAAGCAGTGCTCCAATATCTCAGGGGCTGCCCCAAAGAAGAGGGAGTCAAGCTATTCTCCAAAGGACCTGAGGGCAGGACAAGAAGCAATGGATGGAAACTAATCAAGGAGAGAAGCAACCTGGACCTAAGGAGAAACTTCCTGACAGTCAGAACAATTAACCAGTGGAACAACCTGCCTCCAGAAGTGGTGAATGCTCCAACCCTGGAAGCTTTTAAGAAGAGACTGGATAGCCATTTGCCTGAAATGGGATAGGGTAGTGATGGCGAACCTTTTAGAGATCAAGTGCCCAAACTGCAACCCAAAACCCACTTATGTATTGTCGGGTGCCAGGTAGGTGTGGCCCATTGGGTGGGCATGGCTGCGGTGGTAACAGCAGACTGGGTGGGACTAAAAAGTTCAATCAATCAATTCCAACTTTGAGAGATTTTTTTTTCCTCCATGAGAAATTGATTGATTGATTGATTGAACTTTTTTTTTTTTGCACACGGCGGCGGAGGCCTAAAGCGAAAAGGTTTTATAAAACCCAGCTGAAGGCCTAGGACTGGGGCGACGGCGTGCGTGGCCACAGAGAGGGCTCTGAGTGCTGCCTCTGGCACCCGTGCCATAGGTTCGCCACCACAGGTATAGGGTATCCTGCCTGAGCAAGGGGTTGGACTAGATGACCTCCAAGGTCCCTTCCAACTTTATTATTGTTGTTGTTGTTGTTGTTGTTATCTCTAACTGGATGGTGGGGAATGGAAGGATTTATACGCAAGAAGCTTCTTGGAGAAGTGAAACGTCTTCAAAGGAAAACCAGAAACCCCTTAGGGCAGCGGTTCTCAACCTTTTCCGGGGCTCGACCCTGGCCCCCCAACCCCCCCCAAAAATGGCTGACCCCCCAAAAAATGGTGGGCCCGCATCGCGCATGCGCGGTGCAACGGGGCGCATCGCACATGCGCAGTGTGACGGCCCGCATCGCAAAGGGGAAAAAATGGCCGACCCAAAAAAAAATGGCGGGCCCGCATCACGCATATGCGGCGCGACGGCCCGCATGGCAAAGGGGAAAAAAATGGCCGACCAAAAAAAATGGCGGGCCCGCATTGCGCATGCGCAGCACGACGGCCCGCATGGCAAAGGGGAAAAAAATGGCCGACCAAAAAAAATGGCCGACCAAAAAATAATGGCGGACTGCGGTGTTTGGCGACCCCCGTGAAATCGTCGTTCGACCCCAAATGGGGTTGCGACCCACAGGTTGAGAACCGCTGCCTTAGGGAAAAGCCAATGACATCCGAGCAAGGCCTCTGAGGCCCTGCAAGGGCACAAAGGACAAGCAACTTTGACAGGCCTCACTCCTTCCCCATCTGTCTCTGCTCCGCTCCCCAGACGAGTGGCCTGACAGTCCCTGTAAGCATTAGATTAACACAATGACAACAGTCGTTTACATGTCGTTCCAACACGTCCATCCCCCTCCTGTGTCCATCCCCCTCCTGTAATACACACCGGTTCCCGGATCCCAGCCAATCACCGGCCGTCACTTGGCAGAGTGACAGCTGTCATAATTCCCGGAAGACCCTCACCACACCCTCGCTCCCCCTTGTCTTTCAAAATAAATAAATAAATAAATAAATAAATAAATAAATAAATAAACATCCCACAGCAACCGAGGAAGGCTTTGACGTACAGATCATTAGATCTTTTCTTCTCCGTCGTAAAGAATGGGACAGAGAATAGAGAATTGACGCGCCCCCCTTTCCAACGCCCCTACCAAGATTTGAGACCCGCTGAAATCAGACTGGCAGGCTTCAACTGGAGGGTGGGCGTTCATCTGCCCCTCTGCTTCTGCTGGGAAGGTCACCCAACTCTCCTTTAAAAAAAAAAAAACTGGGGAAAGGAGAGGAACACATACTGGACTGGGAACATTCCAGCTCTAGCACTGCAAGAGAAGGAGGTCCGCCACGTCTTCCTGGAATCTCTCTGGGTGGATAAAGAATGGCGCTTTTGACGGCGCCCGTGACTCAGTGGCACCCTCCAGGAAAGGGAACTTGACCTGGCATTTTTTGCAGGCCACCAGCTGAAACCCAGAAGTGTCTAAAGCTGCCCACAGAAGTAGATAAGGGGGCCTTTTGTTCTGGGGCTGACTCGGTTCTCTTCGTCAGACGGCAGCGTTCTTGCGAAAGAGTTGAGCTCTCGTTCTGTTACCAAAGAAGGGGACAAACGTCCAGCTATATGCGTGCAACGTACCAGGACAAACTTCCCCAACCTGGTGTCCTCTGTACCTGTTGGATCTCTACCTTCATAATTCTCTCTCTCAAGCATACATATATGTGTGTTTCTCTCTCTCTCTCTCTCTCTCTCTCTCTCTCTCTCTCTCTCTCTCTCTCTCTCTCTCTCTCTTTTCTTTTGACCACGTTGGGTAGCAATTTTGGAAGCCGAAGTCTTAACAGGCCTCAAAAACATCAGCTTGGGGAAGGCTGCATTTCAATGTTCTAAGTCTCTTATCCAAATCTGCTCGTTTCCTACTCTCGTTTCTCCCCCCATCCCATACTTCACACAAAACCTTCTGCTGGCAACAAGCACTCTGGAAACATCTGCCTTCCAAGCCAGATGCAGCCTAACTTCCAGCATAGGGGGAAATTCACTACTATATCCGAGGCCATGGGCAAGAGCAGGCCAAACAGCCAGCTTAGACTGGGCAGAAGGAGACAGTTCTTGCATTGGCACCAATCTGGATGTGTTTGAAATGTGGTAATGTTTTGCACTAATGCATAATTTTCTTCGGTGGCATGTGTCCTTTCCTGCCGCTCATTGGGTGAAACGTAGGGAAGGTTGATTATAACAAATACTTGCCTCCCTAACCCAAGACCAGATCATTTCAGCCTCCAGAAGGGAAACATGTCGACTTAGTTGTTTTCACTGGGATGGAAAGACAGGAGTTGCTGGTGCCAAAGAAATGAAAAGGGCCACATCTGGCATTGGGCAAATGCGTTCTTTGTTCTCCAGGGCTGGTCACATCCAATGCTAAATGTAGGAAACGGCTCCTGGCTTTGGGCGAAATGGGACAACTCACCACGGCCAACTCACAGCAGGACAATCCACAGGGGATATATCATTCAACATGATAAATGTTATCCATTGCTGTTTCTTCGACATTATCTCCATTGACAAAAATTGTGTTTATCGTGTTGAGTTATCCTGCAAGCATTCTCCCTTGGCAACTTTTCCTGCGGTGAGCTGGCCGCAGCAAGATGATTGTGGCAAGAGTAGAGTAGAGTAGAGTAGAGTAGAGTAGAGTAGAGTAGAGTAGAGTAGAGTAGAGTAGAGTAGAGTAGAGTAGAGTAGAGTAGAGTAGAATAGAATAGAATAGAATAGAATAGAATAGAATAGAATAGAATAGAATAGAATAGAATAGAATAGAATAGAATAGAATAATGGAATAGAATAATGGAATAGGATAGAATAGAATGGAATGGAATAGTGGAATAGGATAGAATAGAATAAATGGAATGGCATAATGGAATAGAGTAAAATAGAATAGAAGAATGGAATAGAATGGAATAATGGAATAGGATAGAATAGAATAGAATAGAATAGAATAGAATAGAATAGAATAGAATAGAATAGAATAGAATAGAATAGAATAGAATAGAATAATGGAATAGGATAGAATAGAATGGAGTGGAATAATGGAATAGAATAGAATAGAATTGGATGGGATGGGATGGAATGGAATAGAATAGAATAGAATAGAATAGAATAGAATAGAATAGAATAGAATAGAATAGAATAGAATAGAATAGAATAGAATAGAATAGAATAGAATAGAATAGAATAGAATAGAATAGAATAGAATAGAATAATGGTATAGAATAGAATAATGGAATAGGATAGAATAATGGAATAGGATAGAATAGAGTAGAGTAGAGTAGAATAGAATAGAATAGAATAGAATAGAATAGAATAGAATAGAATAGAATAGAATAGAATAGAATAGAATAGAATAGAATAGAATAGAATAGAATAGAATAGAATAGAATAGAATAGAATAGAATAGTAGACTGGACTGGACTGGACTGGACTGGACTGGACTGGACTAGACTAGACTAGACTAGACTAGACTAGACTAGACTAGACTAGACTAGACTAGACTAGAATAGAATAGAATAGAATAGAATAGAATAGAATAGTAGACTGGACTGGACTGGACTGGACTGGACTGGACTAGACTAGACTAGACTAGACTAGACTAGACTAGACTAGACTAGAATAGAATAGAATAGAATAGTAGACTGGACTGGACTGGACTGGACTGGACTGGACTAGACTAGACTAGACTAGACTAGACTAGACTAGAATAGAATAGAATAGAATAGAATAGAATAGAATAGAATACAGGCACTGTATTTTAGCTTCATTTGGAGAAGTGTATCACGCTGTCTCCTGGGTTGCAGTTTAGGGGCATAATAATCAAGGAGAAGTAAGGAGGAATTTCCTGACAGTGAGAACCATTAATCAGTAGAACAGCCTGCCTTCTTTAGCTTTGGGTGCTTCATCACTGGAGGTTTTCAAGAACAGATTGCACAAACATTTGTCCAGGGTGATATAAGGACTGCTACCTTGGGCAAGGGGGTGGATTGGAAGACCTCCAAGGTCCCTTCCAGCTCTATTCTGATTGATTGATTGATTGGTTGATTGAAATGGTCTAGGCCAGGGGTGTCAAACTCAGTTTCATTGAGGGCCGCATCAGCATTGCGGTTGCCCTCAGTGGGCTGGTGGGTGCGGTCAGAATGGGTATGGCCTACTGGGTGGGCGTGGATGGAGTGGGTGTGGCCTACTGGGTGGGTGTGGCCAGCTGTACATTTTTCGTGTCAAGAGTGCCTGTGGGGTCCTGGGCAGGAGTGGGACAGATCTGGGGGTCTTTGGCAGAAAGGGGGGAGACCGGGGCAAGTGCCAAGGCATGGTCCACTGGAGGAGCCTCACTGTTCCTCTCAGGCCATGTGGTGGGGGGGGGCTTATGGAGCTAAGACTGAATGCGTTTCAGCATAGATGGCCACCACAAAATTGTACATTGGCTCCCGGCCGGCCTGGGCCAGGGCCAAGGCAGTGGGGGCCGTTCCCTCACTGTTTCCAGGATGGCTTCGCGGGCCACATGAAACCACTTCGTGGGCCGCATCCGGCCCCCGGCCCTTGTGTTGGACATGTCTGGACTAGAAGATCTCCAAGGTCCCTTCTCTAGCCCTATGATCGTATCATTGTGTGGTATTGGGCAGGCTAGAAGACAACGACCAAGCTCGCAAATAGTCCTATTTCACCAAAAGGATACGTACATATGCTTATCTCCCAATCTCACTCTACATCAGTGTTTCTCAACCTTGACCATTTTAAGGCATGTGGACTTCAACTCCCAGAATTCCACAGCCAGCATTGCTGGCTGTGGAATTCTGGGAGTTGAAGTCCACATGCCTTAAAATGGTCAAGGTTGAGAAACACTGCTCTACATTATTCTTGCATCTAGCAGGGATGCCTGCTAGATCTCAGCCCAGGCTGAAAGGACGGGAATCAGGATCTGAGCTCAGCCCCTCCCCAGCTGTTTGGGTAGCCCTTCTGGTGCCAAAGAAAGCCCCACCACAGGTGTCATTAGCAGCCGAGGAAAGATCCCAGCTGCAGAGGCTGCGATAAGGGATTTACCTGCTGAAGCATCTCGCGGGAAGCAGCACTCACAGTGCTGCATTCTCCAGCGGGCTCTGAATTAGTTTTCTCTCTTATCGAGATGCTTTATAGACTGAGGGAGGAGAGATGAGTTGGTGTAGCCCTGGTGGAGGAGGAAGAAGGCCACAACTGGGAGAGAATGTGCTGCAAAGCTTGGCTGGCTCCCTCCAGACCTATCGTGGCCAGGGGACCTTCGTTCCATCATCTTAACTCGCCTATTTTCCCAATGCTTGGAAGCTCAGACCTGCCCAAAACATGGCACATATGTTCCCCTCCCCCAATATTTCCTAGCTCAGTGGTGGTGAACCTATGGCACACGTGCCAGAGGTGGCACTCAGAGCCCTCTCTGTGGGCACGCGCGCCGTTGCCCCAGCCCCGCCTCCCCCACAGCCTCCACCTCACCAGCAGCCCCCCCAAGAGGAGAGTCGCCCCCGAGTGCGGCCCACACGGAGCAGCCAAGAAGATGGCAGCAGGGCAGCGGGGACAAGACTCCGCCCTCATGCCCTATTGCGCGCAGTTGATTCTGTGGGGCGCAGGCAGAGGGCGTGGCTGCCCTAGCGCTGCTGGGCCGCCTGAGCAATCTGTGGCGGGCTGTGGAGGCGGTGGGTAGTCCTGCAAGCAGGCGGGGCAGGGGGCGGGGAGTGAGATGGGGGCGAGGTAGGGGCAGAGTGGGCAGGGTAGGGGCGGGGCCTGTTTTGGGCACTTGATCTCTAAAAGGTTCGCCATCACTGTCCTAGCTCTAACCCCTGGAATTGCTGGCAAACCACTACTTTTGCAGTCCTTGGCGCAGACTTCCGTTTTGACCTATAAACCAAGTTGCTTACAGACCGCGATGTTGCAGAATCTCAAAGGGGGGGAGTACAAAGCACACTCCCAGTGTCATAATTGAGCCCACTGAGAATCTGCTTTCATGATCAAAAGAAAAGCTGCCTTCCCCACTGCAAAGGAGGGGTGGGAGGACCCTTGCCGACAGCTACCAGGAAGGCAGGAACGGTTGCATCTGAGCATCCCGGATTGGGTTGGGGCTTTAATGCTCTACCAGCCTCCTCACCTTACCTGTCCCGCCGAATGGCGAAGCACGCAGAATAAGAAATAATGTAAATTTCATCCCTCTGATACAAGCACCCCAGCGAAGGGGATAAAAGCTTTTCTTAGCAAAGTTGTTTGGACTGGCTGGCTAGCAGCTGATTATTTTATTTTCACATTTGGATGGGAAGGAGCCCGAAGGAGCTTTAAAACAATGGAACAGAACCAACTGTTAAATGAACCGGGATCTCCAAACATTAAAAAACCACCTTCTCCCATCTGAGGATCTGCCACAAAAAAAAACAAAAAAAAAAACAACCCAGTGAGGAAAGATCCCAAACAAAGAGGTCTTGCTTTAAAGACCACCGTGTTCCACTCTGGCATTTTGTGCAGGTCCCAGATGCCAGCCATCCTCACCAGCCCCAAACTGGGTCACGAAAAAGCAAAGGCAAGGCTAAAACGGAGCTATTTATCCACTTGGATGCCACAACCTGAGTTCCTTCCAGACATTTTTCGACTACAGTTCCCACCAGCCCTAGACAGCATGGCCAGTGACTTGTTCAATGAATCTGTTGTTGTTAGTTGCAAAGTCGTGTCCGACCCATCGCGACCCCATGGACAATGTTCCTCCAGGCCTTCCTGTCCTCTACCATCTTCTGGAGTCCATTTAAGCTCACGCCTCCTGCTTCAGGGACTCCATCCAGCCACCTCATTCTCTGTCGTCCCCTTCTTCTCTTGCCCTCCATCTTTCCCAGCATTAGGCCCTTCTCCAGTGAGTCCTTCCTTCTCATTGCCAAAGTACCTGAGTTTCAACTTCAGGATCTGGCCTTCTAAAGAGCAATCAGGGTAGATCTCCTCTAGGACCAACCGGTTTGATCGCCTTGCAGTCCAGGGGACTCGCAGGAGTCTTCTCCAGCACCATACTTCAAAGGCCTCCATTCTTTGGCGCTCAGCCTTTCCTATGGTCCAACTTTCACAGCATACATTGCAACTGGTCAGTGCATCTAGAATGCCCCCAAATATGTTGCTAAGTGGGACGTTTGTTAGGTGAGTTTTGCCCCATTTTATGACTTTTCTTGCCACTAGGATTCACTTGTGGTTGTTAACCTAGCAACCCGGTTGTTAAGTGAATCTGACTTCCTCATGGAGTTTGCTTGCCAGAAGGTCGCAAAAGATGATCGCATGACCCCGGGATGCTGCAACGGTCATAAGTACGAATCCATTGCCAAACCTCTCGGGTTTTGATCACGTGACCTTGGGGATGCTGCAACCCGTCGTCAATGTGGGGAAAAGGACCATGTTTGAAGACCCCTGTTTGCAGCATTCTGTAGTCCCCTGACCACGTTTGATGGCATTTTTGACACTTGACCTTTATGACATTTTTGGCCAAAAACCAGCAAAAAAAAAAAAAAAAGAGGAAGGCTTCCTCCACACCTTGAAGGAGAAGCTCTTTAGTTCCAATCTGGGCAATTTTATTTTGAATTCCAGGAGTTGAAGTCCATGGGTCTTAAACAGTTGCCAAGATTGGACACTCCTACTTTAACCAGATGACCTTATCGTGAAGGCTGAGTTGGATCCAGTGATTTGAAATGGAGCCCTTGATGCCGAGCTGAAGGAGAGTCTAAAAGCAAGGACAGAATCAGCAAGCCATCACACAGAACTAGGGGGGGGGGAAATGTGCAGAATATGGGGGCATGGAGGAAATGAGCTCTTTCCCTGGTCTCTGAGCCTTCATTCCTGGATATTAGCTACCACAGAGAAAGGCAAACTGATAAGGCTTCTTTGGGGCCAGCATTCATCTCACCAACATGAAAGCAGGAAGTCTTCTATATAAGCCAAAGATAGCTTGTCCCCAGTCCGGTGTGATCCAGTGCTGAATGAACTGGACTAGGATGCTGGAGAGGACTGGTTCTAGCCTTCCCACAGCCATGGAGTGACCTTGGACCAATCTAGTTCTTCTCTCTTAGCCGAGGAGCTCCAGTGACGTAAGAATGAAGGAGTTGGGCTAGAACAGCGTTTCTCAACCTGTGGGTCGCGACCCCATTTGGGGTCGAACGATCATTTCACGGGGGTCGCCAAACACCGCAGTCCGCCATTTTTATTTTTTTTTGGGTTGGCCATTATTTCTTTTTTGATCCGCCATTTTTTTCCCCTTTGTGATGCGGGCCGTCGTGCCACGCATGCACGATGCGGGCCCGCCATTTTATTTTTTTTTTGGTCGGCCATTTTTTTTGGGTCCGCCATTTTTTTCCCCTTTGCAATGCGGGCCATCACACCGCGCATGCGCGATGTGCCCATTGCGCCGTGCATGCGCGATGTGCCCGTCGCGCCGCGCATGCGCGATGCGGGCCGGGGTTGAGCCCCGGAAAAGGTTGAGAACCGCTGGGCTAGAAGAAGATCCAGATTCTAGATCCTCCTGAGCCATTGGGAAGTTCACTAGGTGACTTTGGACCCATCCTTCTTTCCCAACCCAAGAGGCAGTGTCATGACATGGTCAAGATGCCACATTAGATCTGCTCCCCTGGCCAACCCTTCATGGCACCTAAACCACCCGGGTCTCAAGGTTTCCAAAGGCCCCAGAAATCCTCTCCTCTCCTTCACAGCTCAAACCTTCAAGGTGGACCCCCTTTAGCTGCTTCAAGACAGTACGGTCCCCCTCTGACGCTGCAAAATTCTGCAGCCTCAACAGGGACCAAGTCTTTTGCCAGGTCTCTCCTCAGTCCCATAATGGAGACAACAGGAGAGGCGGTGTTCATTTTAATATTCTCCTCCGTCAAATTTAAGCACCTCCTATATTTTAACAATGTCGCTCACTCCGTCTGGAATCATCGGCATTTTACAGCCTCCAATGTTAAAAAGCACTTATTTATCTGTCGGAACTCCAGGTAAAAATGCAGGGTGTTGATGAGGGCTTTTTCGATCCCAGCCCGGGCGACGGAGATGGCATTTCAAGAAGCCCCAGCAAGGGATGGTTTTAAATCAAGGTCACGCTGGGCTCTTGGATGTAGCCGGCGTTGCCGAGCACAGACAGGGCCGCATCTGCGATCCACCAGCCCCTGGCACGGTTTTCTAGGAATCGTCAGAGATATGAGAAAGCCACGATATTCCGTCTCACACAAAATATGCTTCCAGATGGGTGGCCATGTTAGCCTGTTGCAACAATATGTTGCAACAGACCAACAACGAGCAGGCTGGCTCTCACGTAATGCACAGATGCTTGGCTCTTAAGCAGCACCCAGGTTCCGCTCTCTGCGCTTCCCGGAGAGAAAATACATCTGCCCCCCCCACACACACACAGATACACACAGACAGACACACACACACACCCAGAGCAGCCAAAGGAAGCTCCTGCTGGTATGGTGATGGAGAAGGTCAGGTGAACCTTGCGGAGGTGAAACTGTTCTGAACTGCTTCGGTAGTCATGCAAATTACGCTGTGCATCAGCAGCAGCGCTGGAGGCTGGCAAGCGCCAGTGAGGATATTGGCAATTCCAGATGAGGAAGTTAAAGCGAAGAATTTGCTGCCTTTCACCAACTGTGCCCAGCTGGCTCTCAAGGATGACGTCTTCGGGCTTCTTAGCACAGTGCCTTACCCGAGCAGGGAAGAAGACCAGGAAACAGGCAGTCTCTAACTTATGACCGTTCATTTAGTGGCCATTCAAAAATTACAGCAGCACCAAAAAGAGAGATTTAGGACCGATTTTATACACAACCGTTGCAGCATCCCCACAGTCACGTGATCAACATTCGGTGAGCGAGATGTTCCGTGAACGAGTCCAAAAGTTTGGAAGACTAAACCTCGGGTTCCGTGACTGATCCGGATTCGATCCTGCAATATAATCCTGGGACACGTATTATGTGCCTTCCTTCGTGAAAAATTGGCCACTGACTCATACTTATGACGGTTGCAGTGTCCAGGGGTCACGGGATCCCCTTTTGCGACGTTCTGACCAGCAACGTCAAGGGGGAAGCCAGATTGACTTAACAACCATGTTACTAACTTAACAATTGCAGTGATTCATTTAACAACGTGGCAAGAAAGGTCATAGAATGGGGCAAAACTCACTTGTCTTGCTTAGCCAAGGAAATTTTGGGCTCAGCTGTGGTCGTAATTTGGGGACTACCTGTATCAGCTTTTCTGAAGAAGCACCTAGGCAAGATCTAGTTTTGCATCCAGTTTGGGTCACCACGATGTAAAAAAGATGCTGAGACTCTAGAAAGAGTGCAGAGAAGAGCAACAAAGATGATTAGGGGACTGGAGGCTAAAGCATATAAGGAACGGTTGCTGAATTGGGTATGTCTAGTTTAATGAAGAGAAGAATGAGGGGGAACATGATAGCAGTGTTCCAATATCTCAGGGGCTGCCCCAAAGAAGAGGGAGTCAAGCTATTCTCCAAAACGCCTGAAGCCAGGTCAAGAAGCAACGGGTGGAAACTAATCAAGGAGAGAAGCAACCTAGAACTAAGGTTAAACTTCCTGACAGTCAGAACAATTAACCAGTGGAACAACCTGCCTCCAGAAGCGGTGAATGCTCCAACACTGGAAGTTTTTAAGAAGAGACTGGACAGCCATTTGTCTGAAATGGTATAGGGTTTCCTGCCTGAGCAGGGGGTTGGACTAGATGACCTCCAAGGTCCTTTCCAACTTTATTATTATCTTTTATTCATTAGACATGATCCTCAATCAACTGAACATTCAATTATTACTATTATTATTATTATTGTTGTTGTTGTTATTAAGATCTCGCCTACCTAGGACAGGCAAAATATTAACTAGCCAGGGGACAAAGCTCCCGAAACAGGAAGCTGTGTCCCTACTTGGTTTTATCAAGCCACAGCCTTCTAAGGGTGGTTCTTGATTTACGACCGTCCGTTTAGCAACTCTTCCAAGTTGCAAAAGCACTGGGATAAGTGACACGATCGGTCCTCTCCCTTAGAATGGTCACAGCATCCTCAGGGTCGCGTGATCAAAATTCTGGTGCTTGGCAACCGGCTTGTATTTACGACGGTTGCAGCATCCCAGGATCACGTGATCATCACTTGTCATCCTCCTATCTGGCTTCTGACCGACAAAGTCAGTGGAGGAGCTAGCTGGGAAGGTTGCAAATTGTGCTCAGGGGACACCTCGTTTCACCATTCGGCTCAAGGAGGAATGTTCTCTCCCAATTTGTAGTCGTAAGTCAAGGACCACCCGGAACCAGAACACATCTCCAGACAGTTTGTTCAGTGGCTGTCTGAAGTTACAGAGGCACTGAAGAAAGAGACTTACGACCACTTTTCACACTTATGACCGTTGCAGCATCCCCGGGGTCCCGCGATTCACATTTGAATGCTTGGCAACCGACTCACATGTACGACGGTCGCAGCGGTCCCGGGGTCACGTGATCACCTTTTGCAACCTTCTGCCAAGCAAACTCAACAGGGAAGCCAGATCCACTTAACAACGGTGTTACTCATTTCACAAACTGCAGCGATTCACTTGACAAATGTGGCAAGAATAGTCATGGGGCAAAACTCACTTAGCAGATTTTTTTACTTAGCAACATAGGTTTGGGGCTCAACTGTAGTCGTAAGATGAGGACTGCCTGCATTTTAGGTGGCCTTCACTCTCCTTCTCCCTCCACTGTCCCAGCCAAAGCCTCTTAAAGCAGAGGCCCCCCCAACCTTTGGGGCACCAGGGACCGGTTCCATGGAGAGAGGTTTTTCCGCGGACCGGAGGGTGCGTGGTTTTGTGTGCTACCTGTGTGCTGCAAAAGAGGCTTTCCTTGTTTGTGTGGACCAATTGCTGGCATGCTGTGGCCCAGTACCAGTCCACAGACCGGGGGTTGGGGACCACTGATCTAGGGTCTCCTGCTTGAGCCCCTACGGGGTTGGACTAGAACAGCGGTTCTCAACCTGTGGGTCGCGACCCCATTTGGGGTCGAACGACCATTTCACAGGGGTCGCCAAACACCGCAGTCCGCCATTTTTTTTTTGCTCGGCCATTTTTCCCCCTTTGCGATGCGAGCCGTCGCGCCGCGCATGCACGATGCGGGCCCGCCATTTTTTTTATTTTGGTCGGCCATATTTTTTCCCCTTTGCGATGCGGGCCGTCGCGCCGCGCATGCGCGATGCGCCCCGGGGTTGAGCCCCGGAAAAGGTTGAGAACCGCTGGACTAGAAGACCTCTAAGGCACCTTCCAACTCTTGTTACTCTCTTCTGTAATCCCGTGCCTTAGCAGAGTCCCAAAGACCCGCTGAGATACTTTTGTGATTTAGCACAGAAGCCCCCAACCTTTTGGACACCAGGGACGGGTTCCATGGAGAGAGGTTTTTCTGCGGACCAGAAGTTGTGTGCTGCCTGCATCCCGTGGATGGGGCTTTGCTTGTTTGTGCGGACTGGTTGCTGGCATGCCGCAGCCTGGTACCGGTCCACAGACCATGGGTTGGGGACCCCTGTCTTAAAGAAAAGCCAATTCACCGAGCCCAGGACCTTGTTCCCAAAGGAGGCTAACAACCCAGCATCAGCTCCCAGGTTTCCTCACATTCTGGGTGCTTCTTTCCAAGCCACCTGCTATCCAGATAGAGTGCCCCTGCCCTTGGAGGTGCGTCAGAACCACAGCCCCTGACCTCCCTCTCCCCAGGGCTCCAGTTAAGAAGTCGATGTTTCTCTCCTGAGAGCTGCTGGGCCGTTTCCCCTCCCTTTTCATCGGGTGCCTGGCAGAGATGACAGCTCCTGGCTCTTCTGGTGGAGGGAGAGGAGAGGAAGAAAAGCAGGCCTCCAGCCTGGGAACAAAGGCCTGAGAGGCTGCTCTGTGTGCCTTCAATCTCGGCACAGGGGGCCCCTTATCCCAGCCAGGGAGCAGAGAATGGAGCATTGTGCGCCCACAAAATCAGCCCCTTCCCTGCATTTTGTAGCCTGGCCCACCCAATTTCCCTGATGGACACTTGGAGGGCAGGGGGAGGGGAACGCCCTGCAGGACCAGCTGAGATGGGCCTTTGGTCAAATCGACCCCACTCATCGTCTTCCCCTATTTTTGCAAAAGAAAAAAAAATTAAAAATCCAGCCTGCCTGCCTCTGAGGGCTGCGGAATACAATCCTCCGCAGATAAACGCACCGGCGTGTTGGAAGAAAAGTCTTCATCCTCGTTCATGCAAGCTGGGAATAAACATGGCAACTGCGTTGGGAAGAAGGTTGTAGTTTATTGGAGAGGAGAGCCAGACAGGAAGATGGTTCTGGCAGCAAGAGAAGTGAGAAAAAAAGGACTGAGCACATGTAGGAAGTGGGTTTTTATACCCTCTGGAGCCTTTTGTTTGGAGTTATTTCTTGTTCCTGTTCTGAGGCTATTTCCTGTGTCATGTATTCTGACCTGAGTTTGGGTGTGCCCTTTGGCCTTTGTGAGTTAATCCTACCCTGTCCTGTCCCAGGTGGGGTGTGCAGATTTTAGGTCTTTGTCTTCTTAATCTCCTAGCTCCCTGGATTTACATCTGCATCTCTATAGAGCTGGTTTCTGCTTGGGGAAGGGAAATAGCCCACCTGAGGCTATTAAGAAAACTGGGCATGTTTTCCTGCTTCTTTAAGATCCTTGGAGAAAATATATTTTTCTGCCCTTTTAATATTTCCTTCTCTGAGGGGCTGACTTCCCACAGGCGCGTACATGCACATGCAATGGAGAGCCCAATCTGGAGCACGATCCGGGGCAGTGGGCTTCCTTCTGAACAGGAGCTCAGCATCCCAGAGTTTCCCCTGACTCCAAGTTGCACCTCTGCAGTGCCAGCTGGTCAACAGCTGTTTTAAAAAAAATCCCCACAAAGAAGCGCTGGAGAACACAAATTCACCTGAAAGCGCTCGCTTTCTTCCCTCTCATCCAGGTGTGCCGCACGAACCCTGGTTGGATTGCCATGCTCATTAATCTCCAACCACGGGGCTCGGCTTGATGGGCCATCTGTTCCGGCAACATCTGGAGGAGGAAAGGGCCCTCCACCCACCTCTGCTTTTAGAGCTTTCTCCTGGACCGTGTGCCCTGAAAGGAGATGGGCGTCCGAGGAAGCCGTCCTTCCGAGAATGAACCCTACTGTAGCCTTTTCCTCACCCCAAGAAACCCAGGGCCAGGCAGGGCTGGGAGCTCTGCTTTGCAGACTCTGGTGTTTCTGCTGCCAAATGGAAGAGGAGACCCACCCACCCCTGTGTGTGTGATAAGATAGCCCCTTCTTGGCACAGTGAGGGCCTGCTCACTAGCACTTGGCACCCACACCAGCAATCTATTAAGGCCTCATTCCAAGGACTTGATTCATTTCTGAGCACAAGGGGGGGGAGAGAGAGGGAAGGGGCCAGGGGAAGGGGGGAAGAGAAGGGGGAGGAGGACACTCAGGAAGATATGCATCTGGGAAAGGGGGGGAAGAGTCCACCGGTGGTGGGGTGGCATTCACAACCAGTTGGGCAGCAGCCCAAGGATTATTTCATTAAAGCGTATAATTGAGACCTCTTGAGGAAGCCAGCAAGTGGGTTTCCATGCGCCAAGGGAAGCCAGAGGGAATGCTATTCTAACTGGGAACGTCAGGAACGACCTGGCTAGGTCATTAATGTAGGGTCCTTGGTGATCAATGGGCTTGGTGCTTTTCTGGCAAAGGCTTCGTTAGCCAATTAGGTAACATCATCAGTGCTAGTGAGGGAGGGGGAGAGGAAGGAGAGGGAGGAGGGGGGAGGAGGAGGACGAGGGCTGTGGGATCCTTGATGCTCTTAGTTTTTTTTCCTGCAGACATTTCATTACCCAGCTAGGTAACATCATCAGTGCTAGTGAGGTTGGCAGGATGGGGGGGGAGGAGGAGGAGGAGGAGGGGGGGAGGGGAGGGGGAGAAGAAGAACTGGGATCCTTGATGCTCTTGGTTTTTTTCCTGCAGACATTTCATTACCCAACTAGGTAACATCATCGGTGCTACTGAGATTGGCGGGGGGGAGGAGGAGGAGGAGGAGGAGGAGGAGGAGGAGAAGAAGAAGAAGAAGAAGAAGAAGAAGAAGAAGAAGAAGAAGAAGAAGAAGAAGAAGAAGAAGAAGAAGAAGAAGAAGAAGAAGAAGAAGAAGAAGAAGAAGAAGAAGAAGAAGAAGAAGAAGAAGAAGAAGAAGAAGAAGAAGAAGAAGAAGAAGAAGAAGAAGAAGAAGAACTGGGATTGTTGATGCCCTTGTTTTTTTTCCTGCAGACTTTTCATTACCCAGCTAGGTAACATCATCAGTGATGGAAGGGAGTGGGGTTTGATCTCGAGCAAAACCAGACCGATGGCTGCACCAAGAAGCTGATGAGAGCAAACCCCGCTCCCTTCTAGCCCTGATGGTGTTACCTAATTGGGCAACGAAATGTCTGCTACAAAACAACCAAGCTCAGAGACCACCAAAGACCTCACAGTTCAACCCGAGGCTACAAATATTCTCTTCTATCGATATTACTGTATTTATTTGCCCCCCCCCCAACTTTATCCCCGTCCAACAGGCAAGTCTGGGGACGAAATCAGGGCCATCTTCCGCCTCCTGAAGTTGCAGTTGCTCAACCAGAGAACTTTCCAAGGACAGGCATAACCTAACAATTTTCCACGCTGGTGTCATGGTTTAAGACAGGGGTCTTCAAACGTGGCCCTTTTAGGACTTGTGGACTTGAAGTCCACAAGTCCTAAAAGGGCCACGTTTGAAGACCTTTGCTTAAAGATGTACGCCTACTTTATACCCAATTTAGTGACAAAAGAGGACATTTTCCTCCAGGACTGCATGTGAAAGGGCATATGGTTTCCTGCTTGAGCAGGGGGTTGGACTAGAAGACCACCAAGGTCCCTTCCAAGTCTCTTATTCTGTTCCTTGGATCCTTCTGCTTCTTCTACGCTTTTGTACCAGCTTCCCGCAGCAGCCTTTGGTTTGGGATCCTGCAATCCACGGAGGCAAGAATGCCATCTGTTTGACAAGGGTCTAATTCTTAGTCCAGTGGGTTGATTTCAATGGCTTTCGGGAGGGGTGGGGGAGTGTCCCTCTTTCAACATCTTGTTTTTCTGATGGCAAGGAGCATTTTTTTCCATTAGTTGGATGGACTGACGCCTTCTCAAGTGACCAACTCTCCCTCCAATCGGCCAGGCAGACAAAGAAGGATTGATAAAATGTTGGAAGGCTGGAGAAAGCAAGCCGCCACTTCGAACCAAGTTAAATTTGCAAGATTTTTTTTAAAAAGAACAAGCACAGTAAAGGATTACATGCAATGAACTGCAACCTCACAGGGTGGAGGCGCTGGGTGAGTTCAAGATAAGGAAGGTTGGAGGCTAAAACATACAAGGAATATAGGAGGAACAGTTGCAGAAACTGGGAACGTCCAGTTTAATGAAGAGAAGGGGTGACGTGATAGCAGTCTTCCAATATTTGCCACAGAGAGGAGGGGTGGGTGGGTGTCAACCTATTTTCCAAGGCCAGAAAAGAAATAATGAATGGAAACTCATTGAGGAGAACTCCAACTTGTAACTAAGGAGAAATTTCCTAACAGTGACAGCAATTAATCAGAGAATAGAGTAGAGTAGAGTAGAGTAGAGTAGAGTAGAGTAGAGTAGAGTAGAGTAGAGTAGAGTAGAGTAGAGTAGAGTAGAGTAGAGTAGAGTAGAGTAGAGTAGAGTAGAGTAGAGTAGAGTAGAGTAGAGTAGAATATAGAATAGAATGGAATGGAATAGAAAATGGAATAGAATAGAATAGAATAGAATAGAATAGAATAGAATAGAATAGAATAGAATAGAATAGAATAGAATAGAATAGAATAGAATAGAATAGAATAGAATAGATGGAAGAGACCTTGGAGGTCTTCTAGTCCAACCCCCTGCTGTGGAACAGGTTACCTCCAGATGTTACAGCTGCTGCAACCCTGGAGGTCTTTAAGAAGAGACTGGACAGCCACCTGTCTGAAATGGTATAGGGTCTCTTGCTTGAGAAGGGGGTGGACTAGAACAGGGCTTTTCAACCAGTGGTACGGGTACCACCTGGGGTACATTGGCACCTGGCAGGGGGTACGCGACCATCCTAAAAAAGTGGTAGCGGGGGAGGGGAATGAGCTGAACAGGTGGCAGCACCGCACAAGCCTGAGCGAAAGACGGCTGGAGCTGCAGGGCTGTCAGGGCTCAGCGGAAGCACCAGGATCATTGCCAGTCTCCAGCTAGAGCTCAGCGCTGATCCTGGCGCTTCTGCTGAACCTGAAGAAGCACCAATCAGCTGGATTGTTGCAGCCTCTCCAGGGTCTTGTGATTTACATTCAGATGCTTGGCAACTGATTCATATTTATGACGGTCACAGTGCCCCAGGGTCATGTGAAGTGACCAAAACCTGCTGCAACCACCCAGCAGACGGGGGGGGGGAATAAAAACCACACACACCCCACCCCACCTGCCAATCCTCAACAGAAATGCTCACAACAATGAAAACCTCGGACAGGAGGAAGAGCGCCGCCAGGCGGGCAGGCAGTTGTCTTGCTCGGCTGTGGCTGGGGGGGGGCACTTTTTTCAGTGCCATTGTAACTTTGAACAGTCACAAAGTGAACTGTTGTAAGTCGAGGACTACCTGCACTTTATCGCTTTTTTCCTGTTGTTTTTTTTTTTGTCATCAAGTTTCTGACATCTTGGTAGGCGACTGGTGGTACTCAGATATTGCCGTATCCTAAAAGTGGTACAATGGGTGAAAAGGTTTCAAAGCCCTGGACTAGATGACCTCCGAGGTCCCCTCCAACTCTCTTACTCTGTTAAAAGCGCTTTCCTTGGCAGCCTTTCAGCCTTCTCTTTCTGCCTCCTAAGCAGGAGCCACTCCAATCCAGCTTCAGAGGGCGGCGGGGGGGGGGGTCTCCAGGGAGAGAAAGAGTTTCATTAAATCTTGACAAACAGGAATGAATTACACGCATTTGCCTTTGGCAGTGGCCTGGCCTTCTTACTCTCCCTCTGGCCTGCTGGGATCTCAATTCCTCATGCGCTTGGCCAGGTTGGCCCTGTGATCTGGCAGGGGACAGGCTGGAATACCTGCCTGCATTTCTCCTCCTGGTAAATGTTTCTGCCTTCTCTGTGGGAGCTCCCACATTATGGAACGAGCTCCCCCCCCCCCCCGAACTCCGTAGGCACCTTCCGTCAGGAACTAAAAAACTTTCCTTTTTCGACAGGCCGGCCTGGCATAGAAGCTTCGGTTCCAATAGGGTTAAAATGTTTTAGGGGGATTGAGTAATTTTTAAGATTTTAAGCTTTGCATGTGTTGGGTTTTAAATGGGGATTTTACGGCCAAATTATTTAATTCATTTTTAATTATTTTAAATTATGTATATCTATATGTTTTTTAAATTTTAGGCTGTACACCGCCCCGAGTCCTTCGGGAGAGGGGCGGTATAGAAATCTGATTATAAATAAATAAATAGAAATAAAACCCAGTCCACCCCTGTTTTTCTCTGCCTGACTTCTCCGACGGGTGGCTCAGAAGCACCGGTCTCTTTCCGGTCTTTTTTTTAAAAAAAAAAAACAAACGGTGCCCAGTTGGACTGACTTTGACTCAAGAAAGATGCTATACAGCAGACATGTCAAACACAAGGGCCGGGGGCCGGATGTGGCCCGCAAAGTGGTTTCATGCGGCCCGCGAAGCCATCCTGGAAACAGTGAGGGAATGGCCCCCACTGCCTTGGCCCTGGCCCAGGCCGGCCGGGAGCCAATGTACAATTTTGTGGTGGCCATTTGTGCTGTGGTGGCCATCTATGCTATTCAGTCTTAGCTCCACAAGGCCATCTAGAAACAACGAGGAACCAGCCCCTGCTGCGTTAGCCCCGCCCCTGGGTGCATGATGGGGAGGGGTCCCCCTTTGTGAAGAATGAAGAAATGGACCATGCCTTGGCGCTTGACCCGGTCCCACCATCTTCTGCCAGAGACCCCCAGACCTGTCCCACTCCTGCCCAGGCCCCCACAGGCGCCCTTGACGCGAACGATGTAGAGCTGGCCACGCCCACCCAGTAGGCCACACCCACTCCATCCACACCCACCCAGTAGGCCGCACCCACCCTGGCCACACCCACCCCCCCCCGAGGGCAACCGCAATGCTGATGCGGCCCTCCATGAAATTGAGTTTGACACCCCTGCTATACAGGTAGACCTCGGTTTACAATCATTCATTTAGTGACTCAAAAGTTACAACAACCTGCAGCCAAGAAGGCTCCACACTCATTTGCACTACTCAGGTGATCCTGAGGACACAGGTAAACCTCCACATGGCCTCAAGGACTCTAAAAGAATGCAAATGACCAGCTGTCTGCAAGGAAGATAAATCCTTCCATTCCACACCATCCAGTCACAGCTTTCGTGCCTAAGGTGGGACTAGAACTCACCACCTCCTGGTGATTGGCTCACCTAGATATCTTTCATGCCTAAGGTGGGACTAGAACTCTCAGTCTCCTGGTGATAGGCCCAAAGTCACCCAGCCGGCTTTCATGCCTAAGGCAGGACTAGAACTCACCATTTCCTGGTGATTGGCCCAATATCATCCAGTTATCTTTCATGCCTAAGGCGGGACTAGAACTCACCATCTCAAACACGATCTTGGGGTGTATCAAGAGAAGCATAGAGTCCAGATCACGTGAAGTTATTATTCCCCTCTACTCTACCTTGGTCCGACCTCACCTGGAGTACTGTGTCCAGTTCTGGTCACCCCAGTTCAAGGAAGAAACTGACAAACTGGAGCAGGTTGAAAGGAGAGCTACCAAGATGGTGAACGGTCTACAAACCATGTCCTATGAGGAACGGTTAAAGGAATTGGGAATGTTTAGTCTACAGAAAAGAAGACTGAGAGGAGACATGATAGCTGTCTACAAATACCTGAGGGGCTGTCACAGTGCAGAGGGATCAGCCCTGTTCTCACTTGCTCAAGGAAGGACTAGAAACAATGGGATGAAACTGCAGGGGAAAAGATTCAGATTGGAGGTTAGGAAAAAATTTCTAACAGTAAGGGTGATCGACCAGTGGAACAGGTTGCCACAGGAGGTGGGGAGCTCCCCTTCGATGGAGGTCTTCAAGCAGAGACTGGACGGCCATCTATCTGGGATGGTTTAGGGAATCCTGCCTCAAGCAGGGGGTTGGTCTCGATGACCCGGGAGGTCCCCTCCAACTCTACGATTCTATGATTTTATGATACCTAAGGCGGCACTAGAACTCACCATCTCCTGGTGATTGGCCCAATATCATCCAGTTATCTTTCATACCTAAGGCGGGACTAGAACTCACCATCTCCTGGTGATTGGCCCAATATCATCCAGTTCTTTCATACCTAAGGCGGGACTAGAACTCACCATCTCCTGGTGATTGGCCCAATATCATCCAGTTATCTTTCATACCTAAGGCGGGACTAGAACTCACCATCTCCTGGTGATTGGCCCAATATCATCCAGTTATCTTTCATACCTAAGGCGGGACTAGAACTCACCATCTCCTGGTGATTGGCCCAATATCATCCAGTTCTTTCATACCTAAGGCGGGACTAGAACTCACCATCTCCTGGTGATTGGCCCAATATCATCCAGTTATCTTTCATACCTAAGGCGGGACTAGAACTCACCATCTCCTGGTGATTGGCCCAATATCATCCAGTTATCTTTCATACCTAAGGCGGGACTAGAACTCACCATCTCCTGGTGATTGGCCCAATATCATCCAGTTCTTTCATACCTAAGGCGGGACTAGAACTCACCATCTCCTGGTGATTGGCCCAATATCATCCAGTTATCTTTCATACCTAAGGCGGGACTAGAACTCACCATCTCCTGGTGATTGGCCCAATATCATCCAGTTATCTTTCATACCTAAGGTGGGACTAGAACTCACCATCTCCTGGTGATTGGCCCAATATCATCCAGTTATCTTTCATGCCTAAGGCGGGACTAGAACTCACCATCTCCTGGTGATTGGCCCAATATCATCCAGTTATCTTTCATGCCTAAGGCGGGACTAGAACTCACCATCTCCTGGTGATTGGCCCAAAATCACCCAGCCGGCTTTCATACCTAAGGCCAGACTTGAACTCAGGATGTCCCGCTTTCCAGCCTGGTGCCTCAACCACTAGTCCAAACTGGCTCTCCGTGCATCCTCTCAATGCCCCGGGTTCAGAAATCCAACTGCCCCTTGTGAATAGCTGGCTGGCCCTGATGGAACTCCAGCAGACAGAAATCCAACTGGTCATTCTTTCGGTCACCTCCCCCCATCATTGGGGAGGGGAGGAATGTCGGCCCCATTGAGTTCCAGCCTGCAATGCAGCTGTTAGGGACCCAAATTGCTCTCCTGGGGACAGGGGGGGGGGAGAGACAAAGAAAATCTACTGTGGGACTGCTGAACGCTAGAAATCCTCCAGTATCCAGGCGCCCTGAGGGTGGAAGCAGAGGTGACTCAGGATCTCAGGGCATCTTCTAAGTTTCTTCCTATTGTTTTCTGGCTCAAAATATTCTCCCCAAACCTGCTATTAGCAGCAGAAGGAGGAGGAGGGGGAGGAATTAGTCAGATGCCTGTATTTTTTTCTCCCACCAGGAAAAATAGCTGCTATTGGAAGGGTGTGTGTGTGTGTGTGTGTGTGTGTGTGTGAGTTGATTTAGAGCAATCTGCAGGATTTAAAAAAAAAAATCTAGCAATACTACTGGCCTGACAAACCAGGAGTCCTTGCAGAGTTTCTAAAAACACACACACACACACACACAAAACAAGTAAAGCAAGGACGTCCAACTCATTTTTCCACATCGGCATCAGATTCTGGGCGCCACGAGGATGGGCCGGTTCTAAGTAACATTAATCAAGGGTTGCTCACCACCAGGTCAAGGGAGGCGGTTAAATAATCAGAGAGCATCAGAGAAGACGACCCACCCGGTGGCCGCAAGCTTCAAAAAAACCTGCACAGAGAAGGTACAGGATGCTCAGCCACACCAGGATGAGGGAAAACCCTCACCACTGGGTCCACCCCCCCCCGTGTCTGTGTTGCAGAGAAGAGCAACAAAGATGATATGGGGAGCTGGAGAGTAAAATATACCAAGAATGATTGCTGGAACTGGGTATGTCTAGTGCAGTGGTGGCGAACCTATGGCACGGGTGCCAGAGGCGGCACTCGGAGCCCTCTCTGTGGGCACACGTGCCGTTGCCCCAGCCTTGCCTCCCCCCCGCGACCTCCTCCTCTCCAGTAGCCCCCCTGAAGGAGAGTCGCCCCCGAGTGTGGCCTACACGGAGCAGCGCAGCCAAGGACATGGCAGCCAGGCAGCGTAGACAAGACTCTGCCCTCACACCCCGTCATGCGGTTGATGCTACAGGGCGCAGGCAGAAGGTGTGGCTGCCATTGGGCTGCCTGGGCAATCTGTGGCAGGCCCTGGAGGCGGTGAGTGGTCCTGTGGGCAGGCGGGGCGGGGCATATTTCAACATGTTTCCTATATAGCTGGGAAGAGAAGAAGCTGGCATGCAATCAGGGGGGTCCATAGGCACCTCTGCACAGGTCAGGATATCCGTTAGTAAAGCAAGATTTGGGCAGACAATCCACCACCTCACCATGCTTTCCTTCGCACTCATGTCAACATTCATGGAGGCCACGAGCAGATCCAGAGAAGCTTCCTTTTACTCCCGGCTGGATGGTTTTTGGGCCAATCACCAGGAGACTGGGAGTTCTAGTCCTTCCTCAGGCGTGGAAGCTGGATGGCTGATTTTGGGCCAATCACCAGGAGACTGTGAGCTTTAGTCCCGCCTTAGGCATGGAAGCCTATGGGCAACTCTGTGCCAACCACCAGGAGACCGTGAGTTCTAGCGCCGCCTTAGGCATGGAAGGCGGCTGGGTGACTTTGAGCCATTCATTCTCTCTTTGCACAAGTCACCTCACAGGGTTGTTGTTGTTGTCGTGGGGAAAATAGGAGAAGGAAGCAATGTTCACTGCCTTATTTATAAAAATAATAAAGGTGGGATTTTTTAAAAACAATAAAATAACAATAAATTTTTTATTGTGCAACGAACAGAGAGGGTACCCATAATATATATACCAGCTTCTCTTTAACTCTTGTGTTAGCAATCCAAATTTAATACATACATACACACGTGTGTGTGTGTGTGTGTGTGTGTGTATTAAATTTGGATTGCTAACAAAGAGTTAAAGGGAAGCTGGTACAGCTATTTTGAGCTCCTTAGCTCTCATCAGCCAACTACACCCTTCTGAGATTCGAACCTGGGCTGCTTCCCATATTTGGGCTGACCGGGTGCATCATAAAAAAAAACACTTAAGACATATATATTTATATATATGGAATTCTTTCCAGATGCATGTTGCTTGGGAGGGTGCTAGGACGAAGTAAAGTCTGCAGCAACGAAGTAAAATCTGTCCCCAGGAGAGCAGAGAGCCAAGCTCCATAGACAAAAGACAAGACAAATATTTGGTATGAAAGGTCAGCAGCAACTACACACATACAAAGCCCAGAGACCAGCAAAATTGGACGTGTGTGCGGCAACAGCTGGACAGACCAAAGCCACATTTTTAAGAAGGGAGGGCTCGCACTTAAGAAAGCCCTAGGAAGGGTAAAAACTGAGCTACCGGTAGTAGCCCATTATTATTATTTTTTGCCTGATGCCTTTTCCAGAAAAACTATAATTCTCACAGTACCTGGGAAAGAAGGAGGGGTGACCACTAGACCAGTTAAAAATGTGGTTTGTAGATAGATTCCCCCCCCCCCATGGAGAACCCGTTTTCCCTGGCAGACTTATTTGCATTTGCATAGCTCTTTGGGGATTCAGAATTGCTGTGCAATGGATGAATGGAGTTGAGTTGCCTAATACAGCCATTAAAGATAATTCCATGGCAAGAGGGTAGCGTCTTCGGAGCTTGGAGCAGCAGAACAAAGCTATTCATAACCCTGATGGAGATTTTGTTGTGGCAAAAAAAAACAAAACACAACAACCTGGCAACATATTCCTGTGTTTTTTCCCCCCAGGATTCTACTGTTTTTAATCCTAAGGCAACGGGACAAAACCGTCACCTTCTCACCTGTCTCAGCCCAAACACATCCCTGCAAGGAGAGGGATGCAGGTGCGAAGGAGGGGGGGTCTGCACATAGCCCAGCCCCTCCCCAAGGAAGCTGGGCAAGGAAGCAAGGAAGAGCATGGCAAAAAAAAACAAACCCCAAAGCCATCAGATTAGAGATGACAAGGCAGGCAGGGCAATCCACCAGGCTACTTTCCAGTAATGTGAAGGAACGTAAAATAATTTCCCTTCTCAGCCTTAGTAAAATCATTAGTCACATCCCAAAATACAGCCACCAATTACTGTCAAAGCAAATTTGCTGCTCGGCCATCATGCCGACATACTCTTTCTTTCTTTCTTTCTTTCTTTCTTTCTTTCTTTCTTTCTTTCTTTCTTTCTTTCTTTCTTTCTTTCTTTCTTTCTTTCTTTCTTTCTTTCTTTCTTCCTTCCTTCCTTCCTTCCTTCCTTCCTTCCATCCTTCCTTCTTTCCTTTTTTCAGAATGAGGAAGAGAGAAACCTCTCCACGGGCACAGGAGAAAATAACTCTGCCGAGGACCGATTGGCTGGCGTCGGTACACGGAGTCCTCAACTTACAGCAGTTTGTTTAGGGACCGTCCAAAGTGACAACGGCACTGGAAAATAGCGACTTGTGACTGTTTTTCACCCTTACAGCCATCGCAGATGGTCACGTGATCAAAATTAGACGCTTGGCAACAGACTCATATTTACGATGGTTGCAATGCCCCCAGGCCACGCGATCAACTTTTGTGACTCTCTGACAGGCAGGGTCACTTCACAACCCTGTTACTCAGGGGTTAGGCAACCTTGGCCCTTTTATGACTCGTGGACTTCAACTCCCAGAATTCCTGAGCCAGCCATGCTGAGGGGAAAGGGAGAGGTTTCCAAACTGAGCCATGCTGGCTCAGGAATTCTGGGAGTTGAAGTCCACGAGTCATGAGGGGGCCATAGTTCCCTCATGCTGGCTCAGGAATTCTGGGAGTTGAAGTCCACAAGTCATAGAGTGGCCTAGGCTTAGGCCAGAGGTAGGCAACCTTGCTCTTTTATGACTCGTGGACTTCAACTCCCAGAATTCCTGAGCCAGCCACGCTGAGGGGAAAGGGAGAGGTTTCCAAGCTGAGCCATGTTGGCTCAGGAATTCTGGGAGTTGAAGTCCACCAGTCATAAAAGAGCCAAGGTGGCCTACCCCTGGTGTTACTAATTTAACAACTGCAAGTGATTCACTTAACGATCATGGCAAAAAACGGGGCAAAACTCACTTAACAAACGTCTCACTTAGCAACAGAAATGTTGGGCTCAATTGCAGTCGTACGTCCAGGACTGCACCCCCTCCCCCACAACTTCCTTCCTCAGAAAAGTGTCTCTTCTGCTTTTCAGTTGAGCCGGCTGCTTTAAAAAAAAAAGAAAAGAAATGAGGAAAAAAAAAGATAAAAGGACACATCCACCTTTAATGGAATGAGGATGACAAATTTATTACAATCATAGATCAGACAGAGTATAAGATAAAAACATCCATATAATCAAGACAAAATAGATTTGGAAATACTACTGCAGGCAAAGCAAGAATAATGGCCCCCGATTCCTTGCAGCAAACAGAGCTGGCACTTAGGCGCAACTTCGGAACATCTGTTGTTCTTGTTGGGTGCTGATCAGTCACAAGAAAGCATAAGCAAAATTCATCTGACCTGGGATCTTAGGTGTAGAAGGGCAATATGTCCTAATTTATATATAGCCTCCCTTTTATATATATACATATACGGTACATATACGTACATACATACATACATACATACATACATACATACATACATACATACATACATATATCTTTTCTGAGGTTTTCGCGGGTGTTTGTATGTAGGTCTTTGGTTCTTCGAGTTTTCTCTCACGTAGAATTTGAAATGTCTTGGCGACGTTTCGACGAAGTCCCATTCGTCATCTTCAGGCTGGTGCTTTCGGCTTCATGCTTCTAGGAGCACGAAGCCAAAAGCACCAGCCTGAAGATGACGAATGGGACTTCGTCGAAACGTCGCCAAGACACTTCAAATTCTACGTGGGAGAAAACCCGAAGAACCAAAGACCTACATACACACACACACACACACACACACACATATATTGGGAGGGGAGAGAGGAAATTGTTCTGTGTGAGTGGCAGGCGAGCACATGCATGCAGCTCCATTTGCACGAGCAGCAGACACTTGTGTGCACATGTGAAGCTCCATTTGCACGAGTGGCAGACACTCAGGTGCATGTGTGAAAGTCTATTTCCATGAGTGGCAAACACTTGTGTGCACGTGGGAAGCTCCATTTGCACGAGTGGCAGGCACTTGTGTGCATTTGTGAAGCTCCATTAGCGCAAGTGGCAGGCACTCGCGTGCACTTGTGTAGCTCCATTTCTGTGAGTGGCAGGCGTGCACAAATGGAGCTGCACACACGCACTCGCCTGCCGCTCGCGCGGCCTGGTTCCAAACAACCTGCGGCCTAGTATCGGAGCCAGGGCCCGGGGCTTGTGAACCCCTGGTTTACAGCCTCAGCTTCTCCTGATCTCTATATGGACAGACCCATTTGGAGAGGGAATCGGAAAAGTATCTCCCTGACAACAGGACAGAGAAGGGAAACATGAAAAAGAGGCAGCGTAAACAAGGGCCTGATTTAACACTGCAAGTAAACTGTGCGACTGTAGCTTTAAATGGAAATATAAAAGAAGGCAGCCAGATTGTTGAAACATGGGAAGTGGAGGTGCATGTCGGAATACAGAATTAACTTTCTATCCTCCAGCTATTTAAATCTGTCGCATGCATTGTGGGGAAGAGGGAGGTAGCCAAGTTAGCTCAGGGTGGGCAAACGCTCCTTCCAATCTCTCTTGTCTTTCGTGAGATTGACAGCAAACGAAAGGCAGGGTGTCCATCTCAAGGCCACCCCAAATGTTTGGATGGGCCTCCTTATCATCTCAGCTCTGCCTTGGAGAAGCTGCTCGGCATGATTGGGAATCTGGAGATCTTTCTAGCACAATCTGCTCAGGGAGAAGCTAATTTTATGACGGCCTCATTAAAGTTGGAGAGAGGATCGTAAGCAGCTATTTATCAGCTTATTTCATCTGCCCTTTGGCTGGATCCAATCCCCCTTCTTTTGTTCCCGCAACCCCAAGGATCCTCGACCCTGAATTACGAGTGGATTTTTTTCTTGCGTACAGAAACAAAGGTCTTTATTTATCTACCACAATCAGCAACACACATTCAGGTCCCTAAAATGCTTATGCAGTTAAATATTTCTCTCCTGCTGTTCCAAACCTCCTTTTTGGCCAACGCATGGTTTTCTAAACCTAACATTCTGCTCTGTGTGTGTGTGTATCTGTGTGTGTGTACACACATGCACAAAAGGGAGAACAGTCTTTGTGGTTATTAAAAAAAAAGGAGCAGCTGATTAGTACAAGATGGTTCTGCAGGGGAAGGAGGAGGAGGAGGAGGAGGAGGAGGAGGAGTAGAAGGAGAAGGAGAAGGAGAAGGAGAAGGAGAAGGAGAAGGAGAAGAAGACAAATAAGAGATGATGACAAAGCTACTGTGGATCAAAACTCAAAGTACACATACGGTAGTTGAACTCAGGCTAAGGTGGTGAGTGCTTAATATGAATGCCAACATGATAAATCCCCAAAAAGAAGTCATTTTCTGTGGCTCAAAGGGAAATCTTGGCTTTATTTGTTCAGTTAGTCCTCGACTTACAACAGTTCAAAGTTACGACGGCACTGAAAAAAGTGACTTATGACCGTTTTTCACATGACCATTGCACCATCCTCCTGGTCACGTGATCAAAATTTGGGTGCTTGGAAACTGACTCGTATTTATGACAGTCAGTGTCCCGGGGGTCACGTGATCCCTTTTTGTGACCTTCTGACAAGCAAAGTCCATGGGGAAGCCAGATTCACTTAACAACCAGGCCACTAACTTAACCACTGCAGTGGTTCACTTAACAGCTGTTGCGAAAAAGGCCGTAAAATGGGGCAAAATTCATTTGACAAATGTCTCACTTAGCAACAGAAATTTCAGGCTCAATTGTGGTCGTAGGTGGAGGACTATCTGTATTTTCTCTCTTGTGAACCCTGCTTCAGGATTTAAGTCCTAAATATGAATAAAAAAACCTGGATTGCGTATCTTTAATTTACCCAGAAATATCCCACTGGATGGTAGGAAAGGAAGGAAAGGGAGGGAGGGAGGGAGGGAGGGAGGGAGGGAGGGAAGGAAGGAAGGAAGGAAGGAAGGAAGGAAGGAAGGAAGGAAGGAAGGAAGGAAGGAAGGAAGGAAGGAAGGAAGGAAAGGAAAAAAATAGAACACAGAGAGGAATTTCACCAGTCTCCCTTCAGACATGTTGAACTAAACCTTCTATTATCCATGGCCTAAAAACCAAGTTGCTCCATACTTGGAAAGCATCTCCACATTTGAAAACACAGCAACTTGACACAAAACTGATGTATCTTTTTCTACTTAAACAATTATACTCCCTTTATCAAAATGGTAATGGCACTTAAACAATTATACTCCCTTTATCAAAATGGTAATGGCACCCAGCTAGCAGAAAAGGAAATATTTGAGGCAACCTAACCTCTCCAATCTGTGAATGTGGTGTCTGTGTATTTGTGTGTGTGTGTGTGCGCGCGCGTGCATGTGTGCAGTCACTGAGCTGAAAATGTAAAGAGAAGAAACCTCCATCAAAAGATCCAAAAAATAAAAATATATGAGGCCGAAATGCAGGCGCCTTATTTCCTCTGAACATCTTCCGTTGAATAAACAGAGGACGATTGGTCTCTCCCTTCAGCCATAGCTGGGACATTTCCTGGTGCTTCTCCCCCGGAGAAGTTCAGATGAATTAAGGATCATTAAAGATTGATCGTTACACACACACACACAAAAAAACCCAGCTGGGCACATGGAGATGTTGGCGGTTATTTGCCTGCCTCTGCACACCGGCCAACAACAGAGCCTGCTGCGCAACCCCAGGCCTCTTTGATTATTAGGAAAAGAGAAGAAAGCGGGGCCTACCGTCCCTGCAAAGGCCTATCAAATGCCACTGGCTGTTTACAGGCAAGACCTGGTGTGATGGAGCAAGCCCACTTCACAAACTGCGATCAGTCTGCATAAGAAGGGCCTGAAGCGAAGGAGAGCCTGACCTCTGTTTATCTTATTTATATTTTGACTTTGTTGTTTTTATAAACAGCTCAAGGCAGCGAACAGATCTAATGCTCCTTCCTTCCCCTATTTTACCCACCACAACCCTGTGAGGTGGGGATTGGGCTGAGAGAGACTGACTGGCCCGAAGTCACCCAACCGGTTTCACGCCTAAGGCGGAATTAGAACTCACCATCTCTTGGTGACTGGCCCAAAGGGGCAGAATGGCTTTCGTGCCTTAGGCGAAACTAGAACTCGTAATCTCTGGGTGATTGGCTCGAAGTCACACCGCCAATTTTCATGCCTAACTGGAACTAGAACTCCCAGTCTCCTGGTGATAAGCCCAAAGTCACCCAGCCGGCTTTCACGCCTAAGGCAGAACTAGAACTCACAATTTCTTGGTGATTGGCCCAAAGGGGCAGAATGGCTTTCGTGCCTAAGGCGAAACTAGAACTCGCAATCTCTGGGTGATTGGCTCAAAATCACACTGTCAACTTTCATGCCTAACTGGGACTAGAACTCCCAGTCTCCTGGTGATAGGCCCAAAGTCACCCAGTTGGCTTTCATGCCTTAGGCAGGGCTAAAAATCGGACTCCAGCTGTTGCTTACGTATAAATAAAACAGATCCATGGAACAACCAACACAGTTGGTGCACAATTCAACAAGCACAGTATGCCCAGGGCCAGGAACAACCAAGTGGTATCCTTGAATCCTTCTTTGTGGTCGATGCGGAGTGGAAGCCTGTTTAATATCTCGTGATTCAAAAATGGCAGCCGCCTGCTCATATCAACCGGGGTTGCTTCTACTGTTGGACGAGGACAATGGCGAAGGCCCATAATTTCAGAAGACCTTACATCAGGGCTCTTCAAATGTGGCCCTTTTATGACTTGTGGACTTCAACTCCTAGAATTCCTCAGCCAGGCACACGTGCCTGGCTGAGGAATTCTGGGAGTTGAAGTTCACAAGTCATAAAAGGGCCACGTTTGAACACCACTGCCTCACACCAAGCGTGATGCTAGGACCAAGTTGGATCCCAGCTAGTGAGAGCACCAAAGACATTTACGAATGGAGGCGAATATACGTGTCCCAGGATAATGTTGCAGGATCCAATCTGGGTCAGTCACCGGGACCAGAGATTTCGTCTTCCCACCTTTTGGACTTGTGTTGGACCCCATCCTCAGGGAACTTCTCTCTGGATCACACATTCTGGTGAGAGAGAAATTCCCTGAGGATGGGCTCCAACACAAGTCCAAAAGCTGGGAAGACTAAACTTCAGGTCCTGGTGAACTGACCCAGATTGGATCCTGAATCAAAGATAATTTGGGCAAGAACGGTAGAGAGAGAGAGAGAGATTTGCTTCTGAAGAAGAGAAGAGAAGTCAGGCATTTGTATAATATTAGCTAACAGGCCTGTTTGTTTTTCCTTTGTCCTGCAGAATCCAAACATCTCTGAAACACAAACACACACACACACTGCTGGGAGCTGATGTACCCATTCCTGAGTTCTGTGGGGTGCAATGGCTTTGCCATCTGCTGCAGGCTGTTGATCTCCAAGGGGAAATCCCTGCACTATCTTCAGCCATTCCGCCCCTTTCTGCTTCTCTTAGCCTGACCCAGGTTATGCCCCAATTCTCAAATGCAATGTGAACACATATGCCTGGAGACAAATCAGGCAAACTCAGACCAAATTAGACCCTTGCTTTCGCCGGCTGTTCAATAAACAGCTTAGGGGAGAAATTTAAGAAAGCCATTGGGTCTTCCATCCCTGGAAGGGATACTGAAGGAACGAGGAGGAAAGGGGATGCACGATGGGAGGGCGGACTCAGCGTTTCTTCCCCCACCCCTCCAGAAACTAAAATCCTTTCTTTCCCACAATGAAGAAAGGGGAAGGGGTGTTTTTTTGTATCAGTGTGCATGTGTACTGAACAGTGTAATAATAATAATAATAATAATAATAATAATAATAATAATAATAATAATAATAATAATAATAATAATAATAATAATAATAATAATAATAAAGTTGGAAGGGACCTTGGAGGTCATCTAGTCCAACCCCCTGCTCAGGCAGGAAACTCTATACCATTTCAGACAAATGGCTGTCCAGTCTCTTCTTAAAAACTTCCAGTGTTGGCGCATTCACCGCTTCTGGAGGCAGGTTGTTCCACTGGTTAATTGTTCTATCTGTCAGGAAGTTTCTCCTTAGTTCTAGGTTGCTTCTCTCTTTGGTTAGTTTCCACCTGTAGTGCAGGGCTTTTCAACCAGTGGTACGGGTACCACCTGTGGTACATTGGCACCTGGCAGGTGGTATGCGACCATCCTAGAAAAGTGGTAGCGAGCGAGGGGAATGAGCTGAACCAGTGGCAGCACCGCACAAGCCTGAGCGAGAGACGGCTGGAGCTGCAGGGCTGTCAGGGCTCAGTGGAAGCGCCAGGATCAGTGCCGCTTTCCAACTGATCGGCGCTTCTTTGGTGCTGTCAGGGCTCAGTGGAAGCGGCAGGATCAGCGCCAGGCTCCAGCTGGAGCTTGGCGCTGATCCTGGTGCTTCTGCTGAGCCCTGAAGAAGCACCAGTTAGCTGGAAAGCAGCGCTGATCCTGACACTTCTGCTGAGCCCAGAAGAAGAGCCGATCAGCTGGAATGTTGCAGCATCTCCAGGGTCTTGTGATTTACATTCAGATGCTTGGCAACCGATTCATATTTATGACGGTCACAGTGTCCCAGGGTTATGTGAAGTGACCAAAACCTGCTGCAACCACTCAGCAGAGGGGGGGATAAAAACCAAACACACACCCCACCCCACCCCCGTTGCCAATCCTCAACAGAAATGCTCACAACAATGAAAACCTCGAACAGGAGGAAGTGTGCCACCAGGTGGGCAGGCAGGTGTCTTGCTCGGCTGTGGCTTGGGGGGGCACTTTTTTTCAGTGCCACTGTCACTTCGAACAGTCACTAAGCGAACTGTTGTAAGTCGAGGACTACCTGTACTTTATCACTTTTTTCCTTTTTGGGGGGAGGGTCATCAAGTTTTTGACCCCTTGCTAGGTGACTGGTGGTACTCGGATAGTGCCATAACCTAAAAATGGTACAATGGGTGAAAAGGTTGAAAAGCCCTGGTGTAGTGTGCCAAGGGACGGTTAGAATAGTGTGGGCGTGCGTATGAATGTGCAGTCCCAGATGCACAGAGCGAGGTGGCCCTAGCACCACAAAATGGTTTCCCCCCCTATAAAAATGCCATAACAAGTGCTTTTTAAATTGCTATCCTTTCCCTAGCTCAGGTCAAGAATATTGCCGACTAATTAGAGAGTGTTCATGAATGACCGCTTTTGAAAAAACAATTTTTAGCATTCCAAATCAGTCTCGGCTCCCAGCAGCCTGTGTTCATTCCCAAGCTATCCTGGAATTCTTCCCAAATACCCTGACATACATGGAAATCCTGTCCCAGATCCCAGTAAGGAAGTGGGCCCCGTGGAAAACGGCAGAAAAAGAAAAAAGGGGGTTAAGATATACAGCACTATCCATTTCCCTCTTTTGCAAAATAGTGCTGTTTTGAAACAATCTATAGCAGAGGTGTCCAACCTTGGCAACCTTATGGATTGTGGGCTTCAACTCCCAGAATTACGCAGCCAGACGTGTTGACATCCACAACCCTTAAAGTTGCGATGCTTGGACACCCTTGATCTATAGCAGACATGTCAAACCCAAGGCCCGGGGGCCGGATGTGGCCTGCGAAGCCATCCTGGAAACAGTGAGGGAACGGCCCCTGCTGCCTTGGCCCTGGCCCAGGCTGGCCAGGAGCCAATGTACAATTTTTTTTATAAAATTTTTTATTAGTTTTATGATTATAAATAAACAAAAAAATCAAATTAGATACAACTCAACTAGATACAATCGTTAAAAACTTTTTCCAACACAAAACAAAGCATAAAAACTTACCGAAAATAATTAAAATAACTATGGGTATTGTTCTGCAGCACCCCCTCCACCACATCCCCCTCTTCTTTCCTCCCTACCTCTTACTTCTATCCCCCCACCCTCTCTCCCTCCTCTCTCTCCACCCTCTTCCTACACCCTCCCTACATCCCTTCAAACCATCACTCCTCAATCTCCACCCTCCAGATGTGGTACCGAGCAACCCCTCTTTTATCAAAAAATATATCATTCTATATGTAATACCAATATTAAAGTTGAGTACAATGTAACAACCCCCAACCCACCCACCCCCCCACCCACCCCGACTTCCCGGAGTGAATACAGGGTAAAAACACAAGAAAACCCACTAAACTAAACCAAAGAGCCAATGTACAATTTTGTGGTGGACCATACCTTGGCACTTGCCCCGGTCCCACCCCCTTCTGCCAGAGACCCTCAGATCTGTCCCACTCCTGCCCAGGCCCCCACAGGCACCCTTGATGCGAACGATGTAGAACTGGCCATGCCCACCCAGTAGGCCACACTCACTCCATCCACGCCCACCCAGTAGGCCGCACCCACCCTGGCCACAGCCAATGCTGATACGGCCCTCAGTGAAATTGAGTTTGACACCCCTGATCTACAGGATGCAGCCTTCAGACCAGTAGTCACCTCACATGGCCGTGATAACCGTAGACAATGGAGGGACAGCTGACTTGAAGGACAGAAGGAAAACCGCCATCAAGACAGATAAGAGAGGCTTGAGCCTGGGGCCAGGAAAGTACCTTGAGAAGACGCCTCTGACCAGCCCCTCCCTCATTCAGGTGAAGATAAAAAGGGAGGAAGCACAGCCTGTCAGGGGCTGGGAGGATAACTTGAGGAACAGAAGGAAGAGCCGCAGCCAAGGCAACGGTCAGAGAAGAGAAATCCGAATCCAAAGCAGAAAAATAATCTGAGAAAAATCTCTCAGACTTGACCCTCCCTAGATCACATGAAGATGGAGGGAAGAGGAAGCGCATTTAGCTTGCACAATTCTGGTACTAGAATTGTTAACCATAAGTTAGATCTGACTTACATGGCATTGGTTTCTAAGCCAGGTCTAATTTATGGGCCTGACCATGACATGGACCAGGCAGGAAGGATCAGGATCATACAGAAGTTCCTGTTCAGAAGATTTATTTCTCAATCCTATACATAAGAATCTAGTCCAGGGGTCCCCAACCTCTAATCCAGTGGTTCTCAACCTTTTTAATGCCGCGACCCCCAACCGGTCGTAAGTCGAGGACTTTCCCTGCCCGGGAGCGCCGCGCATGCGTGGTGCTGCCCCCTGCGCCAGCCGAGGCGTAGCTGGCAAGGGGCAGCGACGGCGCAGGGCGGCCACCGTCTGGGCCACTAACTGGCCCAGCCCAAGGGAGGTAAGGCACCCGCCGGGCCCCACGTGCGCCAGCAACCCTCCCTGCACCCGCCGGCCTCCCACCCCTGGCCCTCTTTTACTTACACTTTTAGTAGTTGCTCAGCAGGGAGGGGTGCAAACTTCCGGAGAGCTCGCCTTCGCTGCAGACAACTTGCAGCACCGTTTGCAGACTGGGACTTTTGGCGGGCTCAGCAGGGCAGAGACAGCCTGGACAATTCCTATTGGCTTTTGAAAGCCAATAGAATTAGACTCTATTCAAGAGAGTCTATTCTATTGGCTTTCAAAAACCAATAGAATAAGAGGGAGTAGCACAGCTAAGGAAAAGGGGGGGAATGGCGGACTGCGTTGTTTGGCGACCCCCGTGAAATGGTCGTTCGACCCCAAATGGGGTCACGACCCACAGGTTGAGAACCGCTGCTCTAATCTATGGACCAGTACTGGGCCACGGCATGCCAGCAACTGGTCCGCACAAACAAGCAAAGCCCCATCCGTGGGATGCAGGCAGCACACAAAACCACGCACCCTCCGGGCCGTGGAAAAACCTCTCTCCCCAGACCCGGTTCCCCTGATGCCCAAAAGGTTGGGGGGCCTCTGATCTAGTCAACTAATATACAATACAAAATTGGTGGCAGACGAGGATCAATGGAACTCAAGAGGGCTTGGACTTAGACCATTTTGGGGCACATAATGACTCTAGGCCAGTGATGGCGAACCTTTTAGAGACCGAGTGCCCCAAAACTGCCCCCGCTTCGCCCCTGCCCCCAGCCCGTCCCTGCTCCACCCCCACCCCGCCCACCCACCGCCTCAACAGCCTGCCACAGATCGCCATGGCAGCCCAGCAGCGCCATGGCAGCCGCGCCCTCCACCCGCATCATCTGCGTGCGACAGGGCGCGAGTGCAGCGTCTTGTCCCCGCTGCCCAGCTGCCATGTCCTTGGCTGAGCTGCTCAGGGGCAATTCTCCTCCGGGCTGCTGGTGAGGAGGGGGCCACAGGGGAAGGCGGGGCTGGGGTGACGGCGTGCGTGCTCACAGAGAGGGCTCTGAGTGCCACCTATGGCACGCGTACCATAGGTTCGCCATCACTGCTCTAGGCTAATGCCTTACTTGACTCCACCCCCGCTCCCAGCTCTGCCTGCTCTTCTCCTATAAGTATCAATGGTTCCTGCCTTTTTCTCTTTCCTATTGACTTTATCTGTACAGTACACTTGTGGAGGGCAGGGGTAAGGCAAAAATCAGGGCAGAAGGGGTCAAAATGCCTAGCATTGGAATGTGCTTTGTCAGTACCAACTTTGGGCATTGTTTCTGAAATAAAACCAAAAAAGATCCGGGTGGAGAGAGAACCTTACCATTTTACATTGTGAGTCCCTACCCTTCTAAACAGGACTTCCTTCCTATACCTTTGAAGCTCAATCTGATGAATGAATAATTATCATTAATCAGATGAATGATCAAATTGATTAGACAGATGCTCTCAAATAATCAGGTAGTGGATAGACTGAAGTGGATGTTTGCCAAGGGGAGGAAAGCGTAGAACTGTGCTTCACACAGTCACACCAGAGCAGACATACATCATCACATTTCCTCCGCCTTCTACCCTCTTTGAAAGGATTAACAGAAATGATTTCTGATCGCGCCCAGAAAATGCATTTCCACGGGGAATCGTCTTACCTGGCCTTAATGTGCCATCAAATGTGAGGCATAGGTTTGCATAGCTGCATGCATTTACTTACATCTAGCATTGCTTCCAGTACTGCTATGGAGTGCCTGACAGGCACAAACAATCGGATCCATACACGTAAAGTTGTTTACAGTACTTCATTGCTCTATGCCTATTTTACAGGAATCTCCCCAGACTGGCAGCTTTTACCTGGGAAAGACCAGATAAGGTTCAAAAGTATTCAAGGGATGGAGGTCAGACCTAGCCCCCTTGTGTTTATGTAGCAAGTCTAGATCAAGGCTTTTCAACCAGTGGTACGGGTACCACCTGGGGTACATTGGCACCTGGCAGGTGGTACGCAACCATCCTAGAAAAGTGGTAGTGGGGGAGGCGAATGAGCTGAATCGGTGGCAGCACCACACAAGCCTGAGCGAGAGATGGCTGGAGCTGCAGGGCTGTCAGGGCTCAGCGGAAGCGCCAGGATCAGCGCCAGGCTCCGGCTGGAGCTCGGCGCTGATCCTGGCGCTTCTGCTGAGCCCAGAAGAAGCGCCGATCAGCTGGAATGTTGCAGCATCCCCAGGGTCTTGTGATTTACATTCAGATGCTTGGCAACTGATTCATATTTATACGGTCATAGTGTCCCAGGGTCATGTGAAGTGACCAAAACCTGCTGCAACCACCCAGCAGACAGGGGGAATAAAAACCAAAGACCCCCCCACCCCACCCCCGCTTCCAATCCTCAACAGAAATGCTCACAACAATGAAAACCTCGGATAGGAGAAAGAGTGCCGCTGGGTAGGCAGGCAGATGTCTTGCTCGGCTGTGGCTTGCTAGGCACTTTTTTCAATGCCATTGTAACTTCGAACAGTCACTAAGCGAACTGTTGTAAGTTGAGGACTACCTGTATTTCATCACCTTTTTTTTGTCATCAAGTTTTTATTTATTTATTTATTAAATTTCTATGCCGCCCTATTCCGGGAACTCAGGGCGGCTCACAGCATAAATAGAAATCCAATATAAAAAACTACATAATACATATATAAAAAATACATATATAAAAAAGAGAACCCCTAAATTAAGAAACCATTCATTCAGCAAACGTACACACAACATACACTGGCTAGGGGCAAGATGTCAACCGCCCCAGGCCTGTCGGCAGAGATGGGTCTTTAGTAGTTTACGGAAGGCAGAGAGGGTGGGGGCGATACGGATCTCCGGGGGGAGTTGATTCCAGAGGGCTGGGGCCGCAACAGAGAAGGCTCTTCCCCTAGGCCCCGCCAGGCGACACTGTCTGGCTGACGGGACTTGGAGAAGGCCAACTCTGTGGGCCCTAACCGGTCGCTGGGTTTCATGGGGCAGCAGACAGTCCCGTAACTAACCTGGTCCGATGCCATGTAGGGCTTTATAGGCCATAACCAACACTTTGAATTGGGTTCGGAGACCAATTGGCAGCCAATGCAGCTCGCGGAGTGATGCCGAAATGTGGGCATTTCTGGGCAGGCCCAACACTGCTCGCGTGGCTGCATTCTGCATTTTGACACCTTGCTAAGCAACTGGTGGTACTCGGATGTTGCCATATCCTAAAAGTGGTACAATGGGTGAAAAGCCATGATCTAGACTAACTCCTTCACCCCTCCTCCCAACTGGGAGGGTTGATTTCCAACAGTGCCTGAATCCAACAGTTTCCCAAACTTGCTATCTCCTCATCCCTATACAAGCAGAAGGGCAGAAACCTCCCCACAGGAGCCCATTCTTTCAAACGCCCATCTCACTTCCTAGCAGAAGAGTCAAGGAAGACCAGCGGAGTCTTTGCACAAAACAGCCCACGTAGCAAGCATCATTCCATCAAACGAAACCACACCAAAAAAATAGCACACAACCCTTGCCCCACCACAGGACCCCTCAATTTGAGGGTGCTTTTGGGAGGGGTGCGGGAGGGAGCAAATTGCCTCGTTTTACCAAAAACTGCCAATAAATGTATCCCAATCTGCACAAATGGCACATGCACCCCACCGCCGTGCCATGCCACAGCACATTCTGGGCCCAACTTGGCTGACTGTGCAAAGCTAATAATGCAAATGAGGTTTTGCTTCAAATTCCATTTCCCATTTGTGGTCATGTCAGCCTTCCCAAGAAACAAGGCCTTTTAACTCTTGCCCTAAGCTTTATAGGAAATTGGTATGGCCATAACATGCCATTTATCTTGAAAGTGACTTGTCTGCTTGGGTGATATTAAAGGTTTTAATTGTGTTTATTGGCCCTGCGCCTCTCGTGTTTTTGTACTGAGTGGAACGGAATGGAGACATTTTTTAGACAGCACACAAGCGAGCACCCCCATCGCAAAAAAACACACCCCACAACCAGCTCTCTACCTCCTTCCCTAGCTCAATTTTTCATACAGTGTCATAAAACCGTAGGATTGAAAGAAACTGCCAGCCTCTCCATACCTCTGGACAGTTTCTCTAAAGCATATTTGTAAAGCTGCCATTCTAACCGTTCCATTTTAATCCTCGGTTTTCGTTCCAGATTAAAATCAGCCCAAAGCTTTCTCAAGATTGCTCAGCAGAGATTAACATCAGCTCTCCAGAATGCTTCCTCGTCTTTCCAAGAAGGCATCGTGGAGCAGATCGCTCGTGAGGAAGAGGAAATTTAAGAGGCAGCTCTCGGAAACCCATCGAAATCCTAAAGCCGGTACATTAATGACATGGATTTATCACCTTTATTCAAATATAAGTCCACCTCTTGCATCTGAAACGTGACTTCTGCCCCAACCAACTGGTTTTTAGGACAGCAGCCTCACCCTTTGGCCCAATCTGATGTACAGATTAGTCCTCAATTTACAAACGCAATCGGGAGCAGAAATTTCCATCGCTAAGCAAGGCAGCGATTAAGGTTGTTATGTGAATCACTGCAGTTAAGTGAATATCCTATTTATTTATTTATTTATTTATTTTTGCTAATTTTTATACCGCCCCCCCTCCCGAAGGACTCGGGGCGGTGTACAGCCCAATTAAAACATCAACCTACAAAAAGTAAAATGATTAAAAATAAATTAAACAATTTGGCCCAGGAACATTTAAAACCCAATACATTATCTTAAAAACTCGATCCCCTAAAACAATTATAATCTTGTTGGTACCGGAGCTCCTATCCCAGGCCCGCTTGTCGAAAAAGATGTGTTTTTAATTCTCGACGGAAGGAACGCAATTCCGTCATCGTACGGAGTTCAGGGGGGAGTTCGTTCCAAAGCGTTGGAGCTCCCACAGAGAAGGCCCTCCCCCTGGGGGTCGCCAGCCGACATTGTCTGGCCGACGGCACCCTGAGGAGACCCACTCTGTGGGAGCGTACCGGACGGCGGGAGGTATTTGCTGGCAGAAGGCCAGAAGTTCTATCTTCTATGCATCCTGTGGCGGTTAGGCGAATCTGGCTTCCCCCAATGATTTTTCTGGACGGAAGCTGGCTGGGAAGATCCCAAATGATGATCACAGGATCCCGGGACACCGCAACCTTCATAAACCCATGCTTGTTGCAAAGTGCCTGAAATCTGATCATGTGATCATGTGGGGATGATGCAACAATCCGAAGCACAAAGACAAAGTCATCAATTGTTCTTTTTGGTGCGGTTATAACTTCCGATGGCCGCTAAATGGATGGTTGTTAAGTTAGGGACTACCTGTATCTTGGATTTTCAGTGTCTGGATGAAGTCCCACCCAGATGGTCACAACCAACATTTTTAAAGAAAGGCCCAGGACAGGGGTAGGCAACCTTGGCTCTTTTATGACTGGTGGACTTCAACTCCCAGAATTCCTGAGCCAGCATGGCTCAGCGTGGAAATCTCTTCCTTTCCCCTCAGCATGGCTGGCTCAGGAATTCTGGGAGTTGAAGTCCATGAGTCATAAAAGATCCAAGGTTGCCTACCCCTGGCCCAGGAGATGAAGAGCTATTTCAAAGTATATCTTGGCTTGTGCTTCTCATTTTGCCTGGGCAAGGCCCAGGGTGGGCACAGAAGAAGAAGTTCTGTGATATTAGATTAAAATTTTAATTATTAAAAGAAGTATATTTCTTTCTTGCCCAACTGTAAACCTCCGTGAAATCGTCTGTTCTACTCACAGAGGGCCACGGCAACCACGAAGTGGGGAAACCCCCTCTGATCTATCAATTGAAAAATCAAAGTGCTTTGAAGGGCACCCCAAATATTCAGGTAGCCGATAAACAAACGGTTCGTGTATATGAATTCTAGAGCTGGTGTTTTGGGAGATCCCTGCTTGCATGAAATGAACGCCAGCTTAGAGAGTCTCATGGCTTTGAAGCCAATATGCAAAGCCTTTGGGAAAGGGAAGGCTTTTAAAGTGCTAAGCTGCATTAACAGAAGGATAGAATCAAGATCACATGAAGTGTTAATACCACTTTACAATGCCTTGGTAAGGCCACACTTGGAATACTGCATCCAGTTTTGGTCACCACAATGTAAAAAAGATGTTGAGACGCTAGAAAGAGTACAGAGAAGAGCAACAAAGATGATTAGGGGACTGGAGGCTAAAACATATAAGGAACAGTTGCTGGAATTGGGGATGTCTAGTTTAATGAAGAGAAGGACAAGGGGGGACATGATAGCAGTCTTCCAATATCTCAGGGGCTGCCCCAAAGAAGAGGGAGTCAAGCTATTCTCCAAAGTGCCTGAAGGCAGGACAAGAAGCAACGGATGGAAACTAACCAAGGAGAGAAGCAACCTAGAACTAAGGAGAAACTTCCTGATAGTTAGAATAATTAACCAGTGGAACAACCTGCCTCCAGAAGTGGTGAATGCTCCAACACTGGAAGTTTTTAAGAAGAGACTGGACAGCCATTTGTCCAAAATGGTATAGGGTTTCCTGCCTGTGCAGGGGGTTGGACTAGAAGACCTCCAAGGTCCCTTCCAACTTTATCATCATTATTATTATTATTGTTATTGTTGTTGTTGTTGTGTTGTTGTTGTTATTAAACAGGCTTTTTACATAGACTTTTGTAGTCATCCTTGGAATAATAAAACCCTGCCTATTAATCCAAGATGTAAGAGTTTCCGAGCAGATATCATCTTGTTTGGGTGAACTGCATATATATAGTATATATGCAAGTTTAAGCAGACTGTTTTTTGAATAGTCACTGCTAATGATTCAATTGCCATTTCTGGCAGGTTTTGGCGTCTAGTTTTTCCCTGAATCTCCTTCATTCTCTCATCCCCGGGCATCACTGCATATAAACTCAGAGCTCAAGCAGCTGAGAAAATTAACTACAGTGCACAAAACCTTGTGTAGTAATAATATGGTGTAGTGGGCACCATAAAAATCTTGTGACTTTTTTTTTCCCCCTCTGTAAAAAATACGGCTCTCCTTTGGTGAGATTCTGCTGTCTAATTGATTTTAAAAAATGCTTTCCAATTGTAAAAGCGCTGAACATTTCTTTAGAAGAGGCATATTTCTTCACACCAGGAAAAGAACTTGCTGTATCAGATACCTACCTGCTGTGATACAGACATGCAGCTAAAAGGGATTTCCCCCCCCCCATCAAAACTATTGTTTTATTCATGGACGCATTTATTCAGATTTAATTACAACTCATACAATCAACCGCATCGAGTTTCTTTAACTGAATGATTGCCCTAAATGATAGGTTTGAAATTGAATTTGTAGCATATTGCTCGGAAAGCTAGACAACCTATGTTCCCGAGCCACGAAACTTTGAAAACTGCAATTGGTTGAAAAGAGCTTCAGAGCATTCTTGGTATGTCGGTCCATACAGTATATTGCTTCCTCAAGCCATGGTTAAAACAAACCGGGATACAAGTAATCCTCGATTTACAATCATTCATTTAGTAAGGTTCTACATTTAGGCAAGAAACACCAAATGTACAGGTATAGTATATGGGGTACCTTGCTCAATAGTAGTAACTGTGAGAAGGATCTCGGAGTCCTAGTGGACAGTCACTTGAATATGAGCCAGCCGTGTGCTGCAGCTGCCAATAAAGCCAACACAGTGCGAGGCTGCATTAACAGAGGGATAGAATCAAGATCACGTGAAGTGTTAATACTACTTTACAAGGCCTTGGTAAGGCCACACTTGGAATACTGCATCCAGTTTTGGTCACCGCAATGTAAAAAAGATGTTGAGGCTCTAGAAAGAGTACAGAGAAGAGCAACAAAGATGATTAGGGGACTGGAGGCTAAAGCATATAAGGAATGGCGGCTGGAATTGGGTATGTCTAGTTTAATGAACAGAAGGACTAGGGGGGACATGATAGCAGGGTTCCAATATCTCAGGGGCTGCCCCAAAGAAGAGGGAGTCAAGCTATTCTCCAAAGCACCTGAAGGCAGGACAAGAAGCAACGGATGGAAACTAATCAAGGAGAGAAGCAACCTAGAACTAAGGAGAAACTTCCTGACAGTTAGAACAATGAACCAGTGGAACAACCTGCCTCCAGAAGCGTTGAATGCTCCAACCCTGGAAGTTTTTAAGAAGAGACTGGACAGCCATTTGTCCGAAATGGTATAGGGTTTCCTGCCTGAGCAGGGGGTTGGACTTGATGACCTTAAAGGTCCCTTCCAACTTTATTATTATTGTTATTGTTGTTGTTATTGTTGTTTTGTTGTTGTTGTTGTTTCTGTTATTGACCAAAGTTACGATGACACTGACTGATTCTCGCACTTACAAGTATTGCAAAATATCTATGGAGATTCTCAGCCATCTAGGTCACAGTTGTCCCAAAGCTGCTTTTTCAAAAGGCAACTGGGACTTTGTTTTTCCTTGAAGATGTTTCGTTTCTCATCGAAGAAGTTCTTCAGTTCTGACTGAATGGTGGAGAATGGAAGGATTTATATTCCTTGCAGTCCTCTGGTCATTAGCGCTCTCTCTCTGAGAATCGTTGAGTCAGAACTGAAGAAGCTTTTTGGATGAGAAGCGAAATGTCTCCAAGTAAAAACAAAGTCCCAGTTGCTTTTTGAAAAAAGCATCTTTGGGACAACGGTTGCAATGTCCCTGCAGTCACACGATCAAAATTTGGGTGCTTGGCAACTGGCATGTATTGACCATGGGTTGTAGTGTCCCCAGGGTCATGTGATCACTATTGGCCATGTTTAACCCTCCGCTCGCTGCATTGGTTGCCTATTGGTCTCCGAGCACAATTCAAAGTGCTGGTCATTACCTATAAAGCCCTTCGTGGCACTGGACCAGGATACTTACGGGACCGCCTTCTGCCACATACTTCCCTACGACCGGTGAGAGCGCACAGGGTCGGCCTCCTCCGGGTCCCGTCAGCGAAACAATGTTGTTTGGCGGGTCCTAGGGGGAGGGCCTTCTCTGTTGTGGCGCCCACCCTCTGGAACCAACTGCCCCTTGAAGTCCGCATTTTTCCCACTCTCCCGGCCTTCCGAAAGAATCTAAAGACCTATCTTTGCCGGCAGGCCTGGGGATGATTGTTGACTGTGTTTGTAAGTTGTAGTATGTGTGTTGGGTGTCTATTTTTAATATTTTGATTGGACTTAGATTCCTTGATGTTTTGTATATGTTGTGAGCCACTCTGAGTCTTCGGAGAGGAGCGGCATACAAATCTAATTAAATAAATAAAATAAATAAATAAATAAAGTCAATGGGGGAAGCTTTATGATCGCATGGTTATCTTAACAGCAATTATTTGCTTAACAACCATAGCCAAAAAAAAGTCATAAAATTGGGTATGACTCACTTAACAAGCAGCTTGCTTAGCAACAGGAATTCTGCTCCCGGTTGTGGTCATAAGTTGAGGACTATTTGGATATTGAATCGGCCATTCTATACATCTGGAGAGCCTGAAGCTGGGGAAGGTTAGCCCAAGAAGGAACAACTATTTCAGGAACAGGAGTTAACTAGCCCGTATAATTTGCATCCCACAGAAAGTATTTACGGAACAAAATTAATTCAAATCACTCAAGCATGGAAGCATTTGCCAATTATTCCCAAATGATCGACTTGTTTTGACCATAAGATCACGTCTACCGTATATTACTTTATATGCTTGTACATAAGCCAAGAATTTGGGTGCCAAAATACACTCCTAAAATTCAGTTGGCTTTATCGGCGGATGGGCCTAACTACGAGTATATACCTTAATGCTTTTGAAAAATACCATCTATATTACAGGAGAAGCTTCTCTATGGATAAACTGACCCTCAAATCCCATGAAAAATGTGCCACCTGCAGATCAGTTGATTGTGAAAATTAAGCCCTACACAACTTTCTTTCTTTTTTTTAAAAAAAAATTTTTTTATTAATAATACAAAATTAAAAACACATTGGACATAGATATGACGTCACTGGTTCCATACTTCTTCCAACATTTTACAATAGTATTAGTACTCATATAGACATATAGTTCTTGAACTTTGCTCATTATTTATAATATACTATTAACACTTTTTCCCTTATTTCTATATATCTATTTATCTTTTAAATATACATTTGTCTATAATCTATATTTTATTCTAGCACTATACATTTATCTTGGCTACCTCTTATTGTCTATCCAATCATAAAATTGTTCCCAGATTTTATAGTACTTGGTTTCACTTTTGTCCTTGAGTTCCCATATAAGTCTATCTCAGTGGTGGCGAACCTATGGCACGGGTGCCAGAGGCGGCACTCAGAGCCTTCTCTGTGGGCACACACACCGTCGCCCCAGTCCTAGGCCTTCAGCTGGTTTTTATAAAACCTTTTCACTTTAGGTCTCCACGGTCATATGCAAAAAAAAAAAAAAGAGATTTAATCAATCAATTTCAACTTCTCACGAAAAAAAAAGAACTTGCAAAGTTGGAATTGATTGATTGAACTTTTTAGTCCCACCCAGTTCTGCCGCTACCACTGCAGCCACGCCCACCCAATGGGCCACACCACCCGGCACTCGACAATACATAAGTGGGTTTTAGGTTGCAGTTTGGGCATTCGGTCTCTAAAAGGTTCACCATCACTGGTCTATCCATTTCAGCGCAACTGAAAATTTTCAATAATATTTCTTCTTCGATTGGAGTATCTTTTTCTCTTTCCATTTTTGAGCGAAGGCTATTCGTGCCACTGTTACTACATGCAATAGTAAATAATTCCTACACAACTTTCAAGGGTCAGCTTCTCCAAAGATGGGCTTATCCAAAAGTAAACAATGTTATTTGATGGGCCCTAGGACAAGGGCCTTCTCCGTTGCTGCCCCAGCCCTCTGGAACCAGCTTCCCTCAGAGGTGCGTACTGCCTCCTCCCTCCTAGATTTCCGTAAACTTTTAAAAACCCATTTATGCCGACAGGCTTGGGGGGTATGAACTTTGTTCTGCCCCCGGGCCGAGGAATCGCCTTCCATTGCTGAGTGTTTATTTGATTGTGTTTGCTTGTTGCATGTGTCGATTTTTTAATTGGATGTAATTATTGTTATTGATTTTTATCTATGTCTATGTTCTTGTTGTGAGCCACCCCGAGTCCTGGGAGAGGGGCAGCATACAAATTTAATAAATAAATAAATAAATAAATAATTTATGATGCAAAGAGCACCCCCTTCCTACCTACGAGGTGATACACACCTGTAGCAAATAATGAGCAAAAATATGCCTTACCTGTCAGCCTTCTCAGGTAAACCAGACAGGAAAGAGGACTAGATGAACTCATTCTACTTTATTGTAAGGGGACATTGACAGAGTCTTGCAAAACTGAAGGCCTAAACTTCCTGCAACCAGTTTTAACTGCTTGATCCACTAGGGCAGTGGTGGCGAACCTACGGCACGGGTGCCAGAGGCGGCACTCAGAGACCTCTCTGTGGGCACACACACAGTTCTCCCCAGCCCCGCCTCCTCCCACAGCCCCCTCCTCACCAGCAGCACCCCCCAGAGGAGAGTCACCCCTGGGCACGGCTCACGCGAAGCAGCACAGCCAAGGACATGGTAGCCGGGCAGCGGGGACAAGACTCTGCCCTTGCGCCCCGTCGCACGCAGATGATGCTGCGGGGCACGGGCGGAGGGCGTGGCCACCATGGCGCTGCTGGACTGCCTGGGTGATCTGTGGCCGGCAGTGGAGGTGGTGGGTGGCCCAGTGGGCAGGGCAGAGCAGGGACGGGGCTGGGGGGCTGGTTTTTGGGCACTCGGTCTCTAAAAGGTTCGCCATCACTGCACTAGGATAGGTCTTTCTTAAGTTTATTCTCCAACCATTAACCAACTGGGGGCTCCTGCCTCTCTTCTCTGATTGCTTCCTAGGCAGCATGTCTTCCCCTCTTTCCCCAAGGTCATTCATACACACACACACACACACACACACTAAAAATCCCCAAAGGCCCACACCCCAACAATCCCTGGCATAAACAGATGCAAAGTTGCTCCCAGAAAGTCAAGTGTTAATTCTTCCACAGCATCAGTGCTCAATGCAGCTACAGGCCAGCCTTAATTCCTGGAAGCCTCCATGTCACTATAGATCCAGTGTTCTCCATCTCCCAATGTGCTCTGTGCGTAAGAGAAAGAGAAAGCTGGCTTGAACAAAGTCCACAGGGATGAGCTTAGCAAGCATCCTCTGTACATAAAATAATTAGCTCCCCTTGCTGACTTCCTAGGTCGCTCGTCTTCGTAAGCAGGTAGCCTAGAGGAAAGAAAACAATCTTGGAAGAAAAGTGCCAAGCTAGCAATAGACCCCCAAATTGCAGATGGCAATGTTTGGTCAAGATAATAGGGAAGGCAGAAAAACAATTAGGCTCAACAATTGAAAGCAAACAAGAGGGACGCAAATCTCAGCTCCGAAAGAGGACGCAACGGGGCAAATGTTGCAAGACGGGATCCCCCAACGTCCAATCTAGCTAGGAAAGTTGGTTGGCCAAACTGCCACCCTTTCCCCATTCTGTCTTGTAATAAACAAATCAGCATTTTTAAGAGGCATTTGTCCTGCAGCACCATGCACAGGTAAAGAAAACTCCTAAAGTTAACTCCATTCTCAAACCTTCCTTTGAAAGCCAGAGACAGACAATGTGATCCAATGGACAACAGAGGAATTTAAACCAGGAAGACTGGAACTTAGTTGCTTGGTCAGCTGTAAGGTTCCCCAAAGGACCTTGGCCAATCCCAAATCTCTTGACTTGGTCATTCCAAGACACTTTGCAACTTCTTGACTTGGTCATTCCAAGATATTTTGCAAGATGTAGGACAGGGGTCTTCAAACTTGGCCCTTTTGTGACTTGTGGACTTCAACTCCCAGAATTCCTCAGCCAGTGTGCCTGGCTGAGGAATTCTGGGAGTTGAAGTCCACAAGTCATAAAAGGTCCAGGTTTGAAGACCCCTGAAGTAGGACATGATAGCAATGCCTCCCTAAAAAAAAACCTGAGCACACAGACGCAATTTAAACTTATGCTGATTCTGGAGACGGGATAGGGCATGGGTGTCAAACTTGCCACGTCACGTGACATGTCACAACGTATCGCAACTCTTTTTGCACTGCCAGCAATGGGGTGGGCACGGCTTCGGTGTGATGAAACCGGCCCGCGGGCTGGCAGTTTGACACCCCCAGGATAGGGTAACCCACCACACCTGCAAGCAGATTACTATCCTAGGGCAAACTACTTGTTACACTCCATTCTACGTGTAAGATGTTAACCACTAATTGTTTCACCTGGCACCTACCTTTATTCAAGCAAATACTGCAATGCAGTGGCACCAAAATTGCATCACATAAGCAGAGTAACAACAGGAACACAAGATTCTCTTCTGCCTATTCCCTCAGCTAAAGATCTTTTCTCAAGGGAGCCATTTTCAGCACAGCAAGAAATGGTGAATCAGCAGGGCTATCAACGGCCTAGAACAGGGGTAGGCAACCTTGGCTCTTTTATGACTCATGGACTTCAACTCCCAGAATTCCTGAGTCAGCATGGCTGGCTGAAGAATTTTGGGAGTTGAAGTCCACAAGTCATAAAAAGAGCCAAGGTTGCCTACCCCTGGCCTAGGCCTGTATTTCTCAACCTTGGCTCTTTTATGACTCGTGGACTTCAACTCCCAGAATTCCTGAGCCAGCATGGCTCAGCATGGAAACCTCTCCCTTTCCCCTCAGCATGGCTGGCTCAGGAATTCTGGGAGTTGAAGTCCACAAGTCATAAAAGAGCCAAGGTTGCCTACCCCTGGCCTAGAATAAGGAAATCCTACCACAGCCAAATGGTCAACAGTGAAGTTATGAGGGCCATTCTCAATCATCCAGGTCATGATTATCCCAAAGGTGCTATTTCTATTCAGGTAGAGAGGTACCTCAGGTGAGTTAGTGATCAAAGGATGGTCCTCATGGCCCAAAGGTGCTATTTCCAAAAGGCATTTCACCTCTCATCCAAGAAGCTTCTTCAGGGAACTGAAGAAGTTTCCTGGATAAGAAGCAAAAGGTTTTCAAGAAGAAAAAAACATAAGAAAGTCCAGCTGCCTTTTGGAAATAGCACCTTTGGGCCATGAGGACCATCCTTTCATCCTCTCACTAGCTCACCTGAGGTACTTGTCTTACTCTGCCTCATGGCTAAAGTAAGTTCTTAGCAAGGTCTGGAGATGTATAAATAGGAATCATAAAAGGCATCCTTAACAGAATAGCTATGAAGACAGAGTTCATCCAAAAAAAAGACCTTTCTGGCACTGTTCTAGGCAGATCCACGTGTCTGAGGCATCAAAAGCGATGCCAGAGATTTCAGCCAGTTTAAATTTTTACTTCTCCACAGAGAATCTTGAGAAATACAGTACTGTGAAGGAAGGTTATACTCCGGGGAGCCGTAAGGAAGAACGAGACCCATATATATTTGTCGAGCACATGTATCTATTTTATTTTATTTATGTAAGATCAGTCTGCCGAGGCTTTTGGTCAAAGGAATAGCCTCCATTTGTCGGGAGAGAGAAACCTATTCTCAGAAATTGGGACTCCCTGGCTAGAACGTATTCCATGAACTTAGATTAGAGAGAGCCCAGATTGAATCCTTATTACACCATGAAAACAGACTGTGGGGCAGCAGTAGCCACAGCTCAGCCTAACTCATTTGACCCATTTTTGTGAAAATAACACTAGACCAGGGGTTCTCAACCTTGGCAACTTTAAGACTTGTGGACTTCAACTCCCAGAATTCCCCAGCTAGTGTGGCTGGCTGAGGAATTCTGGGAGTTGAAGTCCACAAGTCTTAAAGTTGCCAAGGTTGAGAACCTCTGCACTAGACCATCCAGTGTACATAATTCCCCTCAGCCATCTCAAAACATGCAGAAATATAGGGATAATACCAAAGAGAGCATTTGTGAAATCCTCAATTAAAGTAGTCTAAACCAGGGGACTCCGAATTTGGCAACTTCAAGACTTGTGGACATCAACTCCCAGAATTCCCCAGCTAGTGTGGCTGGCTGAGGAATTCTGGGAGTTGAAGTCCACAAGTCTTAAAGTTGTCAAGTCTGGAGACCCCTGATCTACACCAAAGGCTCAGAGATTATTTCATCCCACAAGTGGTCAGTTGTCCATCGACAACAGAAAGCATGATTTGGAAGCCGTTACAAAGACCTGTAATAAGCTTGGCAGAAAGAAGAGAAGGGGTGTGATTGGCCTCAGGATTACCTGTAGGGTTTGAAAAGGACCATTTGGGGAGAGTTGAACCTCAAAACAAAGAGGAATCTGGAGATCCAGATCCAGCTGATGAGAACTCTGAAAGAAAACCTTAGATTAGGGAGCTACCACCAAAGCTGACTATTCTGGTCTTAAAAAGTCCAGTGTTTGGTGAAAAGGGACTTCCTAGGTTCCCAGGTGGAACAGCCGTCCTTTTAATAGGACCACATCGTGACAATCTGGCATATGCTTGTATGTTCAAGTAGTCCTGGACTTACAACTACAACTGGAACCAGAATTTCCACTGCTAAGCAAAACGGTTAAGTGAGCTGCATCTGGTCTGCCACAGTTGCTAAGCGAACCAGTACAAGTTGTTAAGCGAATCAGGCATTTGTTAAGTGAATCGGGCTTCCCCTATTGATTTTGCTTGTCAGAGGCTGGCTGGGAAGGTCGTGACAATCAAATGAACCCAGAACAACCGTTGTAAATATATGCCCTGTGGTCAAGCATCAAGACATGAATGTGGGGATGCTGCAGTTCGAAGGACATGAACATGGGGATGCTACAGTTCCAAAGACATGAACGTGAGGATGCTGCAATTCCGAAGACACTAACGTGGGGATGCTGCAATTCCGAAGACACTAACGTGGGGATGCTGTAACTCCAAAAACACTAACGTGGGGATGCTGCAATTCCGAAGCATGAACGTGGGGATGTTGCAATAGTCGTAAGGGTAAGAACCGGCCCTTTTTTTAGTGCCGCTGTAACTTCAAACAGTCACTAACCGAGTGGTTGTAAGTTGAAAACTAGCTGTAGAAGGCCTAGTCCCCAATATTTTCAGGCAGGGCTGGAAAAATGCAATTGGCTGCACTCCTGGAGAAGTGCCACCAGCCTGGGTCCGTGGCAGCGGCCCAGATGGACCATGTCTCCGTTTGGAATGAGTTCCCAGATGCACAGATTGCTTAGTGGGCTGCCAGAAGCCCAGAGCACCTGGAACTCCCCGCTGGAACAAAGGCCACCCAGCACACACCAAAGCCCAACCGAGGTCAGCGCTTTATGGGTCCCTTCCATTTCTGACACAGAACCAAGGCAGCGTGCCCAGAGCAGGCTTCCTTTGGCTGCCACCTCTTCATTAATGTTGTCCTTTAATAACTCCATGATGATGGATTGGCAGACCCAGCAAAGCTGACAGCAAATGAACAGGGCAGGTCTTGGGATTTGTAACCCAGAAAGGAACTTGCTTATTATCCTCACAAGGTTCAGCTTCCTTCTTCTGTTGGCTTCAGGAGGATCCAGATCAACCCCGTCCCGTTTGGGCTTATCGTGCGAGCACCTCTGACACACGTCTTTTCTGTCGCAAGCACGCCCGCTGGATGGCATCCGTACACATTGCCTCAGTTTTTACACAACTTGGTTGCAGGTTCTTTTGCTGCGTCTCTTCTGCGCTGAAGGGGTTGGGGGGATGAATCCGGCTATAGGTACAATTAATGCTCAACGTACGACCACCCTTGAGCCCAAAATTTCTACTGCTAAGTGAGACCTTGGTCAAGTGAGTTTTGTCCCATTTTGCGACCTTTCTTGCTACAGTTAAGATAATAATGATGATGATGATGATGATAAAGTTGGAAGGGATCTTGGAGGTCATCTAGTCCAACCCCCTGCTCAGGTAGGAAACCCTATACCATTTCAGAAAAATGGCTATCCAGTCTCTTCTTAAAAACTCCCAGTGTTGGAGCATTCACAGCTTCTGGAGGCAGGTTGTTCCACTGGTTAATTGTTCTCACTGTCAGGAAGTTTCTCCTTAGTTCTAGGTTGCTTCTCTCCTTGGTTAGTTTCCATCCGTTGCTTTTTGTCCTGCCTTCAGGCGCTTTGGAGAATAGCTTGACTCCCTCTTCTTTGGGGTAGCCCCTGAGATACTGGAAGACTGCTATCCTGTCCCTCCTCATCCTTCATTAAACTAGACATGCCCAATTCCAGCAGCCGTTCCTTATATGTTTTAGCTTCTGATCATCTTTGTTGCTCTTCTCTGTACTCTTTCTAGAGTCTCAACATCTTTTTTACATCGTGGTGACCAAAACTGGATGCTGTATTCCAAGTGTGGCCTTACCAAGGTCTTGTAAAGTGGTATTAACACTTCACGTGATCTTGATTCTATCCCTCTGTTAATGCAGCCCAGCACTGTGTTGGCCTTTTTGGCAGCTGCAGCACACGGCTGGCTCCTATTTAAGTGACTGTCCACTAGTAACACGGTTGTTGAGTGAATCTGACTTCCCCATTAACTTTGCTCGTCAGAAGGTCACAAAAGGGGAGGGGGGGTGTCGCGTGACCCCAGAAGACTGCAACCGTCATAAATCGGAGTCAGTGACCAAGCATCTGACTTTTGATGACGTGACCACGGGGATGTTGCAAGTGTGAAAATGGTCATACGTCACTTTTTTCAGTGTTGTCGTATCTTTGGTCACTAAACAAAAGGGTTGTAAATTGAGGACTGCCTGCATTTCATAAAAATGCAACTCAGCCAGATGGCCAGAAACTGGGGAGAAGCATTTCAACTCATTTCAAGAGTTTAATGAGCTCCTTGAGTTAAGACCACAACAGAGCCCGCCCATTACCGTTGTAAGTCATGATGGTTATAAATGGGGGTCGGTCCTATGACTGACCAGATTGTATGACCTTTTTTAGGGTGGTCATTAAACAAAGTCTTTGTTTAAGCAAGCCAATGGTTTGCAGTTTTGCAGAAAACTGGAAGTGCCCGTTTGGGGCAAAATGGTGGTAAAACATGGGGTGCTGCCAATGGCTGTAAATGCAGTCCTGTTGCCAAGTGCCCAAGGTACGGTCATGTGACTGGGGGGAGGCTGATGGTCAGAACTTCCAAACCTGGCTGTAGGGCCTTCTCTGTTGCTGCCCCAGCCCTCTGGAACCAACTTCCCTCAGAGGTTCGTACTGCTCCCTCCCTCCTAGCTTTCCGAAAACTCTTGAAAACACATTTATGCAGACAGGTTTGGGGCGTGTGAGCTGCGCTCTGCCCCTGGGCCTCTGATTGTGACTGTGTGTTGTATGAGTGAAAATAGTTGTATAGTTTTTACACTGTAAATTAGTAATTTTTAATTGATTTATGCTATATTTTTGTACTTGTATTTTTGTTGTGAGCCGCCCTGAGTCTTGGGAGAAGGGCGGCATATAAGTCAAATAAATAAATAAATAAACTTCCTTTTTCCTGGCAAGCCGAACGGTCACTAAACAAATGGCCATAAACCAAGGCCTATCCATAACCGAGGCTGGGAAATTCTTCTAGCCATTTCCAACATATTATGGTTTTGGGTTTTTTCTGCCCTGCCCATGTTAGATTTGAGATTTTCAGTGGGGGGGGGCTGTCTCCCAAGTGGCAAAATACTTTGTGCTATTCTGGTCCCTGCTTTGCCAATGTGTTCACAGTTCAGCAAGAACCGGGTGGCAGAGCCAGAATTGAGGATGAACAAGTGTGAACACAGCTTGAGGGAGGCTTTATCTGAAGCAATTCACACCTCATTCATCAGACAGTGTGACTGTTCCCAGTCTGGGTGGGCAGAGCCAAAGCCCGAAGGGACTAGCTTCGATTGGACCCCACCACCCCCTACTCCAGAGGGCTCAGGGCAGGGAAGGTCACTTCATATTAATTTGCCTGCTTCGTTACAGAACCAGGTGGCCCAGTTCCTAAAACACTCGGGCAAAACCAGGTCCTGGCGAGAGCACACATTTATATAAGGGAGAGGATGTTATGAGTAACAATGAGAGAAGCAACCTAGAACTAAGGAGAAACTTCCTGACAGTGAGAACAATTAACCAGTGGAACAACCTGCCTCCAGAAGCGGTGAATGCTCCAACAGTGGAAGTTTTTAAGAAGAGACTGGACAGCCATTTGTCCAAAATGGTGTAGGGCAGTGGTGGCGAACCTATGGCACGGGTGCCCACAGAGAGCCCTCTCTGTGGGCACGTGTGCCATGCCCCAGAGATGGCAACCGTCCCTCTTCAACCAGTCAGCCAAGGTCCCACGTGGCCAGATGCATCCCGGCACAGCTGGTTTCCCTCCCTCCCCCCCCGCCCCATCCCTCCTGGCTTCACATGCTCTCCTTTTCCTGGGCACCACCCACTGCATCACCTCCTCACCTGTCGGCCAGCTGTACAGCTCAGAGGTGGCTTCTCTGAATTGCTGGCGGTGGGCTGTGGAGCCCCAGAGTACACCGGTCAAGGAGCCATCAGGCTGTGGCTGCTGACGGACACCAATGGCTCCCATGCGCTCGCTGGCCTCTGTGTGCGGGGGGCCAATGGTGTCAGGCAGCAGCTGCCCTGGCCCCTGCCTCACCTTGCCCCCTGGCAACGGTATCCTCACCCTGCCTCGCCTCGCCTCACCCCGCAGGATGACCCTCCTGCCCACCGCCCCACCTGCCAGAAACCCCCTGGATCTCCCCCAACCCTGCCCACAAGCGTCCCTCCCCACGAGCAACATCCAGGTGACCACGCCCACTTTGGCCACACCCATCCAGTCTGCCATGACCACCACAGTCACGCCCACCCAATGGGCCAAGTCCCACCTGGCACCCAGTGATACATAAGTGGGTTTTGGGTTGCAGTTTGGGCACTCAGTCTCTAAAAGGTTCGCCATCGCTGGTGTAGGGTTTCCTGCCTGAGCAGGGGGTTGGAGTCAATGACCTCCAAGATCCCTTCCAACTTTATTACTATTACTATCTACACCCAACTGATACCGGTAGGCAAGATGTCTTCTACCGTGCAGAAAGGGGATTTGCAGGTGAGGGAAGAAGAGGAAAAGCTTACCAGCCCAAGCAAAGAAGGGTTAAATTCCTGAAATTAAGATTTTTTTTTGCAAAGGAACTGCACCCGCTCAGAAGAAACCACTGTTGGCCGTAGAGTGCAAAAATCCAAATTAAACCCTCTATGGCCCATGGCAATGAAGACTCAGCTTGAAAGCATTCAGTGAAGGGAGCCCATCATCTCTGTGGCTAATTGCTTCCGCCATTAAATTGCTCTGGCTGGGAGGAAACGGGTTTTTTTTTCCTTCTTCATCTTCCTAACATTCAATCAGAACAGATCAGATAATCACAAAGCCTCCGGTGGAAATTAGCGTTCAACTCACCAAGTATGTTCCGAAGTCTATTCTGCATGCCAGGGTTCCTTACTCTTGGCAACTTGCAGATACGTGGACTTCATCTCTCAGCTGCCTGGGGAATTGTGGGAGTCGAAGTCCACCATCTTTAAGTGACTGAGACTGAGAAATACAACCTATAAACTACCTGCTGGTTTACCATAGAGGAGTCTTTTTTTTTTTAAAAGATATTCGGTCTCTAAGTCAGAGTTCCCCAATATTTCGAGGTTGGTGGCCTGGACGCAGGGAAGAGGGGGGGCGAAAGAGATGGTTTTGTGGGCTGAATGCATGTGCACACATATGCGTGTGCACAAACACCCATTGCTCACGTGTGTGGAGTCATGAGCGCTTGCGCGAGCGGGGCTACAAACGCCCTACAAATGCTAGCAGGGGTGGAATCGCAAACGCCCACGATGCTTACGGTGACACTCGTGTGAGTGGGGCGGTGAACACCCTTGATGTTCACGAGTGGGGCCGCAAACACCTGCGACACTCACAGCGATGTTCATGTGAGTGGGGCTATGAACACCCTTGATGCTCACATGAGTGGGGTCGCAAATGCTCACAACACTCGTGATGACACTCGCATGAGTGGGGCCGTGCAGGTGAGCACACCAGCCAGCCACTCATGTGGTCCAGTGGCCAATAGCACGCAGCCCACTAGTGGCCACAGCCCACAAGGTGGGGACCCCTGCGCTAAGTTGTGCCTGACTCTTTGCAACCACCTGTCCTCCACTCTCTCCTGGAGTTTACCCAAATTCATGTTCATTGCAACGAAGACGCTAACCATCTCCTCCTCCGGAGTCCTCGTCTCCTTTCGCCTTCCATCTTTCCCAACATCCGAGTCCTTTCCAAAGGAATCCTCTCTTCTCAAGAGGCGGCCAAAGTATTTGAGCATCAGCGTTCGTAGCAGAATATGCCACAGGGCCCACAGGATGACTGTGTTGGCGGTTCAGCTCTTTCCCCTTGGCTGCCCTTTCCATATTTATTGGGGTATTGTTGTATGTTGTGAACTGCCATTCACCGTCCAGAGTCACGATGCTGAGAGGGACAGCCATATAAATTAAAATAAATAGAAATAATCTATATTTTGCTTCACTGACTATACACCTTAGTTCAGTGACGGCGAACCTTTTAGAGACCGAGTGCCCAAACCACAACCCAAAACCCACTTATTTATCGCAAAGTGCCAGGGCCGCATCAGCATTGTGCTGCCCTCATGGGGGGGGGGGCAGGGAGGCGCCTCTGAGTGCCGCCTCTGGCAAGCAAAAACCAGGGGTACAAAAATGGGCCCCCGTGCTGCAAGGCGCAAAAACGGCTGTGCCATGGGGTGCAGATACAAGGTGCTGCACCATGCAAAAACAGGGCAGGGGTAGTGAGTATCACGCAGGCACTAGCCTGCCCCATCTGCAGCACGTGTGTGCTCGTGGCTCCATGCATGCATGCATGCATGTAAAATGCTTCCCCCTCCCTTTTCTTCCAGTCCACCAATCGACAATGGTTGGTGACCTCTGCTCTACCACCTCTACTCGAGCTTGCTAGTCGATCGCTTCACCTCCTTTGTGCTGAGCGGGGCTCTTGCTCCGGCCGGCGGTGGCGGCCTGATGCACCTGCTGCTGGCGGCAATTTTATTTATTTATTTATTTATTTATTTTCCGATTTCTATACCGCCCCTCTCCCGAAGGACTCGGGCCGGTGTACAGCCCAAAATTAAAAACATATCACAGAAAAAATTAAAATAATTAAGAATAAATTAAACAATTTGGCCATAAATCCCATTTAAAACCCAATACATTATATATCTTAAAAATAACTCAATCCCCTAAAACAATTTTAACCTTGCTGGTACCGGAACTTCTATGCCAGGCCGGCCTGTCGAAAAAGGAATGTTTTCAATTCCCGACGGAAGGTACGTAAATCCGTCATCGTACGGAGTTCGGGGGGGGGAGCTCGTTCCAAAACGTAGGAGCTCCCACAGAGAAGGCTCTCCCCCTGGGGGTCGCCAGCTGACATTGTCTGGCCGACGGCACCCTGAGGAGGCCCTCTCTGTGGGAGCGTACCAGACGGCGGGAGGTATTTGCTAGCAGAAGGCGGTCCTGTAAGTATCCAATGCCATGGAGCGCTTTAAAGGTGGTCACTAACACCTTGAAACGCACCCGGAAGGCCACCGGCAACCAGTGCAGCTCGCGCAGGAGCGGTGTTACGTGGGAGCGCCATGACGCTCCTGTCACTACCCGCGCGGCCGCATTCTGGGCCAGCTGGAGCCTCCGGGTGCACCTCAAGGGGAGCCCCATGTAGAGAGCAATGGCACATGTGCCAACAGAGAGGGCTCTGAGTGCCGCCTCTGGCACGTGTGCCATAGCTTCGCCACCACTGCCTTAGTTTATAGCCAGACCTCTACACAAAGCGCTAGTGTTCCATTGCAGAAGGCTGGAATTTACAGAAATGTTAGATGACTACCTACAGGTAGTCCTCGACTTACGAGCACAATTGGGAGCAGAATTTCTGCCACTAAGCAAGGCAGTTGTTAAATGAGTCATGCCTGACTTTACAACAGTTGTCTGTCCCAGTGGTTCAGTGAATCAGGGCAGTTAAGTAAATTCTGTGCTCCTTGATTGATTATACAGAACATCTTAGAAATGGGCCGCCAAAGGCTTCTGGAGGTTTTGCACCAGGGGCATCCAACATGTCTGCTAGTTTCATTTTAATTTTGCAGCAAAACGGAATGGCGGGGGATCTTTTACTGTACACAGGCCATTCCTGCCCTTTCCCAAGGGGGGGGGTTGAAGTCTGGGAGAAATACTGCAAGGGAATAAGAGTTTCCCAAAAAAAAAAACCAAAACATCGGTGGAAATTAAGACATAAACATGCAAGGACGGCTAAACCCTTCCCCTTTGCAGCCAGGGGAATATTCCTATCTCCTGGGCAGTTGGGATAAGCAGGCCAACTGCTATTAAACAGTTCGCTGCACTCTGTTCCCCCCCCCTCTTCCCCTTCCCCCCCCCCCCCCCCCGCCCATCACACCACTGGAATATTTCCCTTTTTAAATCCACCTACCCAAACCTCAAATGCCAAGAGAAGTACCGATTATGCAGAATTAAATACATGTGCATCACCTTAATTAACTTGCATAATTAGTGCTGGCTGTCTCTTTGACACCCAGGCTGGAACTGGGGGAGGGAAGGCAGCTAAGCAACACAACGCGACTCGGATCAGCCGAAAAGAGAGGAAAAGTTTTTTTGGGGGGGGGTTGTTTGTTTGGTTTTTGCAGCCCACCCACCCCCCAAAAAAACCCGCGGGGGTGACGGGGAAAAAGAATGCAGCTCCTTTGCCTGCTCGCCCTTGCCCCACGCAGTCCCAGCCCATTCCGATCCGGGTTTTTTTTTAATTCTAATTCTAATTCTAATTCTAATTCTAATTCTAATTCTAATTCTAATTCTAATTCTAATTCTAATTCTAATTCTAATTCTAATAATAATAATAATAATAATAATAATAATAATAATAATAACAACTTTATTGTCATTGTGTGTTTATACGCAGTGTACACATACAACAAAATTTACATGACACCCAAAGACCAGGTCCCACACACATAATCCCCAAACACACTCCCACCCACCACGAATTCCCCACCCCTAAACCACCCAACATCCACCCAACAGACCAAGTAATACTGTCCAACAGTTCAGTGATGGTGGCCCTTTAGTTCATTATTAAGTGCAATTATTTTCTGAATGGAAGAAGGCGAGGAGAAGTAAGCTGCATGCTAAGAGAGCTGCGCCAACGCCCCGCTGCCCTTTCCGCCGGGTCCTACCACCGGGAGGAGCCCTGCTTGGGAATCTGCAGGGGGGGAAGCGGATGGGTTTGCTTCCCTGCCTTGGGAGGGGGGACGCCTCTGGGGCAGGGGTGGGAGGTGCAGGGAGAAGAGAGAGAGAGAGATTCAGAAGACAGAACAGAGTTGGAAGGGACCTTGAAGGTCTTCTAGTCCAGCCCCTCTGCTCAAGCAGAGTTCCTGCACCATTCCCAACATATAAGGGAACGGTTGCTGGAATTGGGGATGTCTAGTTTAATGAAGAGAAGGACGGGGGGGGGGTGACATGATAGCAGTCTTCCAGTATCTCAGGGGCTGCCCCAAAGAAGAGGGAGTCAAGCTATTCTCCAAAGCACCCGAAGGCAGGACAAGAAGCAACGGATGGAAACTAACCAAGGAGAGAAGCAACCTGGAACTAAGGAGAAATTCCTGACAGTTAGAACAATTAACCAGTGGAACAACCTGCCTCCAGAAGCGGTGAATGCTCCAACAATGGACGTTTTTAAGAAGAGACTGGACGGCCATTTGTCTGAAATAATATAGGGTTTCCTGCCTGAGCAGGAGGTTGGACTAGATGACCTACGAGGTCCCTTCCAACTTTATTATTATTATTATTATTATTATTATTATTATTATTATTACTACTACTACTACTACTACTACTACTACTACTACTACTACTACTACTACTACTATTATTATGGATCATCGCAGTCAGCCAGATGTTCAAACTGGATTTGGCATTTTGCCTACCTATCGAGTCCTTACCCAGGACCTGGGATAGACAGATGTGGATGTTTGATAGGTAGTATTATAGATATTGTCGCAGGATGGAAGCAGTTCTTAGTAAGGCCACCTTTTGCAATTGGCTAATGGCAAATTTGTCAATGCCAATGATGGTGTTCAAGTGGTGCTCCAGTTGTTTTGGGATTGCACCCAAGGCACCTATTACTATTGGTACTACCCTTGCTTGCTTTTGCCACAGTCTTTCTATTTCTATTTGTAGGTCTTTGTATTTTGTTATCTTCTCCAGTTCTTTCTCGTCTATAATGCTGTCTCCAGACACTGCAACGTCCACTATCCAGACTTTTTTGTCTTTCTTATCGACAGTTGTTAAGTCCGGAGTGTTATGTTGCAGGTGCTTGTCTGTTTGAATTCTGAAGTCCCAGAGCAGTTTAATTTTATCATTTTCTATGACTTTCTCTGTTTTATGATCCCACCAGTTTTTGCTTACAGGCAAATGATATTTCTTGCAGATCTTCCAATGCACCATTGTTGCTACTTTGTCATGCCGCTGCTTGTAGTCAGTCTGTGCGATCTTCTTGCAGCAGCTTACCAGGTGGTCCACTATTTCTTCAGCTTCTTTGCATAGGCGGCACTTATTATCTGTTGCTGTCTTCTCAATTTTGACTTTACATGCATTTGTCCTTAAGGCTTGGTCTTGTGCAGCCAGAATTAGTCCCTTGGTCTCTTTCTTCAACTTTCCTGCTCTTAGCCATTGCCAGGTCTTGTTATTATCTGCTTTCCCAGCTTTTTTTTTAACGCATTGGCCATGTAGTGCTTTGTCTTCCCATGCCTCTATTCTGTTCTTCATTTGGTCTTTCTTGTAGGCCAGTTTGGCCTCTCCAGTAGTCAGTAAACCTTCCTGATATACTAATTTCAGTGCATCTTCATCATTGTCCTTCAGATATTCTTCCAAAGCACATTTTTTTCTTCTTCAACCATCTGATGTACTTGCAACATTCCACGCCCACCTATTTGCCTTGGTAGATAAAGTCTGTCAATGTCACTGCATGGATGATGATGATGATGGTGATTATATAGCTGTCCAATCTCTTCTTAAAAACCTCCAGTAACGGAGCACCCACAACTTCTGAAGGCAAGCTGTTGTCAAGGTAGGTTCTTAAGAGACACACACCCCCTTCGCATATATTTAGGTGATGCAGGAGCCAGCGCTGTGCTGCTTCGTAAGGCTAATTTTCATCCAAAGGAGTCAGGTTCTCTCTCCCTCCATCACCATCTCTAATTTCCTACAACAGCCCTGTGAGGTAGCTTCACCAGAAAGAAAGCTATCTAACGGATATCCTGATTTGGCCTACCTGGTGTAAACCCTGCCTGGGTTGCTCAGAAATGTCACGTAAGTTCATAACTCAGCCAGTTCTCACACCTTCAGAGTGCTTGGCCTCCCCAAGAATGAGCAGATAGTAACAACGACAGAGTTGATAGGGACCTTAGAGGTCATCCAGTCTAACCCCCTGCTCTTGCAAGAGACCTATACTTTTTCTGATAAATGGCTATCCAGTCTCTTCTTAAAAGCCTCCAGTGGTGGAGCACCCACAATTTCTGGAGGCAGGTTGTTCCACTGATTAAATGTTCTCACTCTCGAGAAATTTCTCCTTGGTTCTAGGTTGCTTCTCTCCTTGGTTAGTTTCCATCCGTTGCTTCTTGTTCCGCCTTCAGAATAGCTCGACCCCTTTATGATAGCCCTGCAAATATTGGAAGACTCTGATCATGTCACCCCAGTCCTTCTTTTCATTAGACTAGGAATCTAGGTATACCCACTTCCTGCAATCGTTCTTCGTACGTTTTAGCTTCTAGGCCCCTGATCATCTTTGTTGCTCTTCTCTGATCTTGGCCTGGACCCCACCCCCAAATGCTGATGCCCAGGAGTCCCCAGGCAGCTCCCACAGACTATTCTGTATTCACATACAGCACTAACATACAACAGCCTTGTTGTTGATAAGAACATAAGAAGAGCCATGGTGAATCAGGCCAAAGCCCATCGAGTCCAGCATTCTGTGTCACACAGTGGCCCACCAATTGTGCATGGGGATCTTCAGCAGATAGAGAAGGCAAAACCCTCCCTTTCCCTTGACCCCCAACAAATGGTACTCAAGGGAATCCTGCCTGCCTCAACCAACATAGAGGCAGCACATGGACATCCGTTTTAATAACCACCGATACACTTGGCCTCCATGAATCTATCTAGCCCTGCCTTGAAGCTGTCAAGGCTGACAGCTGTCACGACCCCTTCTGGAAGTGAATTCCATCCTAGTTTGTTGAACAACCCATGCTGGCTTGATACACACCTAAATGCAGATTCAAGAGTTTATACATGCAGAAGAGCCGATTCCTACATCTAGCTTAGCTAAATCCAAAAACAAACGTTCTGGTCAGGCCCAAAAGGTGAATCTGATTTTTTACTTCCTTAAGGAATACTTGGTTAAAGAGGAGCAGGCTAATTATGGACAATGCAGCCCATAAAACTGGTGGGAAAATGCAGGGTATGCAAAAGCCCCCCCCCTTAATTTCTTTCACAAAGGGAAAGACTGATTTTGCCTTCAAAGCTCTCGCCCCACCCAACTGATTTCTACTGGGAAAGCCAAACCAAGATTTTTGATAGAAGAAGAAGAAGAAGAAGAAGAAGAAGAAGAAGAAGAAGAAGAAGAAGAAGAAGAAGAAGAAGAAGAAGAAGAAGAAGAAGAAGAAGAAGAAGAAGAAGAAGAAGAAGAAGAAGAAGAAGAAGAAGAAGAAGAAGAAGAAGAAGAAGAAGAAGAAGAAGAAGAAGAAGAAAGTTGGAAGGGACATTGGAGGTCATCAAGTCCAACCCTCTGCTCAGGCACGTAACCCTATACCATTTCAGACAAATGGCTGTCCAGTTTCTTCTTAAAAACTTCCAGTGTTGGAGCATTCACCGCTTCTGGAGGCAGGTTGTTCCACTGGTTAATTGTTCCAACTGTCAGGAATTTCTCCTTAGTTCCAGGTTGCTTCTCTCCTTGGTTAGTTTCCATCCGTTGCTTCTTGTCCTGCCTTCAGGGGCTTTGTAGAATAGCTTGACTCCCTCTTCTTTGGGGCAGCCCCTGAGATACTGGAAGACTGCTATCATGTCCCCCCCGGTCCTTCTCTTCGTTAAACTAGACATACCCAATTCCAGCAACCTTTCCTTATATGTTTTAGCCTCCAGTCCCCTAATCATCTTTGTTGCTCTTCTCTGTACTCTTTCTAGGTAGAGTCTCAGCATCTTTTTTACATCATGGTGACCAAAACTGGATGCAGTATTCCAAGTGTGGCCTTACCAAGGCCTTGTAAAGTGGTATTAACACTCCACGTGATCTTGATTCTATCCCTCTGTTAATGCAGCCCAGCAATGAGACAGAACCTTGCTGATTTCTGGACTGCATTTTTTGTGCAAAGCAACAGCAGAAAGCACAACAACCCGTTTACCATACCAGCACCATCAGACACGATCCTGGTACCACAGCCCAATCTTCCTGCCCTCTGCAAACAGGCTCAGCTTGACATCATGCACACAAGGTGCAGACCACCCCCCCCTCCTCTTGGCTGGTGTGCACAGGAGGGAATCAGCAAAGTATTGGAGAAGTAGAGCCTCTGGCAAACTCTCTTAGCATTCTCCAGGTGGAAGAAAACGCCCTAGAGGCTTTTTCCCAGGGTCTCAAACTAAATAAAAAGTGACAGATTCCTGATTTCTTTCTTTCTTTCTTCTTCTTTTTTTTTTTTTTTAAAAAGAGAGACCTGTGTTTTAGGATACTGCAAGTAAGAGCTGTGTAAAGGAGCAAAAGAGGCAATACCTAAACGAGGGGTCCCAAACTATCTCCTCTATGCAGGGAGCAACAATTTCCGTTGCTAAGCAGAGCAAGCAGTTGTTAAGTGAATTTTGCCCCCTTCTTTTCTTGTTAAGTGAACCACTACAGTTAGTAATACGGTTGTTCAGTCAACCTGCCTTCCCCGTTGACTTCGCTGATCAGAAGATCGCAAAAGGGAATCACGTGATTCTTGGGGTATTGGCCACTGGATTTAAATATGAACCAATTGCCAGGCATCCAAATTTTGATCACGTAACCGTGGAGGGTGCTGCAACAGTCATAAACGTGAAAAACTAATACAAAAGCTGATACAATCCTGGGAGTGACATAGAATCAAGACCACCCATTTAATTAAGTTTCTGTTCTTAGGTTAATAACATCTCTATTTTTAGTGATTCTGAATTGCTAATGTTGACAATTATGATTAGTTGAGATTTTATTCATTAAAATTTATAAATATTTATTTATTTATTTATTAATCCATACAGAGGAATTTTACCTGTTTATCAATCTTTAGTAATAGGGATATAGTTAATCTTATTTTAAAAATGGCTAAGTAAGATATAAATTGTGTTTATTTACTATTTTGATCCAGACGGTAGCTTGTTTGTTAAAGTATGAGATTATTGTTGGGGGTTACCCCACTACTGTACCTACCTTTTTTTCATGCCAAATTCCCCATGCCCTTCCCTCCCCATAGCTGCACTTTCCCTATTCTTTCCTCATTTATATAAAATCTAAAAAAGTATTTAAAAAAAAAAGATCACCCGAAGTATTAGTACCGCTTTATGAAACCCTAGGAAGACCACACCAGGAATACTGCAACCAATTTTAGTCACCATACCACAAAAAAAAGATGTTGAGACCTTGGAGAGAATTGAGAGAAGAGCAACTAAGATGATCGAAGGCCTGGAGACTAAAACATATGAAGAACGGCTGCAGGACTTGGGTTTGGCTAGTCTAAAGAAAAGAAGAAACAGGGGAGACATGATAGCAGGGTTCCAGTATTTGAGGGGCTGCCACAAAGAAGAGGGAGTCAAGCTATTTTCCAAAGCGCCTGAAGGCAGGACAAGAAGCAATGGATGGAAACTAACCAAGGAGAGAAGCAACCTAGAACTAAGGAGAAACTTCCTGACAGTGAGGACAAATAACCAGTGGAACAGCTTGCCTCCAGAAATCGTGGGTTGCTGCATCACTGGAGGTTTTTAAGAAGAGGCTAGAAGTCACTTGTCTGAGATGGTATAGGTCAGGGGTTGGCAACCTTGGCTCTTTTATGACTCGTGGAGCTGGCTCAGGAATTCTGGGAGTTGAAGTCCACGAGTCATAAAAGAGCCAAGGTTGTCTACCCCTGGTATAGGGTTTCCTGCCTGAGCAGGGGGCTGGACTTGATGACCTCCAAGGTCCCTTCCAACGTTATTATTCTATTCTATTCTATTCTATTCTATTCTATTCTATTCTATTCTATTCTATCCTATCCTATCCTATTCTGTTCTATTCTATTCTATTCTATTCTATTCTATTCTATTCCATTCCATTCCATTCCATTCTATTCTATTCACGGTAATAAGGCACTTTTTAAATTGCCATTGCCACTTTGAACAGTCACTACACCAGTGGTTCTCAACCTTGGGGTCGCGACCCCATTTGGGGTCACACGACCATTTCGCGGGGGTCGCCGGGCACCGCCGGCCGCCATTTTGTTTTTTTTATTTTTATTTTTTTTATTTTTTTTAATTTTTTTTTAATTTTTTTAAATTTTTTTAAATTTTTTTATTTTTTTTGGCACGTGCGCGCCGCGCACGCTCAGATCCGCCCGTCGCGCCAGAAAAAAAAATAAAAAAAATTAAAAAAAACAAAAAAAAACAAAATGGCGGCCCGTAACGGGCGGATGCGCACATGCATGGTGCGTGCGGCGAGCCGATCCGCACATGCGCAGATCCTCCCATCACGGCCACCATTTTGTTTTTTGTTTTGGATTTTTTTTAATTTTTTAAAAAAAAAAACAAAAAAAACAAAATGGCGGCCCGCGACGGGCGGATGCACGCATGCGTGGCGCGTGCGATGGGCCGATCCGCGCATGCATGGATCCGCCCGTCGCGGCCGCCATTTTGTTTTTTTTATTTTTTTAAAAAAAAAATTTAGATTTTTTTTGGGGAGCGTGCGCGCACGCGCGCACACGCCCGGGTCGGGGTCGCAGCGCGCATGGGCGGGGCAAGTGGGATCTCAACCTGAGAAAGGTTGAGAACCACTGCACTAAACAAATGATTGTAAGTCAAGGACTACCTCTGCATACACCGCCCACTGCAAATCTCTTCCTGCACCCAGAAGTTTTTTCTCCCATTCTGCAGCTGAATGGAGAGCAATCCTGACCAAAAGTCTTTTCCAAAGAGCAACTTCAGCTCCACTTTATTTATTTTATTTATTTATTTATTAATTTAATTTCTATGCCGCCCTATTCCGGAGTTCTCAGCAGATGCAGATGCTCCAGATGTCTAATTGCCACCTGAAACAATTTGAGCCTCGGTTTGGAAGAAAGGGACTGAAGTGCACAACTCCACTGCGGGACTGGGGTTATGATCAGAAGCCGCCTCCTTCAAAGACAACACTTGGGAGTCTAGATTCTTACTGCAAGATCCCTTTTTTTTCATCCGAAAACAGAACTACCGTGTTTCCCTGAAAATAAGACAGGGTCTTATATTATTTTTTGCTCCAAAAGATGCATATATTTGGGGAAACACGGTACTAAATGCATCCGTCTGGCTGACAGTCTTAAACGGGCTTATTTTTGGGGTGGGGCTGATGTTTCAAGCATCCTGAAAAATCACGCTAGGGCAGTGGTGGCGAACCTATGGCACAGGTGCCAGAGGGGGCACTCGGAGCCCTCTCTGTGGGCACATGCACCGTCTCCCCAGGCCTGCCTCCTCCCAGGGCCCCCCTCCTCACCAGTAGCCCCCCTGGAGGAGAGTCACCCCTAGGCGCAGCCCACGAGAAGCAGCGCAGCCAAGGACATGGTAGCCGGGCAGCGGGGACAAGACTCTGCCCTTGCACCCTGTCACGTGCAGATGATGCTGAGGGGCATGGGCAGAGGGCGTGGCCGCCATGGTGCTGCTGGTCTGCCTGGGTGATCTGTGGCAGGCTGTGGAGGTGGTGGGTCGCCCAGTGGACAGGGCGGAGCAGGGACAGGGATGGGGGGGCAGTTTGGGGGCACTTGGTCTCTAAAACAGCGGTTCTCAACCTGTGGGTCACAACCCCATTTGGGGTCGAACGACCATTTCACGGGGGTCGCCAAGCACCGCAGTCCGCCATTTATTTTTTTTGGGTCGGCCATTTTTTTTTGGGTTGGCCATTTTTTTTTCCCTATTGCGATGCGGGCCGTCGCGCCGCGCATGCGCGGTGCGGGCCCGCCATTTTTTTTTATTATTTTGGTCGGCCATTTTTTTTGGGGCGGCCATTTTTTTTCCCTATTGCGATGCGGGCCGGGGTCGAGCCCCGGAAAAGGTTCAGAATCGCTGCTCTAAAAGGTTCGCCATCACTGCGCTAGGGCTTATATTCCGGTTAGGTCTTATTTTGGGGGAAACACAGGTAGCTGCCCCAGCAAATAGCAGTTATTTTCCACCCCCTTAACTTAAGCAAGATTTGAGCAGATTCATGAAAGACACCTGTGTGTTGTACAGGTAGTCCTCAATTTGCAACTATTCATTTAGCAGCCGTTCGAACTCACAATGGCCCTGGAAAAAATGACTTATACCCAGTCCTCGTACTTACAACTGTTGCAGCATCCCCATGGTCACGTGATCAAAATTTGGATGCTTGGCAACTGGCTTGTATTTACGACAGTTGCAGCCATCCTGGAGTTATGTGATCCCCATTTGCAATCTTCCCAGCCAGCTTCAGCGAAGCCAAGTCAATGGGGGAACTGGACTTGCTTCAGAATCGCATGATCCACTTAACAGCCAGGACAAACAGGTTGTACAATTGGGCGTGACTCCCTTAGCAACTGCCTTGTTTAGCAATGGAAATTCTGATCCCTGTAGTTGTAAGCTGAGGACTACCTGCAAAGCTAATATATGGGCCCAGCCTGGGCGGGAGTTTTCATCTCCCATTTTAGAATCAAGTTCCCATCCTCCCTTTCTCCAAAACAAAGGTTGTTAGTTGCAAAGTCATGTCCGACCCATCACGACCCCATGGACAACATTCCTCCAGGCCTCCCTGTCCTCTACCATCTTCTGGAGTCCATTTAAGCTCATGCCTACTGCTTCAGTGACTCCATCCAGCCACCTCATTCTCTGTCATCCCCTTCTTCTCTTGCCCTCCATCTTTCCCAACATTAGGCTCTTCTCCAGTGAGTCCTTCCTTCTCATTAGGTGGCCAAAGTACTTGAGTTTCAACTTCAGGATCTGGCCTTCTAAAGAGCAGTCGGGGTTGATCTCCTCTAGGACTGACTGGTTTGATTGCCTTGCAGTTCAGGGGACTCACAGGAGTCTTCTCCAGCACCAGAGTTCAAAGGCCTCAATTCTTTGTTGCTCAGCCTTTCTTATGGTCCAACTTTCACAGCCCTACATTGCCACTGGGAAAACCATGGCCTTGACTATACGCATGTTTATTGGCAAGGTGATGTCTCTGCATTTTAGTATGCTGTCTAGATTTGCCATAGCTTTCCTCCCCAGGAGCAAGCGTCAAAACAAAGGTAGTTGCCCCATAACAAAAGGGCTATCTTCCCCACACCCCCGTGACTTAGCAGGGTGCATGCAAATTGCTTTTTGCTCAGAGCCTTGCACAGCGCAAATCAACCCCTCCTAGCACACATACAGATACACACAAAAACCAATCAAGGAACAAGAACACACGCATAAAGAAATTGCCATTTGAAGCTAAAATCCTCCGTGATTGCCAAATTGCAGATCGCTCTTTTGAATTCGCCATCTGCAACTGGCAGTGTGCTTTTTTTCTCCCCCCCCCTCTCCAAAATGGGAAGAAAACGTCACTCTTCTGTTCGTTTTCTGCTTTCCAAGGCAAGTGGTCTTTGTATGTTTCAGAGGGGTAGCAAAATCCTAAGTCGGTGTTTCTCAATCTTTGCCTTTTAAGACGTCTGGACTTCAACTCCCAGAATTCCCCAGCCAGGAGCTGAAGTCCTGACGACTTCAAATTGTCCAGCTTAAGAAACAGTCTCTTGGTTAGGACAGTGTTTCTCAACCTTGACAATTTTAAGGCATTGCTAGCTGTGGAATTCTGGGAGTTGAAGTCCACATGCCTTAAAATTGTCACGGTTGAGAAACACTGGGTTAGGACATTATAAAAGAAATTGCCCCAATAATCCCAAAACACTCCTTCACACGTTCAAGTTGCACAGCATTTCATTGCATCTAGCTGTGGGCCTGACAAGATTCCACACACACCGTATACAACCACCACTTAATTCAGAGGACTCAGCAGTCCACACTCCTCAAGATGCAATTTATCAGGAGGACAAGTTGTAGAGATCACATTAAAAGAAGAAGAAAAAAAAACGATCGGATCAAGCTTTTCTTTTTTTCTCTCTGTTTTTTTTAAATATTTTATTGATTTTATAATTTTAAACAACAAAAAGAAAAAAACAAATTAAATTCAACTCAACTTAATACATTCTTTTTCAACTTTCTCCCACAGTAAACAAAAAACCAGCATACATTCTTTTAAATGCATATATACAATACTTTAAATAACTATGGGTGTTGCTCGGCAGCACCTCCCCTACCACATCCCCTTCCTTCCTCTCTATCTCCTACTTCCCTCCTCCTCACTTCTCTCCCTCCCTCTCTCCACCCTCCTCTCCTCCAACTATCCTACTTCCTTCCCCTTTCACTCTCCCTCATGACCCCCTCCAGATGTAGTACAGAGGTACTGTCCGAGCAACCCTTCTTCTATCATTAAATATTTCTTTCTTATATATTGTACATTATTATACCCCCCCAACCTACCCACCCCCACTTCCCAGAGTGAATACAGGGTAAAGAAAAAAAGAGAAAAAACCCACTATATTAAACAAAATTATTATCGACCAAGCTTTTCAAGGCATGGAGGGAGCGTGGTGAAAACTCCTCTGTCTTCCCTGGGATTCTGCAACACGCAAAAGTTTAGGGAACTTTGATTCTAGCTGTTCTACACGTTCTCTGTTTTTCTCTTCATTTCTCTAATTTTTTTAAAACAAACAAACAAACAAACTTTCACCTGCTTAAAAGAGGAAAGAGATCTGCAAGGCCAAGGTGGCCTGCATTCCCCTCCCTCTGACATAGTTTTATTGTTTGTTGTTTTTAACCATTTCATCGTGTCCAACTCTTGATGACTTTATAGGCAAGGGTCTATCTATGCTACCCTGTCAATGACAGCTTCTTTCAATTGTATGTTCAACCTTACATCCGATTTGGCGTTATCCAGCCAGCGTGTTTTTTTTGCCTGCCCTTTCTTCTTGTTCCACTGACCATTCCTAGCATCATTGCTTTCTCCAACGAATCTGCATGCATGACCTGGCCCACGTAAATCAGACGTCGTCTTATGACTTTTAGCTTCCAGTGATGTAGAACAGAAAATAACAAGAGACACCTTGGAGGTCTTCTAGTCTAACCTCCTGCTCAAGACCCAACACCATTGCAGACAAATGGTTGTCCAATCTCTTCTTAAAAGCCTCCAGTGATGGAGCACCCATGACTTCTGGAGGCAGAGCCGTCCCCACTAGTTAATTGTTCCCACTGTTAGGAAATTTCTCCTTAGTGCTCGGTTGCTTCTTTCCTTGTTTATTTGCCAGCCATTGTTTTTTTGTCCTGCCTTCAGGTGCTTTGGAGAAAAAGCTGACCCCCTCCTCTTTGTGGCAGCCCCTCAACTATTGAAACACTGCTATCATGTGTCTGCTTTCATATATTTATATTTAACACTTCTCTGTTAGTTCCTCTGGCTGTCCGTGGCATATGCAGTAATTTACGCCAGCCCTACAGTTCAAACCCGTCAATTCTTCCATCAGATTTCCTATTATCAATATAATAAAGGCAATACGGGAGGGAGGGAAGGGCAGATGGCACATTCTTCAGGGTTTCTTTCTACACTCTTGACATGTTCCCAGCTAGCACTAGAGCTGAGCTCTAACAAAAGTTAGCCTAGTGGAAAATCTGTTTCTCTTCCACCAAATATTCCACCCTTGCAATTACCAAAAAGAGCAAGGGCAAGCAGGATGAAGGGAAGGAGGGGGGGGGGGAGAGAGAGAAAACACTTGCTGCATTCTAGTCACTTATTTTATGCATTTAAAAAAAAAAGAGGCAAAAAAGCTCTTGCCGACAATTAATTCTGGCATCAAACAGAGGAAGTGTTTTGTAAGCATATTTGCATAAAAGGGCTCAGTTGCTGTCTCTGGACTCTCCTCCACTCCCCCTTTTTTTTGCAGGAGGTCTGTTTTTCTCTTACACACACACACACACACACACACACACACACAGAGTGTGTTCTCTTTGGATACAGACCTGGGAGTGTGCTCCCACAGTGGGGGGTCCCATGCACCGGCTGGGTGCTCTAATGCGCATATTAATGAGCAACTACAGGGGAAAAAGAAGGGGAACCAAGTCTTCCTTTCAACAGTAGCCACATGGCAAATCCTACACAATGCTCCCAAGTCAGGGGTTCTCAACCTTGGCAACTTTAAGACTTGTGGACTTCAACTCCCAGAATTCCTCAGCCAGCTTTGCTGGCTGAGGAATTCTGGGAGTTGAAGTCCACAAGTCTTAAAGTTGCCAAGGTTGAGAACCCCTGCTCCCAAGTTCTCAATTTCACAGGTATTTCTTCATCCCAGCCCTCTTTTCAGAGTTCCAGTGCTCCAAGGCAGGGGATGAAAGTTTTCGTTTTAAGAAGCTTCAGCTGCTACCCAAGGTCCTTTATTTCAGAGTTACTGCCCCTTGCACCAGAAGCTCATAAATCTATAGAGAGGGAACATAGGAGATGCTCTCCTTTTGTTTCTTTTCTCTTCTCAAGGCTATGTTTAAAAAAAAAAAAATAACAGCTGTCTTATTTCAAACCTTGGCTTTGCTAGAAAGCCTCTTATTCTGAAAATGTTCAGCTGACTGATGAGCCCGGTTGCCAGAGAACTTTTATTTTCAGCGTTTAAGGGATTGTCCCTGGGAAAGAAAGAAAGAAAGAAAGAAAGAAAGAAAGAAAGAAAGAAAGAAAGAAAGAAAGAAAGAAAGAAAGAAAGAAAGAAAGAAAGAAAGAAAGAAAGAAAGAAAGAAAGAAAGAAAGAAAGAAAGAAAGGGCAAAAGAAGCCCAGCAGACTAGGTCACTTGCTTTGCAAACAGAAATGGAAATGCCAAACACAGCGCTTTTAACCATGTGCAGAATGTCTTATTCTGACAAGCAAACTCATATGGCTCTTTTTTTTTTTTTCTAGAGAGAGAATGGCTTCCATGTCTAAGGGTGCAACATTTTAGAGCCAGTTTGGTCAACGGTTAAGACTCCAGGCTGAAAACCAGGAGATGGTGGGCTCCAAGATCACCACAGATGGGGACTGCAGCCAAGAAATTAAAAGACCTTGCTCCTGGGGAGGAAAGCCATGGCAAATCTAGACAGCATACTAAAAAGCAGAGACATCACTCTTCCAACAAAAGTGCGGTATAGTCAAGGCCATGGTTTTCCCAGTTGCAATGTATGGCTGTGAAAGTTGGACCATAAGAAAGGCTGAGCGCCAAAGAATGGAGGCCTTTGAACTCTGGTGCTGGAGAAAACTCCTGCGAGTCCCCTGGAATGCAAGGCAATCAAACCGGTCAGTTCTAGAGGAGATCAACCCTGACTGCTCTTTAGAAGGCCAGATCCTGAAGTTGAAACTCAACTACTTTGGCCACCTAATGAGAAGGAAGGACTCACTGGAGAAGAGCCTGATGCTGGGAAAGATGGAGGGCAAGAGAAGAAGGGGAGGGCAAGAGAAGAAGGGGACGACAGAGAAGGAGGTGGCTGGATGGAGTCCCTGAAGCAGGAGGCGTGAGCTTCAGTGGACTCCAGAAGATGGTAGAGGACAGGAAGGCCTGGAGGAACGTTGTCCATGGGGTCACCATGGGTTGGGCATGACTTCGCAACCAACAAAGACCTGCCTTAGGCATGAAAGCCAGCAGGAGGACTTTGGGCCAATTAGGAGGAGACTGAGTTCTAGTCCTACCTTCCGCACGGTAGATGGCTAGATGACTTTGGGCCAATCACCAGGAGACAATGAGTTCTAGTCCCGTCTTAGTCGAAAAGTCAGCTGGGGGACTCTGGGCCAGCTCCTCTGTCTCACCCCAACCCACCTCACAGGGTTGTCATTGCAGGGAAAATGATAAGAGGGGAGTATTATTTATTTATTTTTATTTTATTTGGGTTTGTATGCCGCTCCTCTCCAAGGGACTCGGAGTGTCTAACAACATATATATAACAGTGAAGTACCATAAAAAATCCAAACAAATATATCTAAGAAAAAAATCAATAAAAAAAAACCACAAGGACTCTAGAGGTTTCCTTCCAAACTCTAGAACTGCAAGAGTCTCTAATTAGCATTGCCACTCATCAAAAGGCTGATTTGGAGACACTTTCTTGCCATTCCTCTGATCCCGGTGCCCACACCCTCATTCCAGTTCTGCGGGCCAGAATGATGAGTTAAGTAGGGAAGGGAAGAGAAGGAGTGGTGGAGAAAGAGGAGGGACAGAAACACACCCTCCCCTCTCTGACCTAGAAAGTAGATTTAGTCCAGCTATTGATTAAAGCAGAATGCAATTACCTAGTGCAGGGACCTGCTGCCTCTGATAAGGAACAGAAGAGAGTCCGTTGCAAAGTCACAAAATTAAAGTCAAGACCAGTTCCATTTTCTTTGCAACCAGATTCTCACCCCTATCACAGGTACTCTCGGCTATCGCTTCCCCCGCTGGCTGAGCATCACTCCCTCATGCGCCCCCCCCATCTAACACTGACCATATCTCCCACCTCAGCTGAGCAAACCCTTTCATTTAGCAGCTTCTGCCTTTCAAATGTCCTTCTTCTCTGCTTCAAAACTTGTGGGTCTCTCTCTCTCTTCCCCCCCTCTCTCTTCCTCTCTCTCTCTTTCCCCCCCTCTCTCTCTTCCCCTCCCTCTCTCTCTTCCCCCCTCTCTCTCTTCCCCCCTCTCTCTTCCTCTCTCTCTCTTTCCCCCCCTCTCTCTCTTCCCCTCCCTCTCTCTCTTCCCCCCTCTCTCTCTTCCCCCCCTCTCTCTTCCTCTCTCTCTTCCCCTCTCTCTTCCTCTCTCTCTCTTTCTCCCCCTCTCTCTCTTCCCCTCCCTCTCTCTCTTCCCCTCCCTCTCTCTCTTCCCCCCTCTCTCTCTTCCCCCCCTCTCTCTTCCTCTCTCTCTTCCCCTCTCTCTTCCTCTCTCTCTCTTTCTCCCCCTCTCTCTCTTCCCCTCCCTCTCTCTCTTCCCCTCCCTCTCTCTCTTCCCCTCTCTCTCTTTCCCCCTCTCTCTTCCTCTCTCTCTCTTCTCTCTCTTCCTCTCTCTCCCTCCCTCTCTCTCTTTCTCTCCCTCTCTCTCTTCCCCCTCTCTCCCCCTCTCTTCTCCCGTCTCTCTTCCTCTCTCTCTCTTCCCCCCTCTCTTCTCACTTCCCCTCTCTCTCTCTCTCTCCCTCTCTGTCTCTTCCCCCCTTCTATTTTCCTCTCTTTCTTCCCCCTCTCTCTCTCCTCACTTCCCCTCTCTCTCTCTCCCTCCCTCCCTCTCTCCCTCTCTCTATCTCTATCTCTTCCCCCTCTCTCTCTCTTCCCCTCTTTCTCTTCCCCTCTCTCTCTCTTCCCCTCTCTCTCACTTCTCTCTTCTCTCTTTCTTCCCCCCCTCTTTCTCCCTCTCCCTCCCTCTCCCTCTCTCTCCCTCTCTCTATCTCTATCTCTCCCCCTCTCTCTCTCTTCCCCTCTCTCTTCCCCTCCCTCTCTCTCTTCCCCTCCCTCTCTCTCTTCCCCTCTCTCTCTTTCCCCCTCTCTTCCTCTCTCTCTCTTCTCTCTCTTCCTCTCTCTCCCTCCCTCTCTCTCTTTCTCTCCCTCTCTCTCTTCCCCCTCTCTCCCCCTCTCTTCTCCCGTCTCTCTTCCTCTCTCTCTCTTCCCCCCTCTCTTCTCACTTCCCCTCTCTCTCTGTCTCCCTCTCTGTCTCTTCCCCCCTTCTATTTTCCTCTCTTTCTTCCCCCTCTCTCTCCTCACTTCCCCTCTCTCTCTCTCTATCTCTCTCTCTTCCCCCTCTCTCTCTCTTCCCCTCTTTCTCTTCCCCTCTCTCTCTTCCCCTCTCTCTCACTTCTCTCTTCTCTCTTTCTTCCCCCCCTCTTTCTCCCTCTCCCTCTCTCTCCCTCTCTCTATCTCTATCTCTTCCCCCCCTCTCTCTTCCCCTCTCTTTCTCTTCCCCTCTCTCTCTTCCCCTCTCTCTCACTTCTCTCTTCTCTCTTTCTTCACCCCCCCCCCTCTCTCTCTCTCTCTCTCTCTCTCTCTCTCTCTCTCTCTCTCTCTCTCTCTCTCTCAGTTGGCTAGAAAAGCTTCTGTCCCTATTTTTTTTTAAACCAATCGATAGGGAGACACAGAGGGAACATCCAACAGTTTTATTTTGAGCGACTCGCCCATGTACAGCATTCACACTTTTTTTCCCTGCTGCTTTTCCAGCCCAAATGAAAAAGCAACTGCGAGGCCTGAAGCGCTAGCTTAGAATAAATAAATAAATAAATAATCAGGCTTTTAGGTCTGCCCTGACGATAAAAGGTATCAATGAAAGCAGAACTGAACATTTTGGCTGAAATTGAACTGGAACTCTGCAAGGCTGCTCTGTCCCGGAAAGGCTACATTGGGGGGGGGGGAACCCAATGGCTTTTCTCACAAAATCAGCAATTTTGGATGTTTTCCACCAAAAAAGCTTGTCCTATGCAGTCCATAGGGCAAGTCTCCCAGGGATTTAATACGCTTTAACAGGCTTATCCCCAAACTAATAAAATGTACCGTACATGTATCTTTAATAAGAACATTTTATAGTTTCTAAGTTTGTTTTCCTAAACATGCATTTCATCATAAAGCTCAGAGCCATACTAGGAAATGATGCCCGAACAGTTTTGCAAAATACCAAAACTCGGACACATCCACAAAACTATTAAGAAAAGTTGGACACACGCACACAAACACACACATACAAATATATACATATATATATATATATAGTTCTTGGTCATTCCAGCTGAAGAGCAAGCCAGAATAGCACTCTTTCACTGTCTCTGCCCATTTTAATATGGTGATGGAATAAACCAATTACCCAAGCTGAAAACCACCTAACCAGTTGATAGAAGCTCGGAAGGAGAGCATGTAAAGGTCACCCACACACACTTCAAGCCCCATTTGCCTCCTGCCACAACGCAATTTCTCGCCATTTGCTGGCCTGCCTTATAATTGCATCCTTGAGCAGTGAAGGACAGAGAGGTGGACCGTGGACCGCTTTGCAAGGAAAGATCACAGCGGAACGGGAGGGGGGGCAGAAGGCGTGCATGTGCACACACACACCTGACAGGACACACACACACACACACACACCCCGCAGACTCCACAGCTGCATTAGAACTTCTGCCCGAACAAAAGCTGACCTCTCCCAAAGTGAAGCGGATCCATTGATGGATGGATGGAGAGGTCAGCCACTTAACAAGTGAAGTTCAGCCTTCTTCTGCAAAAGCTGGGGGTTCTGACCTTTTCTGTGAATCCCACCCACCGCAAGGAGATGAAAGGCCTTTTCCTGCCTCCGCTGGCTGGCGGTGAGACCCTGGACATTCAACCTAAACATTTAAAACGGGAAGCCCTCAAACTGGAATCAAAAGGAAGGCCATTAAACCTAAACATTTAAAAAAACAACAACAACGGGAACCCTTCAAACTGGAATCAAAGGGACACAAGTCCTTGCACTTCAGTTCAAACAGACCAGGCTGCTCCAGCAAAATTTTACTTTTTTCCCAGAGCTTTGTTCTCTTCCAGTTCAACCCCCACCCCCACCACCCCCCCTCCTTCCCTGTGCTTGCTGCATCAGATGGGAATTGATACCCAGGATGGGGAGTGGGGGGGGGAGAAGTTGTGTGCTTTGGAAACGCCATTTTTACTTGTGCAAATTCTCCCCACTGATCAGAGCACAATGTTGAAGGAAGGTCGGTGGGGAGAGGGGCTTCAGCGCGCTCCAGCGGCCTCACGGCCTTGCAGGGGAGACGGTGGTGGGGGGGGGTATGTGTGAGAAAGGATGGGAAAATGTGACAAAGGATGATGGACTTAGAAGTGGACGGGGATTGAGGTTGGCTCATGCTTCGCACATGCTTTTCCCTCCACAGTACAACTCGTGGGGAGAAGAAGGAGGGCAAAAGGAAAAGAGAGGAAGGGGGGGCGTTGTGGGGGGGGCGGGAGGGAGGGGGAGAGAGAGATGATGTAGCTGTTTAGCTGCCTTTTTTTTAGCACCGCGATCCATTTGAGCGAGCCGGATGCAAAAAGAAAACAAAAACAAAAAAAGCCAAAAATAAAACACACACACACACACACACACACACCAAACACACACCAGCCCGAGCCGGACAAATTAGACGTGGGCACTCGCGAACAAAAGGAAGCGACCACCAGCCCTTTCCCCCCAACACGCATCATCTCAGGAGCAGCATCCGAGTGGAACGCAGAAACGGGTCGACGAGGGGGGGAAAGGGGGCTTCGGAAATTTGTGAGGACCCCCCCTCTAAAAACACACAAACACACACACACACACTTCCACTCCGCAGCCCCCTCCCCGAAATCTAATTTAGGAGTTGAAAGGAGGGAACAACCTCGGGGGGGGAGGGCGAGAGGTTTCCAAGGCTCCCCCCCCCAATCTCCACTCTCGGGCATCGTCTGGCGGACGAGAGAAACAGCCCCCCCACCCAAAAAAAAGCCATCCACGGCTGGCCGGACGGAGTGGGAACGGGACACGCGCGCGCGGACACACAAACACACACACAAACACACGCACGCACACACACGCACGCAACGACCGCTCTCTTTCTCTCCGTCTAACAAAGCCCCGCCGGCAGCGCAGCGCAGCGCGGCCCCTGCAGCGCAGCGCGGCCCGGGTGGGCGCTCCGTCATTGTTCGCTCCCCTCCAGCCGCCCCGCAGCCCTGGGCGGCTGCAGCGGGCGCGGGGAGCCTTCGGGCCAGCCGAGGAGGAAGAAGGAAGGGGGCGCGGGGCCGGGGGAGAGCGCGGCAAGCTCGGACAGGGAGGGGAGGACGGCCCGCTGGCTCCAGCCGCGGGGTCGGAGCGGACCGGAGGGCAGCAGAGACGAGACGAGCCAAGCCGGCGGGAAAGGTTGGGGGGGGGGGTGAAGAAGCCTGGCTCGGCTCGGCTCGGCTCGGCTCGGCTCGGCTCCCGCTTCGTCCTTCTGAAGCTTCCCGGTTCGCCGTAGAGGACAAGCGGGCGAGGTTGGAAGGGAAGCGGCGCCAGGCTCCCGGGGAGGAGGCGAGGCAGAAGGGGAGGGAGGGCGAGAGAGCAAAGCCAAGCCGCCTCTCCGCTCGCTCGCTCGCTCGCTCGCTCGGCCGCCGGCCGCCGCCGCGCTTACCTCGGCCCGCCAGGCACAGCAGCAAAATCCCCGCTGCGGCCGCCCAAGGCGAGTGCCTGCAGCTCCGCGCCGACCGCATCCTGCCGCGCTCCCTTCTGCCGCCTCGCGCTCCCCGCTCGCCGGCTCCGCACCTGCACTCGCTCCGGCTCCCCCGGCGTTAATCTATGCTAATGAGATGCGAGCGGGGGGCCGGGCCGGCGGGGCCGGGGGGCGGGGCCTGCGGAAAGAAAGAAAGGGGGAGGCAACTGTTTACAACTCCCATGCGGGAGAGGGAGGGAGGGAGGGAGGGGGGCGGGGGAGGGGAGGGAGGGAGGGAGGAGGCAGAGGGCCCGAAGGGAGGGGCTTTCAAGGGAGCGGGGGGGGGGTGGGTGGGACGAGGTGGGCTTTCTTCTCCCCCCTCCCTCCCCACCTTCGGCGTGGGAGGGGGCTCCACCGAGGATTGGCACCCAGCCTGGCCAGTATGGGGACTTTGGGAAGAGGGGGGGGGAGAGGGCAAGGGGTTAATATTTTATTATTAGTATTATTTTTATGATTGTTTAAAAAATGATTTTTATTTTTATTTATTTGAGTTCCCGAATAGGGCGGCATAGAAATTTAATAAATAATAATAATTTAATAAATAATAATAATAATAATAATTTCCGCCCCCACCCCACCCCACATTGTGTTTTTATTATCTGTAAGCTGCCTAGAATCGCTGAGAGTTAGGAGGCGGCTTATATAAATTATTTTCAATAAATAAATAAATAAATAAATAAATAAATAAATAAATAAATAAATAAATAAATAAATAAATAAATAAATAAATAAATAAGTGAATGAATGAATGAATGAATGAATGAATGAATGAAATAAGCAAACAAACTTTTTTCCTTTCAAAATAAAATAAAAATGAGCCACGCAGCCCCAGTCCGGGCCGTTCCCCCCAAAAAGTTCTATCGGTCCCTAAATCAGCCTTTAAGGAAAAAAAAAGAGCAGGCTTCTTATTAAAAAATTTTTTTAAAAATAGGCTACTGTTTGTTCTCATCCGTTTGCTCTTACTGTTATTATTTACCATGCCGGTATGTCACTAGAAATTAATATTCCTGCTCTGTTGGAGATTGCAGATCGCAAGAAAGATGAGCAGTAAATTAAAAGTGCATTAAGGGTGTTAAAAATGGTAAAACACGCACTGGGAAGCAGTGCGTATTTCACGTGGCGTGGAGGGAATAAGCTCCTGGGAACCGCCTTTCAGGATTGCCAGACGCGTAATTCCTGATGAGGTGTCTTTTTGTTTTTTAATTTAATATATATATATATATATATACCAGTTTTTCCTTGACGAAATGCAAAGCTAATGGCTTATTTCATTCTCTCTCCCATCCCTGCCACGTAACTAAGCATTAACAATGGACTGGGGTCTATTTTTACACATTGGAACTGTAGAAATGGCACATGAGTGTCCACCTCTTCACAATCCATCAAGCAAAGTTATACTCTTGAAAGCAAAGTTATACACTCCAGTCCCATTTTTTAATGAGGAAAAATGATTCTCCCATTTCGTCAAATACTTACTGGCTCCTGTTTTGGGGAACACATCCAGATTGTGTTAAGAGAAAAGTTGTGCACGGCAGGTTGGATTGTCAGACCGTATCTATTACTTTTCTTTTTTTTAAAAAATCAGCACTTTCCCTGCAAAAAAAAAAAGAGCAATGAAAATAGTCCATAACCACTTCCCTCTAGTCTATTGCCTCAGTTTTATTGTTTTTCATTTCTTCTTAAATACGTTTGTTTAAATGTGAACGCAATTCTGAATGCTGTTTGTTTTACATTCTTGCTGTGCAAAAAGGGGGCTTCACTCTAACCCGATTTACCCATTAAGCCACAACGCGTATTTTTTGGGGGGGTTATTATATTACTTTTTGCACACAGCTTTTGCTCTAGAGTGTTATGCAAACTCAATCATTTTCAATCTCGGTTGTTATTATTGCCTATTTTGCAGTTCCAGACAACTGTAACAAATTCAACAAATCATAGTTAAGTGAAACCTGTGTTATTTTAGTTTATGAACCCAGTTTGGTTAAATTGGGGTAAGCAACCTCTAAGTTTATGATAATAGAATAGAATAGAATTTGGGAATAGAATAGAATAGAATAGAATAGAATAGAATAGAATAGAATAGAATAGAATAGAATAGAATAGAATAGAATAGAATAGAATAGAAAATGGAATAGAATAGAATAGAATAGAATAGAATAGAATAGAATAGAATAGAATAGAATAGAATAGAATAGAATAGAAAATGGAATAGAATAGAATAGAAAAGAAAATGGAATAGGATATGGAATAGAATAGAATAGAATAGAATAGAATAGAACAGAACAGAACAGAAAATCAGAATAGAATAGAATAGAAAATGGAATAGAATAGAAAATGGAATAGAATAGAATAGAATTTGGGAATAGAATAGAATAGAATAGAATAGAATAGAATAGAATAGAATAGAATAGAATAGAAAATGGAATAGAATAGAATAGAAAATGGAATAGAATAGAATAGAATAGAACAGAACAGAACAGAACAGAACAGAACAGAACAGAACAGAATAGAATAGAAAATGGAATAGAGTAGAGTAGAGTAATTAGAATAGAATGGAATGGAATGGAATGGAATAGAATAGAATAGAATAGAATAGAATAGAATAGAATAGAATAGAATAGAATAGAATAGAATAGAATAGAAAATGGAATAGAGAATAGAATAGAATAGAATAGAATTTGGGAATAGAATAGAATAGAATGGAATGGAATAGAACAGAACAGAACAGAATAGAATAGAATATGGAATAAAATAGAATAGAATAGAAAATGGAATAAGAATAGAATAGAATAGAATAGAATAGAGTAGAATATGGAATAGAATAGAATAGAATAGAATTCTCTAGATATTTTGCCACCTCAATAAACCCCAATAGCTAGAATTAGAGGAGATTCGAAATAACTGGAGTGTCTCAATTTAATAGAAATAATATAAATCTAAATGAACCACTGAATTCTCCTTGCTGGATGTGACTGGACAGTTTTCTGCTGGGGATGTTTTCATGTATATTCCCATACAGAGCAACATTTCCCAGCCTTGGCCATTTTAAGGTATGTTTGCTGGCTGAGGAATTCTGGGAGTTGAAGTCCATACCTCTTTAAAATGACCAAGAATGAGAATCTCTACCATAGACGTTTGGATTTAGTGACCTCAGCAAACCTTTTAAGCTTCTAGGAAAGGAGAGAGAATGTTCAGTTTGATAATATTCCTAAACTTACCTTAGCAGAGAAGCTCATCTTACAAAAAAAAAATTTTTTGCACCTTGTTTGCTTTGATAAGAAACTCTAAACAATGTAAAGGATTAGTTGCCTACTGTACTCCTTAAGCATCCTTGCAATGATAAACATTGCAAAAGGAATGATCACATATGGAAGGAAAGTTGCTTATAAGCTGGTCAGGACACAGTATTACCCTGGATTTCAACTTGGAGAACTATGATCTTAGGCAGTGGTGGCGAACCTTGTAGAGACCGAGTGCCCAAACTGCAACCCAAAACCCACTTGTTTATCGCCGGGTGCCAGGTGGACGTGGCCCACTGGGTGGGCGTGGTTGTGGTGGTCATGGCAGACTGGGTGGGTGTGGCCAAGGTGGGCATGGTCACCTGGATGTTGCTCGTGGGGAGGGATGCCTGTGGGGGCTGGGCAGGGTTGGGGGAGATCCAGGGGGTCTCTGGCAGCTGGGGCGGTGGGCAGGAGGCTCGTCCTGCGGGGTGAGGCGAGGCGAGGCAGGGCGGGGGTGCTATTGTCGCAGGGCAAGGTGAGGCAGGGGTTGGTGTGGCTGCTGCCTGACACCATTGACTTCCGCACACAGACGCCAGTGTCCATCAGCAGCCACAGCCTGCCGGCCCCTTGACTGGCATACTCTAGGGCAGCGGTTCTCAACCTTTTCCGGGGCTCGACCCCGGCCTGCATCGCGCAAAAAAAAATGGCGGGCCCGCACCGCGCATGTGTGGCGCGACGGGGCGCATCGCGCATGCGCGGCGCGACGGCCTGCATCGCAATAGGGGAAAAAATGGCCGACCCAAAAAAAATGGCGGACTGCGGTGCTTGGCGACCCCCGTGAAATGGTCGTTCGACCCCAAATGGGGTCACGACCCATAGGTTGAGAACCGCTGCTCTAGGGATCCGCAGGACACCACCACAGTTCAGAGAAGCCACCTTTGAGCTGGACTGCCTGCCGACAGCTGGGGAGGCGATGCAGTGGGTCATGCCCAGGAGAGCATGCGAGGCCAGGAGGGATGGGACGGGACGGGAGGAAGGGAAACCAGCCATGCTGGGATGCATCCAGCCACGTGGGACCTCAGCGAGTTAGCGGGAAGCTGGTTGAAGAGGGATGGTTGCCATCTCCGGGCATGGTGCGCGTGCCCACAGAGAGGGCTCTGAGTGCCACCTCTGGCACGCGTGCCATAGGTTCGCCACCACTGATCTTAGGTGTAGGATTGGCTTTCCTTCTGGTTATGCACTTGGGATAAAAGCTTCCATCTTATCAGTCAGGAAAGCTACTGGATTTGTCTCCAAAAGCTACACAATATAAATAAACCCCAGTGATTCTGCTGGGACAAGAGCCCCTGCCCAAATGCCAGCTCGTCTATTTTCTTTTAATGCTCTCTTAACCGTCAAAACGCTAAGATTTTACTATTTTCGATCATTAGGCAAAAAGAACATTTAATGCTTCCACAATAAAAGCTCTTCCTCGCAGTTGTTAAACTGTTATTGCAGCTTTGAAGGAAGCTGGTAACAAGCCCTGGCATCATCCATAGAAAAAAAAGCATGCTTCTTTTGCAACAGGTAATTGAATAAACCTCGGGCAAAATAAAATAAATAAATAAAAGACAGTGGAACTGCCCCTTGCACGTTTTCTTTCAGCAGGCCCAGATCAGGGCATCATCACCTGTATTGGTTGTTGTTGTTGTTAGTTGAGAAGTCGTGTCCGACCCGTCGCAACCCCATGGACAACGTTCCTCCAGGCCTTCCTCCTGTCCTCTGCCATCTTCTGGAGTCCGTTTAAGCTCACGCCTCCTGCTTCAGTGACTCCATCCAGCCACCCCATTCTCTGTCATCCCCTTCTTCTCTTGCCCTCCATCTTTCCCAGCATCAGGCTCTTCTCCAGTGAGTCCTTCCTTCTCATTAGGTGACCAAAGTACTTGAGTTTCAACTTCAGGATCTGGCCTTCTAAAGAACAGTGGGGGTTGATCTCCTCTAGGACTGACCGGTTTGATTGTCTTGCAGTCCAGGGGACTCGCAGGAGTCTTCTCCAGCACCAGAGTTCAAAGACCTCCATTCTTTGGCGCTCAGCCTTTTTTTTGGTCGAACACCTATATTTAGGAAGATCTAAAACAGTTACTGGTATAAAGAAAATTTTGGGGCAGATGTGGCTTTGATCAGCATCAGAATTAGTGTTTACCTAGGATGACAACCCAAAACTAACATCACTCCCTATTTAGGCAATGTACAGGTAGTCTTTACTTACAACCACAACTGAGTCCCAAAATTTCCATTGCTAAGCACGACAGTTGTTAAGTGATTTTTGCCCCATTTTATGACCTTTCTTCTTGCTGTTAAGTGAATCACTGCAGTTGTTAAGTTAGTAACACGATGGTTAAGCGAATCTGGGTTCCCCATTGACTTTGCTTGTCAGAAGTTCACAAAAGGGGATCACATGACTCTGGGACACTGCAGCCGTCATAAATACGAGTCAGTTACTTACGGGACCTTCTTCTGCCACATACTTCCCTACGACCGGTGAGAGCGCACAGGGTCGGCCTTCTCCAGGTCCCGTCAACGAAACAATGTCGTCTGGCAGGCCCTAGGGGGAGGGCCTTCTCTGTTGTGGCGCCCGCCCTCTGGAACCAACTGCCTCCTGAAGTCCGCGTTTCTCCGACTCTCCTGGCCTTCCGAAAGAATCTAAAAACCTACCTCTGCCGGCAGGTCTGGGGATGATTGTTGACTGTGGTGTGACTGATGAATATGTGTGGGGTTATATTTTTAATGTTTTGCTTGGACTTAGTTTGAAATTGTTGTTTTTATATATATGTTGTGAGCCACTCCGAGTCTTCGGAGAGGAGCGGCATATAAGTCCGAACAAAATAAATAAATAAATAAAAATAAGAGTCCTAGTTTTGATCACGTGTGCACGAGGATGCTGCAACGGTCGTAAGTGTGAACAAAAGTCTTCAGTCGCTTTTTCCAGCGTGGTTTTTTTTGTAACTCTGAATGGTCAGTAAACAAATGGTTGTAAATCAAGGACTACCTTGTAGTCTTGATTACAGTTCTTCTCACTTGATTACAGTTCTGCTCCAATCACAGATCCTCGGTTTTGTACTTTGGACTGAATTCCTTAAGATTTGGCATGGGCTATTTTCCCACTGGGGAAAACTTTAAAAAGGAGGCAGGATCTCAAACACTAGTTCATTCTGGTATTTTTTTTTCCCCATTCCTGTGGATTCCCTGGACCAGTGGTGACAAACCTATGGCACGGGTGCCAGAGGTGGCACTCGGAGCCCTCTCTGTGGGCACACGTGCCGTTGCCCCAGCCTTGCCTCCCCCCGTGACCCCCTCCTCTCCAGCAGCCCCCCCTGAAGGAGAGTCGCCCTCGAGCGTGGCCCACATGGAGCAGCGCAGCCAAGGACATGGCAGCCAAGCAGCGTAGACAAGACTCCACATAAGAACATAAGAAGAGCCATGCTGAATCAGGCCAAAGCCCATCGAGTCCAGCATTCTGTGTCACACAGTGGCCCACCAATTGTACATGGGGATCTTGAGCAAAAAGAGAAGGCAAAACCCTCCCTTTCCCTTGACCCCCAACAAATGGTACTCAAGGGAATCCTGCCTGCCTCAACCAACATAGAGGCGGCACATGGACATCCGTTTTAATAACCACCGATACACTTGGCATCCATGAATCTATCTAACCCTGCCTTGAAGCTGTCAAGGCTGACAGCTGTCACGACCCCTTCTGGAAGTGAATTCCATAAACCAACGACCCTCTGGGTGAAGAAATATTTCCCTTTATCTGTCCTCACTTTCTTAGCTATGAGCTTTAGGGAGTGCCCCCTTGTCCTGGTATTGTGTGATAGAGAAAAGAATTTTTCTCTATTCACCTTTTCTATCCCATGCATGATTTTATACACTTCGATCAAGTCACCCCTTAAACGCCGTCTTTCAAGGCTGAAGAGACCAAGGTGTTGCAATCTGGTTTCATAAGGGAGGCGCTCCATTTCCTTGATCATTCTTGTTGCCCTTTTTTGCACCTTTTCCAGTTCCATTATATCCTTCTTGAGGTGCCCTCACACCCCATCATGCAGTTGATGCTGCAGGGTGCGGGCAGAGGGTGTGGCCGCCATGGCGCTGCTGGGCTGCCTGGGCGATCTGCGGCGGGCCCTGGAGGCGGTGAGTGGTCCTGTGGGCAGGCGGGGCGGGGGGGGGGCAGAGCGGGGGCGGGCAGGGGGGTGGAGTTTTTGGGCACTCGATCTCTACAAGGTTCGCCATCACTGCCCTGGACCAAACCCGTGGCTATGTCCAGTTTGGGGTTCACCAAAATATTACTTTCTCTATGACACCTAGCCATACAGAGGTCCTATCGTGCAGTCTATAGTTGTGGTTGCATCTATCAGGAAAAGCACCAGGCTGCAAAACCAGTTTCAGGTCACCCAGCCAGCTTTCAATGAGAGCTTAGATGCAACCAAAATGGCATCCATAATAATGGCTCAGATTTAGGGGGAAATAGCCAGCAAAACGCTTCTCTCTATAAAAATGCCCGAGAGGAAACAGAAAATTTTCCCCACTCCTTTGCAAAGCACATAACAGGAGATTTTTTGCTCCTTGGTGGTTCTCAAGCTTGACAGCTTGAAGATGTGTGGATTTCAACTCCCAGAATTCTCCTGGCTGGGGAATTCTGGGAGTTGAAATCCACACATCTTCAAGCTGCCAAGGTGAAAAACCCTGCTCCAGGAGCTGTTGTAGCTCTGAAAACAGGACAAGTCTTGGATGATCCATGTTGTGAGCCGCCCTGAGTTCTTGGAATAGGGCGGCATAGAAATCTAATTAAATAAATAAAATAAATAAATAAATAACTTTTGCACTCTTCAGTTGCTCAGCTGGAGGGCATATTGTGATCCTCGCCTGTTCCCAGCCATTGAAGATCACCGCAATAAAGAGAATTCCACCGTCCGCTCTGATACACCTGGAATGAATTCGGCCTGGAAACCAGGCCATAGGGAGCTGCCTTTGTGAGACCAATCACCAATTAATACAGGGTTGCTGAAGGGAAATACTCCACATTCAAATCCACGGAGGATTCCCACTGCCAACGGCCAGGCCAGCCAATACTTCCACGTCTTCCCAGAAGCTAAGATTCAATCTTTGGCAAGCCACCATGTGCGAGTTCTCAAGTTGCAGGCCGCTCAAGATCTCTCAAAGCCAACCTTCTGTTTCCAAAAGCTGACCTCACCACAGTAGCCAAGAAGGGAGCAACGAGGCCAAAAAGAAGCAGGTAACTCTTTGTTCTGCTGGCTCCCATCCAGCCTGTACAATTTCTCAAAGGGAAGGAAGAGGATAGAGTCATCAAACACTCTGTGTGTGTGTGTGTGTGTGCATTTCATTTAAGAACCACAACTAGCTGCAGAAGGAGCTACGGAGTTGAAAGGCTGCAAATCTAGCTTGAGGCCAGGGCGGGAATCAAATCTGCTGAATGTTCTAAACTCAGCTGAGCCGGTTTGGTGGAGTGGTGAAGGTGCTGGCTGAGAAACTAGGAGCGGGTGAGTTCTAGTCCCTCCTTAGGCCTAAAAGCCAGCTGTGTGACTTTGGGCCAATCACCAGGAGACAGTGAGTTCTATTCCTGTCTTAGGGGTGAACGTCGGCTGGGTGACTTTGGGCCAATCCACCAGGAGACGGTGAGTTCCAGTTCCACTTTAGGTATAAAAGTTGGTTGGGTGACTTTTCGGCCAATCACCAGGAGATGGTGAGTTCTAATCCCGCCTTAAGCATTTAAGCTGTCTGGGTGACTATGGGCCAATCCACGAAGAGACGGTGAGTTTTAGTCCCACTTTAGGCATAAAAGCCGGTTGTGTGACTTTGGGCCAATCACCAGGAGACAGTGAGTTCTAGTTCTAGGCATGCAAGGCAGCTGGGTGACTTTGGCCTGTCACTCTCCCTCATCCCAATCTACCTCACAGAGTCACTGTGGGGAAAATAGGAGGATGCAAGAGTATTAAGTATGTTTGCTGCCTTCAGTTGTTGATAAAAATAATAAAGGTGGGATATAAAATAAAAATAAAAATAGAAAGTGGTGTGGTAGAACAGCATGCAGCCCAGGTATCAGCTTGGATAGGGGTAAAAAGGCCAAGATGGTGGCCACAGGTATATAATCAAAGCCACACCCTTACCTGTAAAAGAAGATCAGGATTTAATTTCATCTTGACTCTTTCACCCACCTCTAACAAACAAACTGACGTTCCTACAAATGGAACACCCCAAGCTAAAAGGATGAAATTCTCCCCCCCACTATAAAAAGGTACCCATGTTACATCATGCTTTGATAGCTAGTGGATCACAGCTTTAATTAATTGGCACACATACACACACACCCAAAAAAGCAAACCACTCACTGCCATAAGCAAAACTCCGTAGCTTCAAATCTGCAGAAAGCTACTGCCTAAAAATCACAAGGCTTACGAGATAAAATTCATACAGCACCATTGTCACTTTGTACCACCTGATTCTTGAAATTTAGCAGCTAGCAGGACAGGTAGAAATCAGCAGGCAAAGGACACACCAGTAACAGACAAGAGCGGGGGGGGGGGGAAGAGATTTAAAAGGATTTAAAAGGAAAAAACCCCAGAGGTCTGCATGTCAGGTTCCATATTGTAACAACACCCTCTGCACCAGGGGTAATAAAGGACAGAGAACATCCCTACCTACCGTGTTCAAATTTGAATCCTCATTGAAGTGTAACCCATTCAAAGTAACTCTTCATTTGAATAGATGAAGGAATTATACATAATGGATGAAGGAATTAGGTAATTAAGCTGCTGGCTAAATAATGGGCCATCCGTCTCAGGTTTCCATTCTAGGGTTCCTGAAAAGGCCTCTTCATTTTGAAGGCCCTACAAGCAGAGAAGATCTGCTCTTGGAAGAATTGAGGTTCCCCTCTAGACAGACATTTTATTTATTTATTTATTTATTTGGGTTTGTATGCCGCTCCTCTCCGGGGACTCGGAGCGGCTAACAACATATATATAACAATAAAATTACAATAAAAAAACCCAAACAACGATATCTAAAAAAACAATAAAACACACATTCAATTCAACAATCACCCAGATTGTTGGGGGCAACGTGCTGACATACATACAGGTAATTCTTGATTTATAGCAGTCTGTTTAGTGAACATTCTGGCACACCCAGCAATAATATTTGGTTGCTACAGAAGCATCTTCCTTCGTTGTGAAAAGAAGCCACACCATGTCACCCTTCCGGGCTCTAAAGTAAAGAGTAGATCAGAAGTCGTAAGCAGGACTGACGTAATCTGCATTTATCCAAGCCAGATCCAGTTTAAGGAATCTTAGAAAGGATGAGCAAAGGAAGTTTGAAGTTGCCTAACTACACTTGACAGTACCCGAAACATAGACACGTAGGCCCAGTGGTGGGATTCAGCCGGCTCGCACCACTTCGGCAGAACCAGTAGCTAATTTTTGTGTTGCCCAGGTCCAGAATGGACTTCCGGAAGCGGCATCCACACAGAGAACCGGTTGTTCCCATATCTGAATCCCACCACTGCATAGGTCCCCCCGATCCCAGACTTTTCCATTGTTGATTGATTGTGTCAATAGCGATAGCAACAACACTTGGACTTACATACCGCTTCACAGTGCTTTACAGCCCTCTCTAGCGGTTTACAGAGTCAGCACGTTGCCCCCAACAATCTGGGTCCTCGTTTTACTGACCTTGGAGCGATGGCAGACCGACTCAACCTTAAACCAGTGAGAATCGAACTGCTGGCAGTAGGCAGAATTAGCCTGTGATACTGCATTCTAACCACTGCGCCACCACACCAATATTGCTCTGTACATGGGGCAACCTTTGAAGAATGTCCTTTATGGCAATGGGCCAGGATACTTGCGGGACTGTCTTCTGCCTCATGAATCCCAGCGACCGGTTAGGGCACATAGGGTTGGCCTCCTACGGGTCCTGTCTGTTAAACAATGTCATCTGGCAGGGCCTAGGGCAAGGGCCTTCTCTGTTGCTGCCCCAGCCCTCTGGAACCAGCTTCCCTCAGAGGTCCGTACTGCTTCCTCCCTCTTAGCTTTCCAAAAACTGTTGAAAACACATTTATGCAGACAGGTTTGGGGCGTGTGAGCTGCACTCTGCCCCTGGGCCTTTGATTGTGACTGTGTGTTGTATGAGTGAAATAAATTACCTAGTTTTTATACTGTAAATTAGTAATTTTAATTGATTTTATGTTATGTTTTTTATACTTGTATTCTTGTTGTGAGACGCCCTGAGTCTTGGGAGAAGGGCGGCATATAAGTTTAATAAATAATAATAATAATAATTGGCATTTAGCAAGATAGAGCTTCTTCAAGGGTGATCCAAGTCTATCCATCTTGCTGCCTATTTCTTAACTTGTATTTCTCCTCCCTTTAAACTGACATGCCAATTCTTTCTCTCTTTTTTTAAACCTCTTTTACCTCAGCAGAAAGAGGAACACGGGCCATTATTCTGTCACCCCTTCTCCCTTTTGGGGGGCAAGACAATTTTTTTAAAGTGGCCTTTCAGTGAAGGAGGAGATCATCATGGTCACCCCTGAGAGAGGCTTGCAAATTAGGGGAGACAGGTTAACAAGAAGGCGTGCTTATACCAAGCCAGGCGAGAGGATAAAAAGGGCAGGGAAGCAACCACATTGAACTGGGCAATGGAGCAGAAAAGTAAAGATGAACAGGCGGCACGTTGTAGATCAGCAAAGGAGAAAGCTTGAGTTAGGAGGAGAGATTAAATTGGGCCAGACTAGCTAAATAGCTGGAGAATAACATAATCTCCTGCAAGAAGAATTTTTGCACAATATTGGAAAAAGGAAGCTTTGCCACAAGAAGAAGAAATAATTAGGAAGATCTTGGAATGTGCAGAAATGGACAGATTAACCATGAGGTTAAAAGACAAAGAAGATACAGACCATTACCCAATTTGGAACTTATTTTATACTTGGTTAGAGAAAAGAAGCAAGGATTAGGAATTGAATATGTATTAGTTTAGCAAATTTCAGACAATTTGTTGATTGGAAAATTTACATATATGGGGAAAAAAACTAATAAAAAAGATTGAGAGAAAAAAAACCATAATCTCCTACCTGAAATATCCACTCAGAAGATATCTACGGGGTTTCTCAGTCATCCAGGTCATCGTTATCCCAAAGATGCTTTTTCCATCAGGCAACTGGACTTTTTTGTTTGTCTTTGAAGACGTTTCATTTCTCATCCAAGAAGCTTCTTCAGCTCTGACTGGATGGTGGGGAAACGGAAGGATTCAGTCAGAACCTGAAGAAGCTTCTTGGATGAGAAGTGAAATGTCTTCAAAGAAAAACAAGGAAGTTCAGTTGCCTGGTGGAAAAAGCATATTTGGGATACTCAGAAGGTACTAACGGTCACGCATGGAAGGCGGTTGGAGCAGTCTTTGCGGAAGAGACGTCTGGGAATATCTCATGGAGTAAAGCTTCACTTTGACTTTAATCAGAGGGCAAAAGTCCCCACCCATTTACTGGCTAATCCCCCACCCCTCAGATCTCTGAATGCCAGCCCCAACCCCCCACCCCCAGGATCGTTGGGTTTGGGGCTTAGCGGATTTTGTGAAGCTAGACACAAGGGCTTGTCCATCACGTGCTATAATTGAGTGTGTGGTCCGAATCCAGCCCAGTTATGGGCTTTATTCAGTAAAGCCTAATCAGCAAACAATAGCTTAGCATAAGCCAGATCAGTGTCAGGTAAGTTCTCAAGCCCACTTTGCTTCCATTATCATACTTCCATTATCATGAACAGTTTTGTCATTTTGGGAGACATTCATTCCCGTGCGTGCCCAGAGAACAGTTGCTGAAGGATGAGTCTCACTAGAACAGGGGTAGGCAACCTTGGCTCTTTTATGACTCGTGGACTTCAACTCCCAGAATTCCAGAGCCAGCCATGCTGAGGGGAAAGGGAGAGGTTTCCAAGCTGAGCCATACTGGCTGAGGAATTCTGGGAGTTGAAGTCCACCAGTCATAAAGCGGCCTAGGCCTAGGTAGGCAACCTCGGCTCTTTTACGACTCGTGGACTTCAACTCCCAGAATTCCTGAGCCAGCCATGCTGAGGGGAAAGGGAGAGGTTTCCAAGCTGAGCCATGCTGGCTCAGGAATTCTGGGAGTTGAAGTCCACGAGTCATAAAAGAGCCAAGGTGGCCTACCCCTGCACTAGACGTAGTCGTGGACTTGTGACTGAACAGGAGCCTGCCTACTCAGGGCCTAAGTTGCGATGATGATCGTAAAGCGGGTCACCCCACGTGATCAATTCCATTTTACAATCTTTGTTACGGTTGTGGTTAAGCAAACACAACAGTTATTAAGCAAATGCCACAGTCATTAAGCCAATTGTTCATTATGGGGTGCTTAGCCCAACACCCCGAGTGAATGCTGGTTTGGGTCAAAAACATAATACAAGTAGTTTTCAACTTATAACAGGTCATTTATTTATTTATTTATTATTTATTAATTCGACTTGTATGCCGCTCCTCTCCGGAGACTCGGAGCGGCTTACAACATATATTTAGTGACCGAAGTTACAACAGCACTGAAAAAAGGGGACTTCCGACCTTTTTTTCACACACTTGCAGCCTCCCCACGGTCACGTGATTTACATCCGGCAACGAACTCACACTTATGACGGTCGCAATGTCCCGAGATCACATCATCCCCTTTTGCAACCTGCTGACAAGCAAAATCAATGGGGGAGCCCGATTCGCTGAACAACCGGGTGACTAATTTAAGAACTGCGGCAATTCTCTTCACAAACGGGGCAAGAAAAGCTGTAAAATAGGGCAAAAGTCACTTAACAAATTTCTCGCTCGGCAACATAAATTTGGGGTGTCAATTGTGGTCGTAAGTCGAGGACTACCTGTAAATTGCAATCAGGTGACCATGGGAAACCGTGAATGGGCCATAAATGCAGAGCAGGTGCCAAGCAGTCATGTGAGTGAGTGAGTGTGTGTGTGTGTGTGTGTAGCCTTCGGAACTTCAGAGATGGGGTGTATATACCTTTTGGGGGCCCATCCTCACTTCGAATGGTTGCTAAGCAACCCGTCATAAGTCAAGGGCCGTATGGCTAAGAAGCAGGTCTCTAGGATATGAGGCAAGGATCTTTCGCAGCCTTCCTTAAAAGGGCTAAAAAGTCAACCAGGGATCTACCGTGTAACTAGTCTGTCCATTTCCACTTAATCTGCCCGTCTGTCTTCAATTTAATTCTGAAAAAAAGGTGTCTTTACGCTATCAGGCTGTTGAGAAGCCTGGTTCCTCTGCAGAGCAGAAGCAGCTGGAACCGGCTCATGAAAATCACCTTTTCAAAGCTACAGCTCAGAAGCTTCTCCTGTAATCTCCCGCTTGATTGTTTACGGGTCTGCTCCTCTGTGCCAGCCGTCAACCCTCGCCAGCTTTCATACACTCTGCCTTTGAAAAACGCGTCAGTTTTCATTTAAGGAAAACACATCATCAGACACACCGGGAGAATGGTTCATTTTTATTTTTATTTTTTTAAAATGTTGTTTCGGATGTCCTGGAACTCCCTTCTGGCCCGCTGAGGCTCGTCGGGTGTTCCAGAGTGACACCAGATTGTGCCAACCCCTAAGGGAAATACTTATTAAATTTACAGGCGGGCCCACCTCGCTGTTCTGATTTAATGGGGTTCATCGAAAGAGGCGCTTAATGGGAAAACTGAGAAACTCAGAAAAGGTAAGATACGTTTTCTGCAAGTACACGGAGACAAAGCTGGAGCAGTTTTCCTCTAAAAATCAGATTTTCCAGAAGGAGGGAAATGAGTTTTGAGGGGAAATTTCTAGCCTGACAGACAACAGCGGTGAAAGCGAAAAGGGTAAAGGTCGAGATGTTTCGGTCATATAGAGACATATGCCAAGTTTAGCCTTTGCCCTGCCACTTGTCTAGCACAACAGCAAGGGAAAGTAAGATTGACAGATCCAGAAGAGAAGAGGATTCAAACAGGCTGATGAATTGTTGGTTCTAGTGCTTGCTCAGGTAGCCCTCGACTTACCACCACAAAATCCTGGGCTGTATAAACAGAGGCATAGAATCAAGATCACGCAAGGTATTACGGTAGTACCGCTTTACAAAACTCTAGTACAGCGGTTCTCAACCTATGGGTCGCGACCCCATTTGGGGTCGAACGACCGTTTTGCGGGGGTCGCCGGACACCGTGGTCCGCCATTTTTTTTGTTTTGTTTTTTCGTCACGCGCGCGCCGCGCATGCGCGGTTCAGGCCATCGCGCGCGTGCCACGCATTCGTAGATTGGCCCGTCGCGGTCCGCCATTTTTTTATTTTTTTTTTGTCGCACATGCCGCGCATGTGCGGTTCGGGCCGTCGCACGCGCACCGCGCGTGCGCGGATTGGCCCGTCGTGGTCCGCCATTATTATTATTTTTGTCACACGCGCGCCATGGTCACGCCACGCATGGGCGGGACAAGTGGGGTCTCAACCTGAAAAAGGTTGAGAACCACTGCTCTAGTAAGACCACACCTGGAATACTGCAGCCAATTTTGGTCACCATATCACAAAAAAGATGTTGAGTGTTTGGAAAAAATTCAGAGAAGAGCAACTAAGAGGATCCAAGGCCTGGAGGCTAAAACATACGAAGAACGGCTGCGGGACTTGGGTCTGGCTAGTTTAAAGAAAAGAAGAAATAGGGGAGACATGATAGTAGTGTTCCGGTATTTGAGGGGCTGCCACAACGAAGAGGGGGTCAACTTATTTCCCAAAGCACTAGAAGACAAGACAAGAAACAATGGGTGGAAACTGACCAAAGACAGAAGCAACCTGGAATTAAGGAGAAACTTCCTGACAGTGAGGACAATGAACCAGTGGAACAGCTCGCCACCAGAAATCGTGGGTGTTCCATCACTGGAGGTTTTTAAGAAGAGACTGGACATTCACCTGTCTAAGATGGTATAGGTTCTCCTGCTTGAGCAGGGGGCTGGACTAGAAGACCTCCAAGGTCCCTTCCAGCTCTATTCTATTCTATTCTATTCTATTCTATTCTATTCTATTCTATTCTATTCTATTCTATTCCATTCCATTCCATACTATTCTATTCTATTCTATTCTATTCTATTCCATTCCATTCCATTCCATACTATTCTATTCTATTCTATTCTATTCTATTCTATTCTATTCTATTCTATTCTATTCTATTCTATTCTATTCTATTCTATTCTATTCTATTCTATTCTATTCTATTCTATTCTATTCTATTCCATTCCATACTATTCTATTCTATTCTATTCCATTCCATTCCATTCCATTCCATTCCATTCCATTCCATACCATTCTATTCTATTCTATTCTATTCTATTCTATTCTATTCTATTCTATTCTATTCTATTCTATTCTATTCTATTCTATTCCATTCCATTCCATTCCATTCCATACTATTCTATTCTATTCTATTCCATTCCATTCCATTCCATTCCATTCCATTCCATTCCATTCCATTCCATTCCATACTATTCTATTCTATTCTATTCTATTTCATTCCATTCTATTCTGCATTCTATTCTATTCTATTCCATTCTATTCCCATTCCATTCCATTCCATTCCATTCCATTATTCTATTCTATTCTATTCTATTCTATTCTATTCTATTCTATTCTATTCTATTCTATTCTATTCTATTCTATTCTATTCTATTCTATTCCATTCCATTCCATTCCATTCCATTCCACTATTCTATTCTATTCTATTCTATTCTATTCTATTCTATTCTATTCTATTCTATTCTATTCTATTCTATTCTATTCCATTCCATTCCATTCCATTCCATTCCATTCCACTATTCTATTCTATTCTATTCTATTCTATTCTATTCTATTCTATTCTATTCTATTCTATTCTATTCTATTCCATTCCATTCCATTCCATTCTATTCTATTCTAAATTTCTGTTGCTAAGCAAGACAGTTCTTAAGTGAATGTTGCCCCCTTATACAACCTTTCTTGTCACAGTTGTTAAATGAACCGCTGCAACTAAGTTACTAACACAGTTATTAAGTGAATCTGGCTTCCCCATTGACTTTGCTTGTCCAAAAAGTCGCAAAAAGTGATCACATGACTCCTGGACACCACAACTGTCCTAAGTACCCGCCAGTTGTCAAGCATTAGAATTTGGATCATGTGATCATGGGGATGCTGCAATATTGTAAGTATGAAAAATGGCCACCCTTGTGCCTGCTCACCCAACCCTCTTAGTAGCTGCAAAATGGATTGATGGGATGATTTGCTTAGTGACCGTGGTGATTCGGTTAACAACCACAGGGAAAGTAAGGTCATTAGCCTGTCACATGATTTTCCACATTTTCCAACCGCCGCGCTTAGGAACTGAGTTCTAATTGTGCTCACTAAGTGTGGACTATTTCTCCATGCTTTAACAACACAGGCAGAAAAAGGCATCTCCGTTGAACAAAGCAATTGCTAAGTGAGACCGTAACTGTTCTTACCTCCCTTATGAAACCAGATTGCAACGCCTTGGTCTCTTCAGCCTTGAAAGACGGCGTTTAAGGGGTGACTTGATCGAAGTGTATAAAATCATGCATGGGATAGAAAAGGTGGATAGAGAAAAATTCTTTTCTCTATCACACAATACCAGGACAAGGGGGCACTCCCTAAAGCTCATAGCTAAGAAAGTGAGGACAAATAAAGGGAAATATTTCTTCACCCAGAGGGTCGTTGATTTATGGAATTCACTTCCTGAATGGGTCGTGACAGCTGTCAGCCTTGACAGCTTCAAGGCAGGGCTAGATAGATTCATGGATGCCAAGTGTATCGGTGGTTATTAAAACGGATGTCCATGTGCCGCCTCTATGTTGGTTGAGGCAGGCAGGATTCCCTTGAGTACCATTTGTTGGGGGTCAAGGGAAAGGGAGGGTTTTGCCTTCTCTTTCTGCTCAAGATCCCCATGTACAATTGGTGGGCCACTGTGTGACACAGAATGCTGGACTCGATGGGCTTTGGCCTGATTCAGCATGGCTCTTCTTATGTTCTTATGTTCTTACCATCTAAACTTCCTTTTTCTTTTGCTTTACAGACCTGCAAAGTTCACAAATGTTAGTTTTTCAGCATTCGTTATATGACCATTCAGTCACTAAACGAGGATTATCTGTAGGTCGGCCGTTTTCCCATGTTCTATCAGTGGAGAGCTGCTGCTACCTCAATTTTCCAGCTGAAGAACTCTTTACGTCCTCCACGGCGTCTGTCTATTTTTCATAAGATTTTGTGTAATCCCTTTGAGTGTGCTGTTGAGTCACACAAGGGAAATGCAGGGAAATGCTTGAAAAACAAAACCAACATATCTCCTTTGCCAGACCAAACATACCCACTTTCTCCAGGTTTTACTCTCGGGATCTGAATTCTTGATTGTATTTCTGCATTCAGTGGAGAGGGAAGAAGGGAAGAAAAGATAAAACTCTGATAAGAATACATGAGGTGGTTAGTCCTTGCTTTACAACCACAACAGAGCCTCGAATTTTGGCTCTTAGTCACTGCAGTCATAAGTCAAGGCACCATAGGACCGGACTTGATTTTACAGCCGTCTTTATGATGGTCGTAAAGCAAGTCACCATATTCTTTAAAAAAAAAGAGAGAGAGATCATGTGGTCGTGAAATGAATCCAGGGTATCCAACTGGTGTTGTTGGGGTTTTTTTTTTGCCATTTTCTGCCAGAATCTGTTACAAATCATGGCCATATGATGGCCGGACGCTGCAACCAGTCGTAAATGTAAACCGGTTGCCAAGCACCCGAAACACAGTCATGTGACAATTTGGTCTGTGGCAGTCATATCTTCGAGGACAAGTCATAAGTAGCTTTTTTGAAGTCCGTCATAACTGTGAAAGGTTGTTAAGTGACCAGTCCTAAGACAAGGAGTACCTGTTAGAGGTTTTTTTTAAAAAAAACCTCCATCCATCCATTATCCATCTAAATAAGAGTGTCCTCAGAATGCCTGGCGGGGCCTAGGGGAAGAGCCTTCTCTGTTGCGGCCCCGGCCCTCTGGAACCAACTTCCCCCGGAGATCCGTGTCGCCCCCACCCTCTCCGCCTTTCGTAAATTGCTTAAAACATACTTTTGCCGGCAGGCCTGGGGCAGCTAACACCTTGCCCCTAGCCAGTGTATGTTTGTGTGTATGTTTGTGGAATGATTGGTTTCTTTTTTAACTAAGGGTTTTTATATTTATGTATTTTATTGTAATTTCTATCATGTTGTGAGCCGCCCTGAGTTCTCCGGAAAAGGGCGGCATAGAAATTAAATAATAATAATAATAATAATAATAATAATAATAATAATAATAATAATAATAATAATAATAATAATAATAATAATAATAATAATAATAATAATAATAATAATAATAATAATAAAAAATTCTAGGGTTTCTAGCAATTGGACTGGATACGAAGGCCAAGGAGCACGACTCAGGAATTCTGGGAGTTGAAGTCCACAGGTCATAAAGGGGCCATGGTTTCGAACCCCTGTTCTAATTTATTTACCTACCTTTATTTATACACTTAGATTCATTAATCCCCTTACAAAGCAGATTCCCTTGGGCCTCATGTAAATAGCAAAACCGGATCAAACATAACACAACAGCAATCCAATATGTGCATTAAAAAAATCCCCAGCATAAAGTAAAAGTACCCACCTGGCCATTCACATACAAATCACAGGAGCCTTAAAACCACCACTGATGCCGCGGAGACTAAAATCCACTAAAATCTTTACCAACCCAGATACTCCATCAAGTCCCTCCTGGACATACAATAAACAGTAAAATGCCAAACACGGAGGGTGCCACAGCATCAGGATGATCCTTCGAACCGCAGGGCCAGAGATATTTCTTTGGAGTCTGGCAGCTGCAGCCGTTCCCCTCTGCCCTCCGTTGCAGGAAGCAAGCAGCCAACATACAAATATATGGCAACCAGCATTACAAAACATAACATTCCCCAAAGGTGGGCTCTGTTGTTTGCAGAGCAGCTGTCTGGAATGAGAAGGGTTAAGAGGTGACAACCTTTGCCCTCCCTTCAAATGCCACCTGAAGCAGTGTCTGCCCAGGCTTAGTATTATGGGCCAGCCAGCCCTGGCAGTAATTCTCTCTCCCATTTATAGATTAATTCACGGCTGATGAAAAGCAGAGTTCAAACCCAAGTAATCTTTTAATAACCACCTGGCCCCTTTGCTTATTAAAAATACACTAGATAAGTTGCTTGCTCAGAACTGTCATGCCACAACTTATCATGAGTTGGAAACTGATTGTCTTGACACCAGCTCTGTTCAAGAGCTGAGCTGATTTGTGGAACTGTTCTCTCAATTACTGAGATTCTTGTCTTTGACAACCAGGGATTCAGCTGTCCAAATTAGGTCCTCCAAAAGGAAAGGTGGCCAGTTGGCTTTGCAGTTTCCCCTCCTTGACACGGCCTTGATTTTCTGTCTTATGAACAAACAGGTGCAATTTATATCTTCTTTAGGTATGAAGGCATACCTTAAGGCTAACGGCAAGGGAATGTTATTCTGTTATTCCTTTTTTTAAAAAAAACAAGTTTTATTGGTTTTTTCATTTTACAAACAAGTGCTTAAGAAACAACGTGGTGGCAGGGCAATCAATTGTCCACAAAACAAAGTCATACTCATAACGTTCAGATTAAGTCATTAAAAACCTCCTCTCTTTTCCCTCTAATGACATATTACATTCAAATCGATATATTTCAATACAACTAAATCAACAATCCTCAATAATCTTTCATCTAAATAAATCCACAAATCCAGACCCTGTATTAAGTTTGACTATTTCACTTGCTATATTCCATATTTTTAGTCTAAATACCTCGTTAACACTTCGGGAGTCTCCCCATCACCTTTTTCTTTAACATATTCAATAAACATGTATTAATATCATTTCTTCTTTTTTCTTATTCCTCTTCCATTACAAAATGACTATCGGTTCTAATAAGAAAAGAAAATATTAGTTCAAATCAGAAAGGGAAAAAAAGAACAAAAAAGAAAAAACAGAAACAAAACAAAACAAAGAATACCTTTCTATTTCTATTATTCTTTATAATCTATTATTCTGTTATTCTGATTCAGGGATGAAAAACCATGTAAGCCACCAATCGTGGATAAACAAGGTGAAAACAGAAAAGGAGAGAGACAGGAAGAGAGAGAGAGAGAGAGAGAGAGAGAGAGAGAGAGAGAGAGAGAGAGAGAGAGAGAGAGAGAGAGAGAGAGAGAGAGAGAGAGAGAGAGAGAGAGAGAGAGAGAGAGAGAGGGAGGGAGGGAGGGAGGGATGGGAAATCAATCTAATTTCCAGGAAGGACTGAGCCTTGTTCTCTATTAAAGCTTTTATATCTAGGATAGTGTTTCACAATCCTAGCAACTTTTAACATAAGAACATAAGAAGAGCCATGCTGAATCAGGCCAAAGCCCATCGAGTCCAGCATTCTGTGTCACACAGTGGCCCACCAATTGTACATGGGGATCTTGAGCAGAAAGAGAAGGCAAAACCCTCCCTTTCCCTTGACCCCCAACAAATGGTACTCAAGGGAATCCTGCCTGCCTCAACCAACATAGAGGCGGCACATGGACATCCGTTTTAATAACCACCGATACACTTGGCATCCATGAATCTATCTAGCCCTGCCTTGAAGCTGTCAAGGCTGACAGCTGTCACGACCCCTTCTGGAAGTGAATTCCATAAATCAACGACCCTCTGGGTGAAGAAATATTTCCCTTTATTTGTCCTCACTTTCTTAGCTATGAGCTTTAGGGAGTGCCCCCTTGTCCTAGTATTGTGTGATAGAGAAAAGAATTTTTCTCTATCCACCTTTTCTATCCCATGCATGATTTTATACACTTCGATCAAGTCACCCCTTAAACGCAGTCTTTCAAGGCTGAAGAGACCAAGGCGTTGCAATCTGGTTTCATAAGGGAGGCGCTCCATTTCCTTGATCATTCTTGTTGCCCTTTTTTTAAAATGTATGGACTTCAATTCCTAGAATTCTGGAAGTTGAAGTCCATACATCTTAAAGTTGAGAAGCACTCATTTGGGAGTTTTGACTAACCAACAAGTTATGGCTTGTTGGAAAAGCTGCTAGGGAACAGTGCAGACCTACAAATAGTTTGCATTCAGTTAGTTGTGCATTGTCATAACCTGTTTTACAAGTCAGGGCATCCTCCCTCATTGTCTGTGTGTGAATTAACCATATTTTACCTTTCATTTTCATACTGTGACTCACAATCGTCTTAGTTTTGCAAATCCAGCAATCAAGGCAGGTTGAGTTTCACTTTGTTTATTCTGGAAAAATGTTTTGATTCTACAAAATAAACGGATCCAGGTTTGGGTTTTTTTTCACAAGGATATTAACACTGGCTCCTTAACTATCACTCAGACTCTGAAATAAGTCTCCCATTAACTTTTGGCATAAGAGAGGGCAGCCAGACCCAACTTGGCTCTTTCCAGATGCGCTGGGACTAGAATTCCCCAGCTATTGGCCAACGGTCGGGATGTAGGGAGCTTAAAATCCAAAACATCTGGTGGACACAAGATTGCCTGCCCCAGCTTTCATCCATGTAATCCGCCGGGCGCATTAATTGTTCTCCTTTTTGACACACAAATTGGGAGCGGTTGGGAATAGAATATGGATCATTGCTCCAGACACCAACTGCAGAAAGTCAGCTCAGGGTGAAGCAACAGGTGTGAGTTTGCATCTCTCCAAGAATATCAGATTTTTTTCCGTTGGGACCTGGCCAAATTGGGATCTAAGGTATCTAAAAGCTACCTGGGGTTAACCTCTGGATTTTCAAAGGAGCAGCTGGATGAAAAGATCTTCTTTAGAGAATGGCAGCTTGGAAGGTATTTCTACAAGCGTTATTTCTAGACCCTGTAATTCGGCTGTCACGGTTTTTTGCAAATCCGCTGGCTTTTAATTATCTTCTATTGCCTTTTAAAAGAAGGGCGATTATTTTAAATAATTAATCTGGCTGCATGGAAAATGCTAAGGCCTTTGCAATTTCATATTGCTCACTTTTTCTAGAGATTATTTTTCCCTAACGGGGAAGTGGGGGAAGGCTCAAAGGCTGTTTAACAAATCTCAGGTTAAGTACTGGCTACCTACTGCAGGGGTCCCTTGACCACCAGGCATGAAGGGATGGCCAGGGCACACACATGTGTGCATGCACTCACCCCACACACTTGCGCTAGCACCGCCCCAAGCATCCCGCCGATGTTAGCACCGCCCAATCTGCAGTCCTCGCATTGCCTGTTTGCGTGTGTGCATGAGCTCATGTCCGGCCCATTTCTGCGCGCCCACGTGCGCGTAACAGTGCCCGCCTCCCTTTCCAGGCCGCCAAACCTAAAACAAAAGTTGGAGACCTCTGACCTACCGTACAGGTTGTCCTGCCGACTTAACAACAGTTCATTTAGTGAGCTTTTGAAGTTACAACGGCGATAAAAAAAGGGACTTATGGCCATTTTTCAGACTTAATGACCGTTACGGCATCCCCATGATCATGTGATCAAAATTCGGATGCCTAGCAACTGACTCCTATTTATGACGGTTTGCAGTGTCCAAGCGTCGTGTAATCACCTTTTGGTGGGCAAAGTCAATGGGGAAGCCAGATTCACTTAACAACCGTGTTCCTAACTTAACAACTGCAGCGATTCACTTAACAACGGTGGCAAGAAAGGTCATAAAATGGGGCAAAACCTCTTTGCAGAAATATTTATATTTATTAAGCATTTTCATAGGAAACTGGATTTAAGAAATATCGGAATGACTTCCAGCCTTCTTTTCAGCAGATAATTAAGCTCCTATTGTCTTTCCCTTTTCTTAAACATTTTGCAAATCCTATCACCCCCCCCACTCATTTAATCCACCTCTTTGGTCATCTTCAAATCCATAAATGCTTCTCGAGAAGCAACTTAGAACTAAGGAGAAACTTCCTGACAGAACAATTAACCAGTGGAACAACCTGCCTCCAGAAGCGGTGAATGTTCCAACACTGGAGGTTTTTAAGAAGAGACTGGACAGCCATTTGTCTGAAATGGTACAGGGTTTCCTGCCTGAGCAGGGGGTTGGAGTAGATGACCTCCAAGGTCCCTTCCAACTTTATTATTATTATTATTATTATTATTATTATTATTATTATTATTATTATTATTATTATTATTATTATTATTATTATTATTATTATTATTATTATTAAAGAGACTGAACAGCCATTTGTCCGAAATGGTATAGGGTTTCCTGCCTGAGCAGGGGGTTGGAGTAGATGACCTCCAAGGTCCCTTCCAACTTTATTATTATTATTATTATTATTATTATTATTATTATTATTATTATTATTATTATTATTATTATCATTATTATTATTATTATTATTATTAATCATCCATTCATTTTTTTTCTTCTTCTTTCAGCAAAAAGTCCATACAGTATAAGATTTGCAGTAAAAAAAAAGTTGTTTATTCTTTGCCCAATAGGTCAATTTTACCATTTCTGCAGATTCTGACATTTTCAAAACCATTCCCTCTTGGTGGGAATATCATTATTCTTCCATCATTGTGCATACATAGGCAATACAATAATTTCGCTGCAGTTAGCTTCTGAGATTACCTAGTTCGCTGTTTCTCAACCTTGGCAAGTTAAAAAGGATGGGTGGACTTCAACTCCCAGAATTCTTTGTGCCGGTTGGGGGATTCTGGGAGTTGAAATCCGCCCATCTTAAACTTGCCAAGGGTGAGAAACACTGACCTAGTTTACAGGTGCAGATACATCCAGGCAAAGCAAGGTCTTTTGTTTCGTAGCCACTTTCTTAAGCAAGTTTGAGCTTCATCATGCAAAAAGCATGGATGCTACATAGCTAGAACTGGGAGGGGGGAGAGATAAGAACATAAGAACATGAGAAGAGCCCTGCTGAATCAGGCCAAAGCCCATCGAGTCCAGCATTCTGTGTCACACAGTGGCCCACCAATTGTACATGGGGATCTTGAGCAGAAAGAGAAGGCAAACCCTCCCTTTCCCTTGACCCCCAAACAAATGGTACTCAAGGGAATCCTGCCTGCCTCAACCAACATAGAGGCGGCACATGGACATCCGTTTTAATAACCACCGATACACTTTGCATCCATGAATCTATCTAGCCCTGCCTTGAAGCTGTCAAGGCTGACAGCTGTCACGACCCCTTCAGGAAGTGAATTCCATAAATCAACGACCCTCTGGGTGAAGAAATATTTCCCTTTATTTGTCCTCACTTTCTTAGCTATAAGCTTTAGGGAGTGCCCCCTTGTCCTGGTATTGTGTGATAGAGAGAAGAATTTTTCTCTACCCACCTTTTCTATCCCATGCATGATTTTATACACTTCGATCAAGTCACCCCTTAAACGCCGTCTTTCAAGGCTGGAGAGACCAAGGCGTTGCAATCTGGTTTCATAAGGGAGGCGCTCCATATCCGTATGAGTAGCACAAAGACCCCACTGAGTTTCAGACATGTATGTTTCAAGTGTGACGACGGTCAGTTAATCTGCCTGCTTGCTCAGTAAACAAATGAATTAGGAAGCTGGAAATGTGATTGAAATCAATTATTTAAATTGGCCTTTTTTTTCCTCGGCGATTGAAATACTTTATTTAAAATTACTTCAATTTAAAATCAATGCAGCCTGGGGCAGACATAGGCAGTTGAGTACTATTTGGTGGGTTCTGCCCCCAAAATCAGATGTGCGCTATTTTTTTAATTAACAGCTAATGTCACCCCAACCCTCCATCTGAAGTGGCGCTTTATGGATAGCGCCTTTTCTAAGTGACAAGCAGGGCTGTGATGCAAGAATGTTAAGTTCCATTTTCTAACTGCCAAATGGTCACAGAACCTCAAAGAAAAACTTTTTTAAAAAACAACATGACAAAAACTCAACCCGTTTTGAGGCAAAGGAGGGTGAGGGGTGGAATGACATGCCTCTGTCTAAAAGGAGAAAAATAAAACAATAGCACTTATAAAAAAAAACACCCAACAACCTAAAGCACGAAAAGGGACAGAGTTTTTGGTCACTTTGGAAATTGTGGCCATCTTTAAAGCGACCCAGATCTGCGCTTCTTTCTTTCTGCCAATCAAGTTTAGAGCAGGGGTCTCCAATCTTGTCAATTTTACGATTTGGGGACTTCAGCTCCCAGAATTCCTCAATCAACCTCTGGTTTAGAGGACCGAGGAATTCTGGGAGTTGAAGTCCACAAGTCATAAAGTTGCCAAGGTTGGAGACTCCTGCTTTAGAGGACTGAATTGGGCAAGTAAAAAAAAAAAAAAGACTGAATCTTTTAAAAAATGAATCTTGTAAAAAGACTGAATCTTGTAAAGAAAAGAAATCGCCAGTTTGCAATCTGCAATCAGGTTGCAAATAGAATTTTGCATCTGGTAGGTCAGGTGTCTATCTGGTAAATCTAATGGAAAAGTGGGGGGAAGGGGGGAGACCCCCGAGGACCTTAGACTCTGGAATGAAGTAAGGTCTGGGAGTTGAAAGAAGAAACTGATGAGTTATTGGCATATTCTAAATATAGACAGTGCAGGCAAAAAGCCATTCATGTTGTATCCATGGCCTGTTACATGCCAGAGGGAAAAAAATATTAATTGAGAATTTGATAAATCTTAGAAATTGTATTCTAGGCTATGGCTCTTCCATGTTGGCTAAGGAATCTTCTCCCATGTTGGCTAAGAAATGCTAGGCTGTGACTCTTCCATGTTGGCTAAGGAATTCTGGGAGTTGAAGTCCACCCCTCTTAAACTGCCCTGGTTGAGAAGCACTTCAGCATATAAAGATTTTCAACTGATTATTATTATTATTTATTTCTAAAACCATGCAGGTCGGGAACTTCTCTTCTCAACCTGTTACCTAATTGTCAAAAACTGAAAGAATGTACTAGCAACCTAGGACTGGAGTGAAATTAAAGCTAACAGATGTCTTCGCATTTAACAGTGGGCTTCGCAGCCAGAGGCATACAAACCACGAACATGAATGGCGCCCTGGTGTTGGAGTGTTAATCATGGTCCATGGTTATAGGAACTCTGAGATAGTCAGCAAGATCTAAATGGATTCTGCTGAGTTAATAGTTACAGGGGGGAAGGGGGGGAAGGTATATTGCCAGTAAGAAAAGAGAATGGAAGGAATCCATTTCACCTGAGTGCCCCACAACTGGAGTTTGGAAATCCCGTTTCAGTAAGGTGACCAACCGTCCTCCTTTTGTAAGTTCTGTCCTCTCTCGAAAAGTGTCCTCCTACATGTCCTCCTTTTCGATAGTTGAAGACTAATCTGTAAATCTCCGTATTCGATCGATGCCGATGCCGATCCGTTGCGTTTGATGTGACGTATTTGTATTTGATATGACGATTCGTCAAGGCATGGTACAGTGCGGCGAGACGCGATGATGAGACGCATGCGCTCCGCACAGGAGAATTGTTTTGAAAGAGTGTGCCGCATGCAAGTGGCTTTGTTTACTTCTTACCGAAACACGACATGGCACACACGCACGCATTAGACTCACTTTTTTTTTCTTCAATTTATTTGTGTCCTCCTTCTCATTGTAAAAAAGTGGGTCACCTTAGTTTCAGGAAAGGTAAAAGTCACACTGGAAGTCCTCTCCTGAGAGAGAACCGGTGTCCTTGTTCAAAAAGGCTTCAAGCCAAAATGTCCCCTGTTGGCTAGTGGTGCTGATGGCAGGCTAGACCTGAACTGAATATTCTTCTCCAAAGTACATGTAGGGATGCTGTGGGGATGCTGTGATAGTCAAGGACCAGCTGTAAGACTTACGGGACCGTCTGCTGCCCCATGAAACCCAGCGACCGGTTAGGACCCACAGAGTCGGCCTTCTCCAGGTCCCGTCAGCCAGACAGTGTCGCCTGGCGGGGCCTAGGGGAAGAGCCTTCTCTGTTGCGGCCCCGGCCCTCTGGAATCAACTCCCACCGGAGATCCGTATCGCCCCCACCCTCTCCGCCTTTCGTAAACTGCTCAAGACACATCTTTGCCGACAGGCCTGAGGCAGATAACATCTTGCCCCTAGCCAGTGTATGTTTGTGTGTATGTTAGTTGGATGATTGGTTTTTTAATTCAGGGGTTCTTTTTTATATGTATTTTAATGTTGATTTCTATTTATGCTGTGAGCCGCCCTGAGTTCTTGGAATAGGGCGGCATAGAAATGCAATAAATGAAATGAAATGAAATGAAGACGCTGATTCCCGTGCCATGATTGCTTTACATCAGTGGTGGCAAACCTATGGCACGCGTGCCAGAAGCGGCACATGGACCCCTCTCTATGGGTACGTGCCATCGCCCCAGCACGCGTGGTCTCTAAAAGTTCGCCATCACTGGCCTAAGGCCAGCCAGCCTGGAGCCGCCATTGGGGAGCTCACCATCCCACCCGCCAGATACCCCCTGGATCTCCCCCAACCCTGCCCGGCTCCCACAGGTGTCTCTCTCCCCATAAGCAACATTAAGGTGGCCACGCCCACCCCAGCCATGCCCACCCAATCTGCCATGACTACTGCAGCTACACCCATCCAGTGGCCACGCCCACCCAGTCTGCCAAGCCCACTGTAGTTGCACCCATCCAATTGGCCACACCCACCCGGTACCCGGCAATAGATAAATGGGTTTTGGGTTGCAGTTTGGGCACTCGGTCTCTAAAAGGTTTGTTATCACTGCTTTAAATAGTCACTACATGAATGCTTGTAAGACAAGGACTAGCTGTCTGCAGCTTTTTTCTGCAGGAGGCAAAGATTTCCTGTTTTAAATTCACCTTTAAACCATTTCTCCCCAACCTCTTCAATCTTTCAAACCCTGACATTCCTTGTTAGCTTCCTACGTATTTATTATAATTGACTGGTGCTTTGATCGTGCTGACTTGCCATGAAATAAGGCAGCCTATTAATGCTTTAAATATTTAGCAACACACTGGATGGAGTTATGTTCTCTAACCTGGGAGAGGAGCAGACGGTAGCCAGGCCCTTCAATTCAAATTGGCGGTGGAGGGGGGCTGTCATGTGTGACAGGAGGACACACATATCCAGTGGTTGTCTGAGAGGGGCAGCCCTGTGACTAGGGCACAACTCACGACACCCAGCAATTCTTGTCAGAAGACTCTTTAATGACTTCCCACGAAGGTTCCTGCAGCTAAAAACCTCTGCAGAAAGAAAGAAAAACAGCCAAGTTAACAAGATCATATCTCTGTCTGTATGGTCCCCAGTGCTCAGGCAAGCAAGATTACAACTTCTCTTGAAGGTACAGCAGCCTCCAGTGAGAACATTAACAGTCACAGGAAGTTGCAGGGAAAGAAATGTTCACAGGAAACACTAAGTCTGTAAACTCAGAAAAGATATCCAGACTTCAGTATTTATTTATTTATTTATTGGATTTATATGCCGCTCCTCTCCAAAGACTCGGAGCGGCTTACAACATCTATATAAAACAACAGATCATAATCTGAATCCAACCAAAAATATTTTTAAAAATGAGAAACCCCACACATATTCATCAGTCACACAACAACCCACAATCATCCCCAGGCCTGCCGGCAAAGATAGGTTTTAAGGTTCTTTCGGAAGGCCAGGAGAGTGGGGGAAGCGCGGACTTCAGGGGGCAGTTGGTTCCAGAGGGCGGGCGCCACAACAGAGAAGGCCCTCCCCCTAGGGCCCGCCAGACGACATTGTTTCGCTGACGGGACCCAGAGGAGGCCGACCCTGTGCGCTCTCACCGGTCGAAGGGAAGTATGTGGCAGAAGACGGTCCCGTACGTATCCTGGTCCCATGCCATGAAGGGCTTTATAGGTAATAACCAACACTTTGAATTGCGCTTGGAGACCAATAGGCAACCAATGCAGCATGCGGAGAGTTGGCGAAATGTGGGCACAACGTGGGAGGCCCACAATTGCTCGCGCAGCCGCATTCTGCACTAGTTGTAGTCTCCGAACACTCTTCAAGGGTAGCCCCATGTAGAGAGCGTTGCAGTAGTCGATCCTCGAGGTGACAAGGGCATGTGTGACTGTGAGGAGAGACTCTCGATCCAAATAGGGGCGCAACTGGTGCACCAGGCAAACCTGGGCAAATGCCCCCCTCGCCACAGCCGACAAATGATGTTCCAATGTCAGCTGTGGGTCGAGGAGGACTCCCAAGTTGCGGACCTTCTCCGAGGGGTTTATGGATTCACCCCCCAGCGTAATGGAAGGACAGATTGAAGTGTTCTTGGGAGGCATCACCCACAGCCACAGGAGCTCCTCGTTTTCTGACCACAGTTGGAACCAGGTTTTCAATTGCTAAGCAAGGTAATTTTTAAGAGGCATGCCCAATTTTATGACCTTTTTTGGGGGGGGCAGGATTGCTAAGCGAATCACCACAGTTATTAAGTGAATTGTGCAAAATCATGATTCATTTAACAACTGCACATTGGGGTGGTGTGATAGCAGGGTTGAATTTAGGAGAAATTTCTGACAGTTACAATGAACCAGTCGAATGACTTGTCTACAGAAGCTGTGGGTGCTCCAACAGTGGAGAGGAGGGGGTGGGAGTTAAGAAGAGATTGGACAGCCACTTGTCTGAAATGGTGTACGGCAGGGGTCTTCAAACTTGGCCCTTTTATGACTTGTGGACTTCAACTCCCAGAATTCCTCAGCCAGGCACGCTTCATCTAGGCCAGGGGTCTTCAAACTTGGCCCTTTTATGACTTGTGGACTTCAACTCCCAGAATTCCTCAGCCAGGCCCGCTTCATCTAGGCCAGGGGTCTTCAAACTTGGCCCTTTTATGACTTGTGGACTTCAACTCCCAGAATTCCTCAGCCAGGCACGCTTCATCTAGGCCAGGGGTCTTCAAACTTGGCCCTTTTATGACTTGTGGACATCAACTCCCAGAATTCCTCAGCCAGAGTACCTGGCTGAGGAATTCTGGGATTTGAAGTTATAAGTCATAAAAGGGCCAAGTTTGAAGACCCCTGGTGTAGGGTTTCTTGCCTGAGCAGGGGGTTGGACTAGAAGACCTCCAAGGTCCCTTCCATCTCTGCTATTTTCTGTTCTACATCACTGGAAGCTAAAATCATAAGACTAAGCCTGATTTACTTGGGTCATATTATCCGTGCAAATTCATTGGAGAAGTTGCTGAGCGCCCAAAATATAGTCATGTGCCCACAAGGGGTTGTCAGAACCTCAAATCTGGGTCATATCCTAAGTGCCTTCTTCAGGGTCGGTCACAATTTCATTCACTAAGAGAATAAGGACTACTTGTGGAGCTTATCGCCCCTTACAATCTATTCCGTTTTTTAAAATTGGTATTTTAAATATATTTCCAAGTTAGGAAACAAAATGCTAGACGGCTTACAATTTCTTACATAGTATGGTTGGGTTTGGGGGTTAGATTTTTTTTTTGGTTTGTCTGTTCATTTGTTTTTTGGCAATCATGACAACAGTTTGCTTGCATTTGTGACTCTTAAAAATGATCCATACCCTTTACAAAGTCATTAACATCGTTGTGCCTTCTCAGACTGACCTGTATAGTTACAGGCATCTGGAAAACACATGCCAACCCAATCTTCCAGCAGTGCTTTCCTGCAAATTGGCTGCTTTTGGAAACAGTTTATTTCCAGTGGGCAGTCTTATCCTCCTTTTCCAGACAACGAAACGGCCCTAAAAATACCCCATCAGAACAGAGAGGAAAGCAAAAAAGACAAATTAAACCCAGTACCAAATAATGTATCCTTTTGAAATTATTCCAAGGGTAAAACAGCGCAACTAAAACACAGTACAACATAAGGTCAAGAACGCTGTGAATGTTTTTGAGATCCAAACTCAGATGCCAAAAAGATATTCAAGAGATGCCAGACCACGCTTTCTAAGAAAGCACTCGGCACAGGAGAGCGGAGAAATTGAGGCAGATGAAAGCACCGGTCGTTCCGAAGATGGATTCAGAAGGTCTCCCTAACTGGTGAATCTGATTTTCCTGGAAAAGTCTGACACACTCCAAACTTCATTCATTTGAAAGACAACCCACCACTTCTGTATGGAGGCCAAAACATACAATGAGCGGTTGCAGGAACTGGGTATGTCTAGTGCAGCGGTTCTCAACCTTTTCCGGGGCTCGGCCCCGGCCCGCATCACACATGCGCAGCGCAACGGCCTGCATCGCAAAGGGGAAAAAATGGCTGACCCCCCCAAAAATAAATGGCCAACCAAAAAAAATGGCGGGCCTGCATCACGCATGCGCGGCGCGACGACCCACATGGCAAAGGGAAAAAATGGCCGACCCAAAAAAAATGGCCGACCCAAAAAAAAATGGCCAACCCCCCCCCCAAAAAATGGCGGGCCCGCATCGTGCATGCGTGGCGTGACGGCCTGCATGGCAAAGGGGGAAAAATGGCCGACAAAAAAAATAAAAATAAATGGCCGACCCAAAAAAAATGGCCGACCAAAAAAAAAATGGCGGGCCGGCATCGCAAAGGGGAAAAAAATGGCCGACCCAAAAAAAAATGGCTGATCCAAAAAAAAATGGCCAACCAAAAAAAAAAATTAAAAAATGGCGGACTGCGGTGTTTGGCGACCCCCGTGAAATGGTCATTCGACCCCAAATGGGGTCGCGACCCACAGGTTGAGTACCGCTGGTCTAGTGTCTAACAAAGAGAATGACTAGGGGGTGATATGGGGTCTTCCCATATTTCAGGGGCTGGCACAAAAAAGAGGGGGTCAGCCTGTTCTCCAAAGCCCCTGAAGGCAAAACAAGAAACAATGAATGGAAACTAATCAAGGAGAGAAGCAACCTGAAATTAAGGAGGAATTTCCTGATAGTGAAAACAATTAACCAGTGGAACTGCTTGCCTCCAGAAGTTGTGGGTGTGCCAACATTGGATTCCTAAAAGCGCTTTTTCAAGAGGCAACTGGACTTTCTTTGTTTTTTCTTAAAGACATTTCACTTCTCATCCCAAAATCTTCTTCAGTTCTTTGGGACAACCATGACTGAGAATCTCCATAGACATCCAACACTGGAGGTTTTCAAGAAGAGACCAGAATGGTCTTAGCCAAGGCAGGGGCAGGCAACCTTGGCTCTTTTATGACTGGTGGACTTCAACTCCCAGAACTCCTGAGCCAGCATGAGGGAACTATGGCCCCTTCTTGACTTGGGGACTTGAACTCCCAGAATTCCTGAGCCAGCATGGGGGAATTATGGCCCCCTCATGACTGGTGGACTTCAACTCCCAGAATTCCTGAGCCAGCATGGGGGAACTATGGCCCCCTCATGACTGGTGGACTTCAACTCCCAGAATTCCTGAGCCAGCATGGGGGAATTATGGCCCCCTCATGACTGGTGGACTTCAACTCCCAGAATTCCTGAGCCAGCATGGGGGAACTATGGCCCCCTCATGACTGGTGGACTTCAACTCCCAGAATTCCTGAGTCAGCATGGCTCAGCATGGAAACCTCTCCCTTTCCCCTCAGCATGGCTGGCTCAGGAATTCTGGGAGTTGAAGTCCACGAGTCATAAAAGAACCAAGATTGCCTACCCCTGGTCTAAGGTCTCCTGCTTGAGACCTCCGAGCTCCTTCCAACTCCATGATTCTGTTATATTTCCTCCTGATCTGGACAACTCAACCATTTTATTGGCCCTCGTGCAGTCCGTTAATCAGAAAGGACAAGCCGAAGTTCAGGTTAATGTATTTCCCAGGATAAAAAAGCCCATTTTTGATCAAGTCTGCTTTGTCTCCCAGAGTGATGCCTTCTGGGCAGCTGGAGAGATGGGAAGTCAAGATGGCTTCCTGCTGTTTTTGTGCCCTCTTCTTTCCCCATCAGAAATGCCAGCCTGTCCGTGGCACTGAAGCAGAACTCCCGCTGCTTCGGCAGAGATGTTCCAAAGGTGGAACATCCAGGCATGCAGATAATGTGTACTAAATGATCATCTCTGCAACTGCTCACTGTGAAATAGGTTCACGCCGCCAGCATTTCTGACGGCCTCACTCCATTTACCTTGTCTGAGGCAGCAAATGTGTCAGGCTGTTACCATCTTGACCACCCCTGTCCATCCCATCTCCGGCTACCAGAGAGGGAATATACAGTAGTGGCCAAAACTGTGGAAACCTTTTGGGAAAAGTGTACAGTAGAAATGCCACCTTTGGTTAAGTTTCCATCCATTTTCCATCTAATTTCTTTATAACTGTAGCCTTGTTCACTTAATAATACTATTTTACATCGCTTTCTGGGCAACCAGTCAACTCTTTGCACCATGACTTTAATTTTATTACGTTTTACAAGCTCGCTAAATGAAAGAACACACAAAAAAGCCAGCCAACTTGATAACGATCACATAACACAACGACAAATGTCCTCCTCTCAGCTTCAATACATGACATCAATAACTGGATCCTACCATGATCTGATTGGCTCATTGCCAAAACAAGATGACATCTGATTGACTCTCTAAACCAGGGGTGTCAAACTGCTGGCCCGCAGGCCGGACATGTCACCATGAAACCGCACCCACCCCATTGCCAGTGATGGAGAAAAAGCTCCGATACGTCGCGCGACGTCATGTGATGTCACGAGTTTGACATGTCTGCTCTAAACACTCATGCTCATTGGCTACCATCAGATGAAGGAAAACTACCTGAGATCAATCTAAGCAAGTTGTGCTTCCTTTTTCTGGTTATTGGGCTATAACTTTTCACAGAATACAGTACAGATAATTGAACAAACTATGTTGCATTACATTCTTGATTCAATTATCTTTCCATTGATATACAACTTTATGGTACTACTCCGAAAAAAAGTGGTGTTATTAGCCATCAAACCTCAAAAATACACTTTTTCCCAAAAGGTTTCAACAATTTTGGCCACTACTGTAGTTCTAAAGCAGTGGTTTTCAACCTTTTCTGGGGCTCGACCCCGGCCCGCATCGCGCATGCGCGGCATGACGGGGCACATCGCGCATGCGCTGTGCGACGGCCCGCATCGCGATAGGGAAAAAAATGGCCGACCAAAAAAAAATGGCCGACCAAAAAAAAAATGGGCCCGCACCACTCATGTGTGGCGCGACAGGGCACATCGCACATGCGCGGCGCGACGGCCTGCATCGCAATAGGGAAAAAATGGCCGACCAAAAAAAAATGGCCGACCCAAAAAAAATGCCGGGCCTGTACCGCGCATGGGTGGCGCAACGGGGCGCATCGCGCATGCACAGCACGACGGCCCGCATCGCGATAGGGAAAAAATGGCCGACCAAAAAAAAATGGCCGACCAAAAAAAAAATGGCGGGCCCGCACCATGCATGCGGACTGCGGTGCTTGGCGACCCCCGTGAAATGGTCGTTCGACCCCAAATGGGGTCGCAACCCACAGGTTGAGAACCGCTGTTCTAAAGGCACCAAGCTGACTCGTTTAATGACACCTGCCAGGTTTCTCTTTAAAAGGGAGGACTTTTACCCTCCTAGAATTGGCAAATGAGAGAAACAAAATGAATACAGGTAGTCCTCGACTTATAAGAGTTTGTTTAGTGACCGTTCAAAGTTACAACAGCAGTGAAAAAAGGGACTTACGACCATTTTTCACACTTACGGCCCTTGCCCCATCCCCACGGTCACGTGATTTACATTCGGATGCTTGGCAGCTGACTCACACTTATGACGATCACAAGCTTCTGACAAGCTGAGTCAACGAGGGAAGCCAGCTTCACTTAACAACCATGTTACTAATTTAACAATTGTCGTGATTCACTTAAAGTAAAGTAAAATGGGGCAAAACTCAATTTCTCACTTAGCAACGTAACTGTATGTTTTTTCTTGACCAACTGTCAAGGGAGCCACAGATCCCAAAAGCACAAAAAAAAAACCAGTCAGACTGACTTTTTATGCCTGCAGTATTCCAGCCATCTATGTGGAACTGGGCTCCGTTGAACTCAATATCCTGGTTCATGTACGCTTTGATACGCCTTCACACAAATCGTAAGTTTTTTGCACAAGCTTGGTGTGCCCGCTATACTGCACACTGCACTTCAAGCAATGAACACATTAACGCAACAACTCTGACAGTGCAAACAGAAACATTTTGTTTGTAAAAGAAATATTTGTAGGCGATAAAAGATGGATTAATCCATCAAATTGCCTAGCTAGGGGCTATTATATAAAGAGTACAAAATTATGAGAGACCACCAGAGGGCAGCAAAGTCAGGGTTTTCTAGAACGCCTTTCTCTGCCCTCCAGTGGCTGGTCAGATTTTTGCATTCAGATAAGATAGCTCTACTACGGTAGCTCGTAAACAGAAGGTTAATCCAAACAATAGCAACATTTTTTTTAAAAAAGCAAAATAAAAACTGGAGGGGAGCAAATAAAAGGCACAGTGGAGTTGAGAAGGACTGAGGAAATAACAGCTCTTCATGCTTCAGTGGAAAAATGGGCCATATGAGTGCAGAATGGATCGATTTAAAACTATTTCAGAAAAATAAGAAGAAATAGCTAAAGCAGAAATGTTCACTTTGTAGCAGAGGGAGAAAGACCCACAAAAGATCACATTTGTTACAATCATTTGCAAAATGTCTCTGGGCAGAAATGACCTGGCTTTGACCATCCTTTGGACATCTGTTGGATCACAGCTTGGGCAAGTCCATTCAGGAGCAAACAAATCATGAATTTTCATTACAATAAAGGTAGATATTCCAGCATGATTAAAACTCAGAGCTGGCATGCACTGGAAGACGGCGAGTCCAAATTCCTCCGAAGCTGTCCAGGATTTTACCTGGTTTGAATGTAATGCTGTATGTGAATCCAGCTTTTGCAGTTTGATAGCTATGATTTATGGCTTATCATCGGTGAACCAGACATTAGGGCTTGAGCAAATCTTAGTTATGCCAAAACATGGCTTGCCATGATAGGCAAACCTGCTCACTAATGTTGGTGCTTTGAATCCAAGATGAAAATCCATGCTAAACTAATCCAGGAGAGAAGCAACCTGGAATTAAGGAGAAATTTCCTGACAGTGAGAACAATTAACCAGTGGAACAGCTTCCCACCAGATGTCGCAGGTGGTCCATTACTGGGGGGTTTTAAGAAGCGATTGGACAGCCATTTGTCTGAAATGGGATAGGGCAGTAGTGGCAAACCTATGGCATGGGTGCCAGAGGTGGCATTCAGAGCCCTCTCTGTGGGCATGTGCGCCATGCCCCGGAGATGGCAACCGTCCCTATTCAAGCAGCCGCCCGCTAACTCGCTGAGGTCCCATGTGGTCAGATGTATCCCGGCACGTCTGGTTTCCCTCCCCCCCCCATCCCTCCTGGCCTCGTATGCTCTCCTTTTCCCGGGCACGACCCACTGCATTGCCTCCCCAGCTATTGGCCAGTCGTCCAGCTGAGAGGCGGCTTCTCTGAGCTGCTGACGGTGGGCTGGGAACCCCAGAGTGCACCGGTCAAGCGGTGGCTGCTGACAAGACACTGTCGGTCCCCATGCGCTTGCTGGCCTCTGTGTGTGTGGGGTGATAGTGTTAGGCAGCAGCCAGCCTTGCCCCTGCCTCGCCTTGCCCTGCGACAATGGCACCCCCGCCCTGCCTTGCCTCACACTGCAGGACGAGCCTCCTGCCCACCGCCCCACCTGCCAGAGACCCCCTGAATCTCCCCCAACCCTGCCAGGCCCCCACAGGCAGGCCTCCCTACGAGCAATATCGAGGTGACCATGCCCACCTTGGCCACACCCTCCCAGTCTGCCATGACCACCACAGCCACGCCCACCCGGTGATAAATGAGTGGGTTTTGGGTTGCAATTTGGGCACTCAGTCTCTAAAAGGTTCGCCATCACTGGGATAGGGTCTCCTGCTTGAGCAGGGGGTTGGACTAGATGACCTCCAAGATCCCTTCCAACTCTGTTATTCCGTTCTGTTATTCTGCCTCCTCCTTCTCCCCATTGTCTTCAAAGAAAGATTTTGAAGACAACCATTTCACAAAGGCGCAAGAAGATGGGTGGGGGAGCCAAATTTTAGCCAGCTTTTTCACTTAGAGCTCTCCGACGTCTTTCCGTCTCTTCCAGCTCTGCCAGTAATTTAAAAAGATGAACTTCTACACATCTGGACAGCTGTTCTGCTGTTCTTGCTCCAGCAAACAAAATAATGTTCTGTCTGAAACTCAGAGCTGGAAATCCTGGCTGCTTTTGCCAACTGCAAAGCAGTATTAAAGCAGTACTTCACAACTCTGGCCAAATATGCTCAACCCCTTTTTGACAGATGTTATTACACAGGAGTTATTAAATCATACCACCTGTTGTTGTTAATTTCTTTCTGGAGCACATAGATAACGAAACCCTTCAGCAGCCATAGGCAATCATGGTATTGCAATCCCGTTTGGGGCTGAAGCTGCTGACTGGGTCTTCTGATCAATGAAAATGAAATACCACCCTTGCTTTTCCCTCACTGTGGACGGCAAGACATTAGGAGGTGCCTATTCCTTTCTTTCTTTTTTTTAAACAGCTCCAGCCTTCAGTGCGAGTGGGAGCACAGACCGTCCTTAGCAAAAAGTAAACCAGTTTAAGCCAAGCCGCGTTGATTTCAAAGCCTGAGGTCGCTTCCAGTTCTGTCCTCTTGGCTTCATTAAACAGCAAGGTGGTAAGTTTGATTCAAATCATCCCCCTCCACCAGGCATGGGTCAACCACACCAACATCACGTATTGGGATCAACGTGGACTTTCTCAAGTGGTGGCCAAATTCTGCTACTCATTTAGCTTCCGGCAGGAGGCAGAATATGTTCTGGGTGCAAAAAATAGCCCGGCATGAGATGATCCCCAATGGATTGGGAGAAAATGACATGCAAAGAAAGAGTACAGAGAAGAGCAACAAAGATGATTAGGGGACTGGAGGCTAAAACTGATAAGGAATGGTTGCAGGAATTGGGTATGTCTAGTCTAATGAAGAGAAGGACGAGGGGGGACAGGATAGCTGTGTTCCAGTATCTCAGGGGCTGCCCCACAGAAGAGGGAGTCAAGCTATTCTCCCGAGCGCCTGAAGGCAGGACAAGAAGCAACGGATGGATACTAACCAAGGAGAGAAGCAACCTGGAACTAAGGAGAAACTTCCTGACAGATAGATAGATAGATAGATAGATAGATAGATAGATAGATAGATAGATAGATAGATAGATAGATAGATAGATAGATAGATAGATAGATAGATAGATAGATAGATAGATAGATAACCTTTATTGTCATTTTTATACTGTGGGCACGGCACACATCAAAAATGAAATTTAGTTGCCCGCTCTCAAAGTGAAACACATACATGACACACACCTCAACATACTATGAACAACATACGTATAGACCCACATCCCTAAATACTGTCCATCTTGAATATATAACGGAAGGAAGAAGCTTGAGAGTTCGCAAGGTTAATGCTGTATGGAATGAAACTCTGGTTGAATCTGGATGTTCTGCTTTGGATACCACGAACAATTAACCAGTGGAACAACCTGCCTCCAGAAGCTGTGAATGCTCCAACACTGGAGGTTTTAAGAAGAGACTGGACTGTCTGAAATGGTATAGGATTCCCTGCCTGAGCAGGGGGTGGGACTAGATGACCTCCAAGGTCCCTTCCAATGTTGTTGTTGTTATTCCCTGCCTGAGCAGAGGGGTGGACTAGATGACCTCCAAGGTCCCTTCCAATGTTGTTGTTGTTGTTATTATTATTAAGAACTATTATTATTATTAAGAACTATTATTATTATTATTAAGAACTGGTTCTCTGATGGATAGAGTCCTGATACCTTTAAATAAATCACCAGCTACAGATCTTCCAAAAAGACGAACCCATTGATATAACTTAAAACTGGGAGAAAGAGACTTCAGAAACTGTCCACCTTAAGTAGATTGGTTCTGAATTGAAAATTAGCTGCCTTGCTAGAATTCTTGTACCATTATTCTTTCACCATCATAAATCTTGATTAAGAGGACTCTGTGAGCTCCTGCCTGATTCTGACACTATAGTCCACAATGCAGTAATTTCCAAAGGAGAAGGATATGCCAATAAAACAATCAGTTCTCCGTACCCATAATATCAACCATGCCGGAGAGCCAAGTCAAGTTATTTTGGGTCTAGCCATTGATGTATCTGAAAGTTCTCCTAGGTAGCTGTTTTGTGTACCCATTGGAAGGAACTCTCTTTCCGCTCTTCTCCAAATTTCAAACTTTCTCTATCCTAACAACTCCTGTAAGATTCCAACAGACAAGGCCCAGCCAGGGAGGAATGAAGCAAATAAGAGTGTGATTTCACATTTAACTTCAGCAAGGAACTGGAGCTTGTAAAGCAGAAAGAAAATTGTATTTTCCTTTCTTTCCCTTCCCTTCCCTTCCCTTTCCTTTCCTCCCTCCCTTCTCTGTTCTGCCTCTACCCATCCCCCTTCCTTCCTTCCTTCCTTCCTTCCTTCCTTCCTTCCTTCCTTCCTTCCTTCCTTCCTTCCTTCCTTCCTTCCTTCTCTTTCTTTCTTTCTTTCTTTCTTTCTTTCTTCCTTTCTTCTCCTTCTTTCCTTTTGGATAGTATGAGGATGTGTGGGGATGTCCCTTAGCAGGATCTGCCTAACCCAGGCCCAGCAGAACGGCTCATTCCTTAGGCTCACCATTTCAAGTCAAAAAGCTTCAGTCTGCTTCTGAAGGTTTTGGGGTACCAGTAGCAGTATTAAAGTGGCCTCAGTGGACAAAAGGCAATTAGACTCCATCAGCGCTGCCACCAGAAGGCTCCTGCAGAAGAGACGTTTCCTGTATCACAAAGACACCTGAAAAGAAAGAAAAGGTAGCCTTAAAAATATAATTGGCACCGCTGACTTCTTTTCTTCATCTTTCTTTGGCTCTTTGCTACCTTCTTCAACCACCCCCCCCTTTTTTTTTCACTGTGCAGTCTTGATAGTCAGGCCCAGTTATCTGGGAAACCAAAAGCCTGGGAAGATGTAAAGCATAAACCCAGTCCCTGTGGTTATAGGCTCTTCAGACATGAATCACCCAAGACCTACACAGAGCTCATTGGCGATGGCAGAGCTGAAAGGAGAAGGAAATTCGGCCTTCCGTCTTCCAAACTGGCCACGGAGAAGAGTTCCTTCCGTTTGATCACCGGTGGCAAAGAAGCTTGCTGAGATAATTGACTCAGGGAATCTCTGCTTGTTTAATGCATTATTCAAAGGCCGGTTCCTACAGGTCAGAGAAGATGTGAAAAAGATGTTGAGACTCTAGAAAGAGTACAGAGAAGAGCAACAAAGATGATTAGGGGACTGGAGGCTAAAGTATATAAGGAACGGTTGCTGGAATTGGGAATGTCTAGTTTAATGAAGGATGAAGGGGGGACATGATAGCAGTCTTCCAGTATCTCAGGGGCTGCCCCAAAGAAGAGGGAGTCAAGCTATTCTCCAAAGCACCTGAAGGCAGGACAAGAAGCAATGGATGAAAACTAATCAAGGAGAGAAGCAACCTAGAACTAAGGAGAAACTTCGTGAACGATTAACCAGTGGAACAACCTGCCTCCAGAAGGGGTGAATGCACCAACACTGGAAGTTTTTAAGAAGAGACTGGACAGCCATTTGTCTGAAATGGTGTAGGGTTTCCTGCCTGAGCAGGGGGTTGGACTAGATGACCTCCAAGGTCCCTTCCAACTTTATTATTATTGTTGTTGTTGTTGTTGTTGTTGTTGTTGTTGAAAGGGAAGGAAAAGGCAGGAAGGCAGACGGGCTTGGGAGGAAAATAAACCACCCAGTCCTCTCCAAGAAAGAACAGTTTGCTCACCCAGCAAACCTGGGCAATGTGTGCATTTAGCAGAGCTGAGAGCTTGCAACTCACCCAGACCTTCAGCTTCCCTAAAGCTGACCACTATGCTGGCATCATAAATCACTGTGGAGCACAAATAAACAGTAAACAAGGCAGGAAGCCACATTTCTACAGGCCACACAACAGGGAAAAGCAATCCAGAGTTGCCCAGCGGCAACGCACAGATTCAGTTGAAAGAAAAGATGGGGAGGGGCGTAAGCAGAGAGTAAAAGAGCCTTTCGTATTATTTTAAACTACATTTTTCCCTGGACTTTTTAAAGGAAAGATAACAGCAGGAGGGGGAAGAGCAGGAAGGGAGGAGGGGGAGGAGGAAATAAAATATTTTTATCACAAAATAAAAATTATTTATGGCGTTGGATCCTGCAGCAAAGTATTTGTCTGCTTTAAAAAAAAAGGTTCTTTAAGAAAAATTAAGAGCTTGGTTTTTGGGGGGCTAAGGGGAAAAAAAAGGGTGGCATTTAAATTAGGCCTATTAAAAATAAATCTCACATCGAAAATACAAAGCCCAAATTGGACAGTAGGCAGTGCTTTATTTGAAGAGCAGTGTTTGAAGCTATAGGTGTAAAGCTTCAAGCATACATATATGTGTGTTTGTATGTCTCTCTCTCTCTCTCTCTCTCTCTCTCTCTCTCTCTCTCTCTCTCTCTCTCTCTCTCTCTCTCTCTCTCTCTCTCTCTCTCTCTCTCGTGTGTGTGTGTGTGTGTGTGTGTGTGTGTATGTGTGTATGTGCATATGTGTGTTTTACAGAGGAAAGGCAACAACACTTCAAATTTCAGGATTTCCATCTCTGTGGCAGATGGCAGGGGGGAAAAAACTCTCCTAAACTGGGTCCTATTATACCTTTAGAGCCGGTTCCTGGACATTACATCATTTCGTATCTCCCTGATGGGGGCTGAGGTTGCATCTATGCACCAAACCGAAGAAAGGAGCAGAGTCCTCACTCAAACTGCAGGTGGAAGGGCATCTCTTTGAATGTCCCCCCCCCCGTGCATTCAAACAAAAAACTTCCTTGCACGTAGCAATGTAGTCCTATAGGTGAAAAATTCAGCCTCCTCGTCGTCTACTTTTCTGTATTAGCTTAAAAAAAAAAAAGATGTGTTTATACTGCAGATTTTTTTTAAAAAAAGGCGGATCTACCCCACACCTGTAATGTGAATTGGTTCAGTCCACTGTGCCATCTATTGAGTGTGGCTCAATGGGATCTGTAGAGGGACAATAGGATGGTCTGCATCACTGAACTGAAAAACTTCTCCCTTTTAGCTAACACCACTATGAAGTTCTGCATCAGGGCTCAGCTATAGAGATTTTGATCTCATCAAGTGTCCTGTCATCTGTCTTCGGAGCCGAGCAAGGCTTTAAATCCACATCTGTGCGGTACAAAATGAAACAAAGTCTCACAACCCACGGGCAGATTTCACCGTGGTGTCAAATGGGAAACTGTAAGCATCCTAGACCAGTGATGGCGAACCTTTTAGAGACTTGAGTGCCCAAACTGCAACCCCAAACCCACATGCATTGTTGTATTGCCTCTGTACAAATCGATGGTGAGACCACACTTGGAGTACTGTGTACAGTTCTGGTCACCGCACCTCAAGAAGGATATAATGGAACTGGAAAGGGTGCAAAAAAGGGCAACAAGAATGATCAAGGAAATGGAGCGCCTCCCTTATGAAACCAGATTGCAACGCCTTGGTCTCTTCAGCCTTGAAAGACGGCGTTTAAGGGGTGACTTGATCGAAGTGTATAAAATCATGCATGGGATAGAAAAGGTGGATAGAGAAAAATTCTTTTCTCTATCACACAATACCAGGACAAGGGGGCACTCCCTAAAGCTCATAGCTAAGAAAGTGAGGACAAATAAAGGGAAATATTTCTTCACCCAGAGGGTCGTTGATTTATGGAATTCACTTCCTGAAGGGGTCGTGACAGCTGTCAGCCTTGACAGCTTCAAGGCAGGGCTAGATAGATTCATGGATGCCAAGTGTATCGGTGGTTATTAAAACGGATGTCCATGTGCCGCCTCTATGTTGGTTGAGGCAGGCAGGATTCCCTTGAGTACCATTTGTTGGGGGTCAAGGGAAAGGGAGGGTTTTGCCTTCTCTTTCTGCTCAAGATCCCCATGTACAATTGGTGGGCCACTGTGTGACACAGAATGCTGGACTCGATGGGCTTTGGCCTGATTCAGCATGGCTCTTCTTATGTTCTTATGTTCTTATGTTCTAATGCCGGGTGGATGTGGCCCATTGGCTGGGCATGGCCCATTGGCTGGACGTGACTGCGGTGGTAACGGCAGACTGGGTGGGACTAAAAAGTTCAATTAATCAATTCCAACTTTGCAAGATCTTTTTTTTTTCCCGCGAGAAGTTGAAATTGACTGATTGAACCTTTTTTTTTTTTTTTTGCACACGGCGGCGTAGGCCTAAAGCGAAAAAGTTTTATAAAACCCAGCTGAAGGCCAAGGACCGGGGTGACGGCGTGCGTGCCCACAGAGAGGGCTCTGAGTGCTGCCTATGGCACCTGTGCCATAGGTTCACCACCACTGTCCTAAACCAAGCCAGCATCCAAAAAAAAATGCTAGAGATTTCCTGGAAGCCTGGCACTCAGACAAATTGACCAACAACAGGCACATAAAGACAAACAACACACCATTCAAAAGAGACAATCAAAACCCCCAAAAGGAAACAAAAAGAGCAAAACACCTCACCAGTAATCATCATTCAGATGAACCAGGATAACATGGTACCAACAATCAAAAAATAAGCAATCCCCCAATCAAGGAACTATCAACAAACAACAATAAACGACAGCCCAATCAAGAAGCCAACAGTGCCACCAACACTGATAGGGCAAGTCACTAGTACAGTGGTGGCAAACCTATGGCACGGGTGCCAGAGGTGGCACTCAGAGCCCTCTCTGTGGGCACGCGTGCCATTGCCCCAGTCCTAGGCCTTCAGCTGGGTTTTATAAAACCTTTTCGCTTTAGGCCTCCGCTGCCATGTGCAAAAAAAAAAAAAAAGGTTCAATCAGTCAATTTCAACTTCTCCTGGGGGGGGGGAAAGATCTTGCAAAGTTGAAATTGATTAATTGAACTTTTTAGTCCCACCCAGTCTGCTGTTACCACCGCAGCCACGGCCACCCAAAGGGCCATCCCCCCAATTGGCCACACCCAGCCAATGGACCACACCTACCCGGCACCCGACGATGCATAAGTGGGTTTTGGGTTGCAGTTTGGGCACTCGGTCTCTAAAAGGTTCGCCATCACTGCACTAGTATATAAAATGAAAGCAAACACCACTCCCTTCTAGCACTGATGATATTACCTAGTTTGGTAATTAAACATCAGCAAGAAAACAAACAAGCTCAGAGAGCACCAAGGACTCCCTCAAAATAAAACTGTTTCTCCAACCTGATGTGTCCAGATAGGCTGTCTACCATTTTTACTATTTATTATTCTCAGCTAACTTGGTCCTAATTAGGGATTCAAAACCAACATCCCAGAAAATGCCAGCTTGGCAAGATTGCTCTACCAAATCGAGCAGGCTCTCTTGCACCATCTTCCCCATCATCCCCAAATCCACGTTTTGGTCTTCAGCAATTGCCAAATATTTTAGAGAAACCTATGCAAATTCAAATGAAGGGAGGCAAAATTGGAACGTAACAGATAATAATTCTTGTTTCTCTTTATGGGCACGAACATTGCGCATCTATCAATCTGTGCACATCAATACGCCAACTTTATTATACAACTAAAGAAGAAATGAGAATGTATGTGAAAAGTAGTCCTGAACACTAGGCTGTGTATACAAAAATTGGAACCCATAAAGCTATTTGGTCATAAAATCAAACTTCATCAGTAATAACTACATAAAGGCAGCAGTGAGTAATGGATTGAAGTTGCTGGACAATTTTCAAAATACAGACATTGATGAAATTACAATAATAATCATAGCTCGGCAAAGCAAGGCACACAATTCTATTCCTGATTCTCATCTCAGAGTGTTTTAGACACCCAAAAAAAATCTCCTAATATTCACCCAGCCTAATCTCCTGCCTTGAGACAACCTTATTTCTAGACACATATTCTTGATAAGTAAAATGACTGGCGTGGTGGCCTAGTGGTGAAGACACTCACCTCCCACTCTGAAGGCAGAGAGTTCAATCCTAGGTAGAAGCAGATATTTCTCTCTTAGGGCGCAAAGAAAAAATATTTGCTGTGAACTCCATGTAGGTGTCAGGAAGGGCATCCAGCCAGTAAACACTCAGCTCCATCCAGTCGCCCTGACTCTACCCTAAATTAAGGGAATACAGGATCACAAAAGTGAATTATTCTTGATAGATAAAGTCAGGCTTCAAATGAGGAACAGACTTCTTATTCATTGATCTAAAAGTACTTCAAAACGGCAGGTCGATTTCTGAAATCCACAGAATTTCTTAGAGAAGACTCTAACCCAGCGGTTCTCAACCTATGGGTCGCGACCCCATTTGGGGTCGAACAACCGTTTCGCGGGGGTCGCCGGACACCGCGGTCCACCATTTTGTGTTTTTTTGTTTTTGTTTTTCGTCGCGCGCACCGCGCATGTGCGGTTCGGGCCATCACGTGCGCGCCATGCATGCGCGGATTGGGCCGTCACGGTCCGCCATTTTGTTTGTTTGTTTGTTTTTCGTCACTAGCGCACCGCGCATGCGCGGATCGGGCCATCGCATGTGCACGCGCGGGTCGGGGCCACGCCGCGCATGGGCAGCGCAAGTGGGGTCTCAACCTGAAAAAGGTTGAGAACCACTGCTCTAACCCTTCTGGCTGCCATTACTGTATTAAGGTCACCAAAAAATCAGAAGTAAGCCAAACAAGAGAAGGAGAATCCCAGGTGATTATGTTTTTCAATTTTCCAAGTATATAAATATTGATGTCAAAGGCAAGAGAAGACTTTAATTTCAGCTGGTGGAAAATCAGGATGATAAAAACAATCCTACGATAATCGGACCAATATTCTTTAGCCTTCGTTCAAGACAGGGCATTCCTTCCTAAATATTCCAATTAATTTCATGGAGTCACTACACCCTCGTTGGAAGCAAAATATGCTCACTGCTCTCCAGATATTAGCTGAAACTGAATGGGTGGGGGCATCTAAGATGTGCCCCTGATCAGCCTACAGTTTCTCTCCCCACTGTAAAGCAAATCTGCAAAGTAGATAGATAGATAGATAAATAGATAGATAGATAGATAGATAGATAGATAGATAGATAGATAGATAGATAGATAGATAGATGGGTGGGTGGGTGGGTGGGTGGGTGGGTGGGTGGGTGGGTGGGTGGGTAGGTAGGTAGGTAGGTAGATAGATAGATAGATAGATAGATAGATAGATAGATAGATAGATAGATAGATAGATAGATAGATAGATAGATAGATAGATAGATAGATAGATAGATAGATAGATAGATAGATAGATAGATAGATAGATAGATAACCTTTATTGTCATGTTTTACTGAGGGCACAATGGCACACTTTAAAAATGAAATTTAGTTGCTTGCTCTCAAAGTGTACACATACATAACAAACATTTAAACATACTATATGCAACATATGTATAGACCAAGGGTTGGCAACCTTGGCTCTTTTATGACTCGTGGACTTCAACTCCCAGAATTCCTGAGTCAGCATGGCTGGGGTAGGAATTCTGGGAGTTGAAGTCCACGAGTCATAAAAGAGGCAAGGTTGCCTACCCCACCTACACCCTTACATATAAGTAACATATAAATATTAATCTCTGTCCATCTTGAATATATAACGGAAGGAGGAAGCTTTAGAGTTCACAAGGTTAATATTGTATGGAACAAAACTTGACTGATTCTGGATGTTCTGCTTTGGATACCACAGAGCCCCGTCCTCCCAGAAGGTGACAAGGAAAACAGGTTGTGAAGAGGATGTGTAGTGTCCCAGATATTCTTATGGATCCTGCTCAAGCAAAGCTTATATGTTATGTCGTGGGCGGAAGGGAAGGAACTGCCAATAATCTTTTCTGCCGTCCTCACCACTCTCTGCATCGCCTTCCTGTCTGAGGCAGTGATGCTTCCAAACCAGACTGTGATGCTGTATGACAGGATGCTCTCAATCGTCCCTCTGTGGAAGGTGGTAAGGACAGGGGAAGGAAGATGTGCTTTTCTCACATCTTATATGTGAGAAAATATGCTAATATACCACCATAGTCCTATATTTTACTGGGGGCACTTGTTAACGCTCCAGTTTTATATGATCACTTTGTTATTTTTTCTACAGGTGTGTCTGTGTGTGTCTTTGGAGATATTATTATATTTTATGCTGAGATTCTAAGATACCCAGAGCCTCCAGAAATAGATGGCATACAAGTAAAATAATGTAAATACAGAAGTTACTGTTCTTGTCACCCCCTCAGTATAACCAGGGTCATTGTAACTTTCTTGCTGGCTACTCAGAGGTTGCACTTTCTGTGAAAGCAGCAATGGGTAAAAGCATGAGAGGGGGCTAGAAGAGGTAGGCAGGAGAGAGGAGAAAAATCACATCCACCTTTTCAGAGAAAAGCTGAAAAACAGAGCTGAAAAGCCATTTTGTAGAATAAGGAATACATGTTTGATCTATCCTTGTATGTCACCCCTTCAGGAGAGCGAAATGCATCAGTCTTGCATATTCTCATCCATCAAGGAACATAATCCCAGCATAGGACAAAGCATGTGTGTGTGTGTGGTGGGGGGGGAGGAATCCACAATCACGGCTGTAAATCAAGTGTACATCAATTTTTCAAGAATCCTGATCCTATATATCATCAGCTAATGCATTATATCGGGTTACACTGGGCTATGCAAAGCCCTCCATTCCTGGAGTTGCAGACCCTCCTCCCCCCAAAAAAAACCCCTCTTGTCACAAAAGAAGGACTCACCGCCTCTCAATTTGTTCCAGAGATTTTTCTGGCAAGCGGCTAGTTAATGCACTCAGAGCCTTAGAAAAGAACAGTGCTGAAAACTTTGTGTGAGTGTGTGTGTTTGTGTGTAGTATGGGGGGGCTTAAGGTGAAGTAGCTGAAAGAGCATCAGGCTTCCTCACAGGGGGGGGGTGGAAGAAAATAAAGCAAAGAAGGAAGCAGAGAAGTGGAGCTTAATTCTAGCTCTGTTCACGAAGTGTTTTCTGTTTTTCTAAAATTATCCAAGGCAATGGTGCTGAAAAGAGCTGAAGCGGGGTGCTGAAGAGGGGGTGGGGGGGACTTCTGTCAATAGGAGATTCAGAAAGACTTAGTCTCCTGCCAACATCCCTCTCAATTCTAGACTCTTAAAACGAGCTACTGTGGCCTCTAAAGGCCACATAATGTAAGCTTTTAAGATGCAAAGCACGAACATCTGATGTTTCAGGACTAATCTTGGTTACTTTTGCATCCCGAGCGGAAAACACACGACATGGACATTTTAGGGGCTTCCAAAGAGGTGGTCTTCAGATCCTGAAGGAGCATCGAAGATTAGCAGATTCCTTCTGGGCCCCTTACCTGCCCCTCTTTCCTTTTCATCGCCTCCAAACCCTAGAGGTTTTTCCCATCCAGCAAAATAAGTGGAAGTTATGTTTATTTGTTTTTTAGATTTAGGAACAACTCAGTAATTTTCGTCCTGCAACCAAGGTAAGGAAAATAGAATCAGTTGGCCATCACAAGGGAATAATTTGGCCGAGCGGCCCAAAAAACACTACAAAACAGGAAGAAAAACCATACAAAGGTACAGTAGATAATAAGAATCTTTAAACGTACTAGCAGGTTTTAAAAGCACCATTAAACCACCGCACAATATTTGGGGTAGATATTTAAGTTGCAAAAACCACTGAATGGAAAAAAGGATTTTTGCCTGATCGTGCAAAAACATGAAAGCAGATGGAAATGGCAAGGCTTGCATTTAAGACAGGCCTTCAGCGAGGATGAATTCTTAGGAAGTTTTTCTGAGATATCCATCCCAGGTTGCCAAAATGCTGAAGAAAAACCTCTGCAGATGACCACAAATGAGGAATTAAAATCTTAATTTCCTGCATCTCCAAGCCACGACTGAGTTTAAATGTTCAATAGTTCTCTTGAACTATAACCAGAAACAAACCGGAAACTTCTAAAGATGTGATTTGCTTGGACTAATTAACTTATTTTATTTATTTATTTGTTTGTTTAAACTTATATGCCGCCCTTCTGCTAAGACCCAGAGCGGCTCACAACGACAATACAAGTGAAAACATAACATAAAATCAGTTAAAATTACTAATTACTATATAAAACTACGGTAGGTAATTTAATTCCACTCATACAACACACAATCACAGTCAAAGGCCCAGGGGCAGAGTGCAGCTCACACGCCCCAAACCTGTCTGCATAAATGTGTCTTCAACAGTTTTCGGAAAGCTAGAAGGGAGGAAGCAGTACGAACCTCTGAGGGAAGCTGGCTCCAGAGGGCTGGGGCAGCAACGCAGAAGGCCCTTGCCCTAGGCCCCACCAGATGACATTGTCTAACAGACGAGACCCGTAGGAGGCCAACCCTATGTGCCCTAACCGGTCGCTGGGATTCATGAGGTAGAAGACGGTCCCGCACGTATCCTGGTCCATTGCCATAAAGGGCTTTATAGGTCATAACCAACACTTTGAATTGTGTTCGGAGACCAATTGGTAGCCAGTGCAGCTCACGGAGAGCTGGGGTGATATGAGCATGTCTTGGGAGACCCAAGACGGCTCGCGTGGCCGCATTCTGGACTACTTGCAGTCTCCGGACATTCTTCAAAGGTTGCCCCATGTAGAGAGCATTACAGTAGTCAAATCTCGAGGTGACAAGGGCATGGGTGACTGTGAGGAGTGACTCCCAGTCCAAATAGGGCCACAACTGACGCACCAGGCGAACCTGGGTGAATGCCCCCCTCGCCACAGCCGAAAGATGGTGTTCTAAACTTAGCTGTGGATCGAGGAGGACACCCAAGTTGCGAGCCCTCTCCGAGGGGGACAAAACTTCTCCCCCCAGGGTGATGGACGAACAGTTGGAATTGTCCTTGGGAGGCAGAACCCATAGTCACTCCGTCTTGTCGGGATTGAGTCTGAGCCTGTTGGCACCCATCCAGACCTCAACAGCCTCCAGGCACCGGTTCATCACTTCCATTGCTTCGCTGTAATGACGCGGGGTAGAGATATAAAGCTGAGTATCATCAGCATATTGATGACAACTCACCCCGTGTCGACGGATGATCTCACCCAACGGCTTCATGTAGATGTTAAAAAGCAGAGGTGAGAGAACAGACCCCTGAGAGACTCCACATGGAAGAGGCCTCGGAGCCGATCTCTGACCTCCTGCGAACACCGACTGCGACCGGCCAGAGAGGTAGGAGGTGAACCACCGTAAAAAAGTGCCCCGCACTCCAAGCCCTTCCAACCAGCGCAGAAAAATACCATGGTCGATGGTATCGAATGCCGCTGAGAGGTCAAGAAGCACCAGGATAGTGGAGTAGCCTCTATCCCGGGCCCACCAGAGATCATCGGCCAGCGTGACCAAAGCAGTTTCCGTGCTGTAACCGGACCTGAACCCAGACTGCTGAGGGCCCAGATAATCAGTTTCATAATGCCTAGCTGTGGTTAGGATACTATTGATCTTACTCCATGCCAAGGTCTCCGAGTATCTCCAACTGTACTTATATTTACAATCCGTTATGGTCCTTAGGTCTGTCTGGTGAAACTGGGATTCTCCCTTTAGCTAAAATATTCCTCCATTTTCCTCTTGATCCCAAAGCAAACTCAGGTGCACCCCACTTCCCCCCAAAAAAAAGTCATAAAAGAGCAACACCCCAGTATAAGTACCCCAACTAGGTTGCATTAACAGAGGGGTAGAATCAAGACCATGCAAAGTCTTAATACCACTTTATAATGCTTTGGTAAGGCCACACTTGGAATACTGCATCCAGTTTTGTTTGCCACGATATAAAAAAGATGTTGAGACTCTAGAAAGAGTACAGAGAAGAGCAGCAAAGATGATTAGAAGACTGGAGGCTAAACATATAAGGAACGGTTGCTGGAATTGGGTATGGAATTCGTTTAATGAAGAGAAGGACGAGGGGTGACATGATAGCAGTCTTCCAATATCTCAGGGATTGCTCCAAAGAAGAGGGAGTCAAGCTATTCTCCAAAGCGCCTGAAGGCAGGACAAGAAGCAACAGATGGAAACTAATCAAGGAGAGAAGCAACAGAACTAAGGAGAAATTTCCTGAACGTGAGAACAATTAATCAGTGGAAGGACTTGACTCCAGAAGTTGTGGGTGCTCCAACATTTTTAAGAAGAGATTGCACAGTCTCAAATGGTAGGGCTTTGAGCTGGGGATTGGACTAGAAGACCTCTAAGGTCCCTTCCAACTCTTGTTATTCTGTTTTCTGACTTTCCTCTCGGTTTGTTCTCAGCCTGTAAAGCAGGCAAACCAACCTAGCGAGAAACATTCAGCCGCATAATAGCAGATGCCAACTGGTAATGTGTATCTTTGCAGACTGCCATTCCATCTCAAATTAAGCAAACGCGCAGGAGGGGATCCCTCATAAAACTTCACTTAAATATTTTCTTCACTCCTTGACTGCACAGCTCCCGCCAAGGAAGGGGAAAAGAAGACGACGCTCCAAAGGGGAGGATTGTCAGCCTGAGGTAAATTTTCCTCTTGGGACTCTATATTGTAATTTTGTCCCTCCTGACAGCAAGCAGGAGAAAGAAGCCCCCCCCCAAAAAAAAATGAAAGCTAAAGGTTTGAAGAAACTATTTCACGTCTTCTGGGAATTACATGGTGAGCCGATATCAGGTCTGGCATGAATTCCCATCAAGCTGTTTCCCCCCGCCCCAAGTAATGTCCATAGGGAAGGAGTCAAAAAAGTCAAGATGGTGACCACAGAATTCTGTCAAAATGCGACTTGCAAGAAAGCCATTCAAAGCTTGCCTAATTTGTGGTCAGGGGAACTTTAGATATGCCTCGTCTCACCTGACTTTGGTTTCCACATCTGTACAATGAGAAACAATTACTTTTCACTAGGTCCTCCTAGTCTGCTAATTACTGTGCTAATTATAACGTACCAAGTGAGAACCAGTCAGTTTGATGTCCCTGTTGGCCTCAAACGTCATTCATTCTTACAGTCTCTGTTCTCTCCCAGCTTAAAAATTATTTTCAAATATTTGGATGTAAAACTAGAAAATCAATAAAAAAAATTTTTTTTAAAAATTATTGGCTTTATCTACACCGTGGTGTAAAAAAAAAGACCTTATCCTCTCATTGCAGTTCTCCATTCAGCTAAGCACCACTATTGTTCATGAATTGTTTGTTTATTAGATTTTTATCCTACCTTTATTACTTTGTATAAGTATCTCAAGGCAGTGAACATACCTATTGGTCCTTTGTCCTCATATTTTCCCCACAACAACCCTGTGAAGTAAGCTGGGCTGAGGGAGAGTGATTGGCCCAAAGTCACCCAGTCAGCTTTCATGCTTAAGACTGGACTAGAACTCTCAGTCTCCTGGTGATTGGCCCAAAGTCACCCAGTCAGCTTTCATGCCTAAGACTGGACTAGAACTCTCAGTCTCCTGGTGATTGGCCCAAAGTCACCCAGCTAGCTTTCATGGCTAAAGTGGGACTAGAACTCTCAGTCTCCTGGTGATTGGCCCAAAGTCACCCAGCTAGCTTTCATGGCTAAAGTGGGACTAGAACTCTCAGTCTCCTGGTGATTGGCCCAAAGTCACCCAGCTAGCTTTCATGGCTAAAGTGGGACTAGAACTCTCAGTCTCCTGGTGATTGGCCCAAAGTCACCCAGCTAGCTTTCATGGCTAAAGTGGGGCTAGAACTCTCAGTCTCCTGGTGATTGGCTCACCCAGCTGGCTTTCATGGCTAAGGCGGGACTAGAACTCATTGTCTCCTGGTGATTGGCTCAATGTCATCCAGCCAGTTTGCATGCCTAAATTGAGTCTAGAACTCACTGTCTCCTGATTTCTAGGCCAGCATTTTCACCCCTAAAAGGTGATTCTCTTATGGCTAAATTCATGAAGAGCAAGTGGATTTATAGCTGAATATAACAGCAAGTTGAAGTCCTTTCTGACTCGGTTTGCCTGGAAATGCGTTCAGCATATGTGCAGATGCCCATTTAGCTGCTATTCTCAGATTTTTAATTGAGGTTTCCAGGTTACTGACTCGTTTTAACTCCACATGGCCACCCTCTCAGTCACCGTAAAATGGAGACTCTACACTGCTACTCCTAGGGCAACCTAAACTAGGGGTTGATTCTGATTTAAACATTGCAAGAAGCCAGTGGTAAACCTCAATTAAAGAAAGAGAGTTGGGAATTTACTGCTGTGCTGCTGATTTTGCACACTTTTCACTCACACGATTAGCCAAGTCTGAAGCAGAACATGAAACAAGATAGATAAAGCAACGGCTGGGGAATTCTGAGATTCTGAAGTCCAGACATCTTAAAGCTGCAAAATTGAGAAATTTCTATAACAAGAAGGGCCTCATTCTGCACTGTACTTATTGGACAGATGTGCAGAATAAATTGCTTTATACAGGCTTCCCCACGGTCACCTCTGCAAGGTCATGTAACTGTGTTTTACAACGTTTTTGCCAAAACCCGGCATTTACTTTTGATCCAGGATAAATGCCCCTTATGAACTCGCTTAATGACTGCTGCCAAAAAAAGAATCTGCTGTATGGCCATCGTGACTTATGAACATAATTGCCAAGCTCAATTTACAGTCACAAGTTGAGGACTTACCTGTATTTCAACACCTCGTTACTGATGCCTTATTTCAGCCTCCACTGTATAAGAGGGTGCTTCATGCTAGCTTAAACTAAGACTTAATCCGTCCTTGTGCCTTTCAAATATATCCAACTGTTACCCTTTTCATCATTTCCTGGGTGATGAAGAACCAGAGTGATGGGACAGGTGGGTGACCACCTCCCATACATAAAAGGCACCACAGACAGAATCAGCAAGACCCTCCACAAACACAACATCAAGACAGCATTCTGCACAAACAGAAAAATATCCACCATCCTAAGAAACCCCAAAGACAAAATTGAGTTAGAAAACCAAGGAGTATATGATAATAATAAACTTTATTACGGTCGTAGACCAGCAATAGCCATCACTTTTTACAATATATTAAATAATAATAATAGCAATAATAATAATAATAGTATTAACATTAATAGTAAATAATAGCATTCCTGTTAAGAAAATACATGTTCTCAAAATGTTAGGGTCACTCCCTAATTTACATGAATGGATATTTATTTATTTATTTATTTTATATGCCGCCCTTCTCCCAAGACTCAGGGCGGCTCACAACAACAACACAATTAAAAACACAATTAAATTAAAAATTTAAAAATTAATTTCATTCACACAACATACAAACACCGATTAATGTGTGATTAATGTGTGAGTAAATATAATGTTCCAAACATAATTAGAGATATCTCCAAAAAATTGGCACAAGTTGACGACTATAAATCTGTAACCATTTTTTTTTCTTGTGGACATTGCCACAACACAGTGTTTTGCCACTGCATGCCTGATAGAAGGGTTTGAGTCTTGGAGGAGAAAGCCTACATAAAAATTGCCTGCCCTCCCTGGCAATCTCTCTAATAAAGGGAGAATATACGCTGTCCTATAAACTTGGTATAACTCACAGTACAATAACACATTTGAGATATCTTCGACTTCTCCTTTACCACATATACATACCTGTTCTGCTATTGGTGTTCTCTTATATCTGCCCTGTAGGAGTGCTGAGGGAAGAATGTTAAATCTGGCTCTGAAAAAAGCTATTCTTTGTTTTGGGAAGGTCAAATTATTCAAATATCTTGCTGATTCCCACACACCCTGTTTGATTCTATCTCTACTGAGGCAAGGCAACCTATTTAGTTCTTCTTGGAACTCCATGTCCTTTATTCTTTTGGATATTACTTACTTTGCTTGGTCAAAGCCTAGGGACATTAAGAATATTGAAGAGAGCCCATAAGAGCCCAGTTTATGATCTATCGCTTGCTTCCAGGGGGAAGGAAAGCACTAACGGAGAAGGAGTATATGAAATCCCATGCACTGCTTGCCCCACCACATACATCGAACAAACCAACAGAAGAATAAGTGCACGCACTGAAGAACACAAAAACTCAGTCAAAAAAGAGGAACCAACTTCTTCCCTGGTCCAACACCTTAAAGCCACAGGACATGAAATTGACTTTAACAAGACCAGAACTATCGCCAAAACTGAACACTTCAATAACAGAATAATCGGAGAAGCCAGCGAGATAGAAAAACGCCCACACAGCATGAATAAACGAGATGATACCTCCCGCCTACCAGCCATTTGGAAACCCGTCCTTATTGACAAACGAGTCCCTAACACAAAGAATGACATCAGACCCACACTCACGAAAACCACACAGGATGTCACCACCACACATCCACGCAAAAAGCAAACCCAAACCCACACCGATGATGAGGCACGACCACAAACCAGAAGCCAGACCACAGCTGCATCATTAGTCATTTTAAACCCCTCCAATCCATACATGAAGCAAACTGAAAACCCGAATAACCAAAGACCTACATATATACATACATACATACATACATACATACATACATACATACATACATACATACATACACACATATATTCAAAATTTGTGGCTGGCAAAGAGTTAGTGGGAGACTAGTATAGCTATTTCAGGCTCATTAGCTCTCATCAGCTAGTCACACCTTTCACGGATTCGAACCTGGGCAGTCTGCCTGCAAAACGTGCTCCTAGATTGGAGCGAAATGCAGAACAGACTGATTTATATTTGGTAGACTGGGTGCCTCATCCAACAGATAAGATACATATACATATACATATACATATACATATACATATACATATACATATGCATATGCATATGCATATGCATATGCATATGCATATACACATATACTTGTTTTCTGAGGTTTTCGTGGGTGTTTGTATGTAGGTCTTTGGTTCTTCGGGTTTTCTCCCACGTAGAATTTGAAGTGTCTTGGCGACGTTTCGACGAAGTCCCATTCGTCATCTTCAGGCTGGTGCTGATTCTACGTGGGAGAAAACCCGAAGAACCAAAGACCTACATACACATATACATATATATATACATACACATATACATATACACATACATACATATATATACACATATACACATACACATACATACATACATACATACATACATACATACATACATACATACATACATACATTCACGAAAATGTCCTGGCTGCTTGTGCCTGACAAGAAGTAAGAAACCTGGTTTAAAGTTTCTCTTCAAAGATGACACTGACTAGCCAAGATAGCAACCTCTCTAGGAACTATATTTTAGGTATCAGAGCAATAAAACCTCTTCTCTGTTCCAGCCACGTATGGTTATGGGGCTGGATGAGACAGCTCCCTATGAGAAGACCCTACAGCAATTGTGGGGGGTCTTTATGTTGGAACAAAGGAAGGTAACAGGAGCATTGATTCAGTATAAAGAACATTTGTGTCACCGCCACAAGGACGAGGTTTCTTCTTGTCTCACACTGCCTTAGAACTCAAGGTCATCTATTGAAAATAAATGCCGGGAAAGAGAAATTGAGGATCAATAGAAGAAAAGGCTTTTTTTAAACAAAACACCGTACCTCATGAAAGGATGTGGGATTCACTGCCAGCAATTGTGATCAGGACAGCCAGTCTGGATGGTTTCAAAGGAATCTGGTTAAGTTCATGAAAGAACAGGCCATCAGTGAGCACTGAAGATGCTTTATGTCTCTCTGAATCCTAGGTAGGCAGACTTTGAAACTGGATGCTGGAAATGAAGGTTAAGAGAATAACAGAATCACAGAGTTGGAAGGGATCTTGGGGGTCATCTAGTCCAACCCCCTGCTCAGGCAGAAAACCCTATACCATTTTAGACAAATGGTTGTCCAATCTCTTCTTAAAAACTTCCAGTATTGGTGCACCCATGACTTCTGGAGGCAAGGCGTTCCACTGATTAATTGATCTGACTATCAGGAAATTTCTCCTTAATTCTAGGTTGCTTCTCTCCTTGATTAGTTTCCATCCATTGCTTCTTGTCTTGCCCTCTGGTGCTTTGGAAAATAGCTTGACTCCCTCTTCTTTGGGGCAGCCCCTGAGATATTGTAAGACTGCTATCATGTCACCCCTAGTCCTTCTTTTCATTAAACTAGACATACCCAATTCTAGCAATTGTTCTTTGTATGTTTTAGCCTCCAGTCCCCTGATCATCTTTGTTGCTCCTCTTTGCATTCTTTCTAGAGTCCGAACATCTTTTTTACATCATGGCAACCAAACCTGGATGCACTATTCCAAGTGTGGCCTTACCAAGGCATTACAAAACGGTACTAAGACTTCAAGTGATCTTGATTCTATCCCTCTGTTAATGCAACCTAGAACTGTGTTGGCCCTTTTTGGCAGCTGCAGCACACAGCTGGCTCATATTCAAGTGACTGTCCACTAGGACTCCGAGATCTCTCACACAATTATTACTATTGAGCCAGGTACCACATCTACTATACTTGTGCATTTGGTTTTTCTTGCTTAAATGTAGAACCTTATTTGCTATGACTTTCCCAACTGCATCCCCACTTGGAATACTGCATCCAGTTTTGGTCACCACGATATAAAAAAGATGTTGAGACTCTAGAAAGAGTGCAGAGAAGAGCAACAAAGATGATTAAGGGACTGGAGGCTAAAACATATAAGGAACGGCTGCTGGAATTGGGGATGTCTAGTTTAATGAAGAGAAGGACGAGGGGGAACATGATAGCAGTGTTCCAATATCTAAGGGGCGGCCACAAAGAAGAGGGAGTCAAACTCTTCTCCAAAGCACCTGAAGGCAGGACAAGAAGTGATGGGTGGAAATGAATCAAGGAGAGAAACAACCTGGAATTAAGGAGAAACTTCCTAATAGTGAGAACAATTAATCAGTGGAACAACCTGCCTCCAGAAATTGTGAATGCTCCAACACTGGAAGTTTTTAAGAAGAGACTGGGCAACCATTTGTCTATCATTAAGTGTCTGAATTTTGATCACATGACCCTGGGGATGCTGCAAGGGATCTTACATGTGAAAAATGGTCTTTAGTCGTTTTATTTTCAGTGCTGTTGTAACTTCTAATGGTCACTAAACAAATAGTTTTTTAAGTCAGGGACTACAGTACTTGCAATTCGGCTTTTCTCTGATGAACATTTGGTGGATTATAAGGAAATGGATGAACGTGTGTAATAATAATTGCTAACATTCATTGTTACCCTTTTAGAGGCTCCAAGCAGATCACGTTTCACGTTTTTGCCTAAAGATCGCATAATGAGTTACAATAAATAAATACAACAGCAAATCATTAATTCAAGAAGGGAGAAGAAAAGGATCTGTAAATCCAGGAAGGAAGCCAGTCGAGGAGCACCCTTAATTTCAAAATCAGTTCCCAGTAATTATTTCTGAACCGGGCCATTCCATGTCCTCATCTATCTACTGAAATCTACCTTGCAAGATTGTTGTGAAGCTAAAGCAGCTGTTTCGTTCTTGGGAGGAAAGTCAAGGAAACAGTTGTAACTAAATTGATAAATTAAATGAAGCTGCCTGAACAAAAAGATAATTAAAGCTTGTGAACATGCCAGTTTGAAAGCCAGTTTTGTCCAGTGGTTAAGATTCCAGGCTAAAAATCAGGAGACGGTGAGTTCTAGTCCCGCCTTACCCATGAAAGCCGGCTGGGTGACTTTGGGCCAATCACCAGGAGACGGTGAGTTCTAGTCCCGCCTTAGGCATGAAAGCCGGCTGGGTGACTTTGGGCCAATCACCAGGAGACGGTGAGTTCTAGTCCCGCCTTAGGCATGAAAGCTGGCTGGGTGACTTTGGGCCAATAACCAGGAGACGGTGAGTTCTAGTCCCGCCTTAGGCATGAAAGCCGGCTGGGTGACTTTGGGCCAATGACCAGGAGACGGTGAGTTCTAGTCCCGCCTTAGGCATGAAAGCCGGCTGGGTGACTTTGGGCCAATCACCAGGAGACGGTGAGTTCTAGTCCCGCCTTAGGCATGAAAGCCAGCTGGGTGACTTTGAGCCAATGACCAGTAGACGGTGAGTTCTACTCCCGCCTTAGCCATGAAAGCCAGCTGGGTGACTTTGGGCCAATCACCAGGAGACGGTGAGTTCTAGTCCCGCCTTAGGCATGAAAGCCAGCTGGGTGACTTTGAGCCAATGACCAGTAGACGGTGAGTTCTACTCCCGCCTTAGCCATGAAAGCCAGCTGGGTGACTTTGGGCCAATAACCAGTAGACGGTGAGTTCTAGTCCCGCCTTAGCCATGAAAGCTGGCTGGGTGACTTTGGGCCAATGACCAGGAGACGGTGAGTTCTAGTCCTGCCTTAGGCATGAAAGCCAGCTAGGTGACTTTGCGCCAGTCACTCTCTTTGACCAACCCACCTGCAGGGTTGTTATTGTGGGGAAAACAGGAGGAGGAATGCATGCTGGATATGTTCTATGCCTTGAGATATTTGTAAAAATAATAAAGGCGGAAAAGAAAGAAAGAAAAACATCAGAATTGCCAGATCCCAGGAGAATGTATTACGGCCCTAAAGAGATAAACAGGATCTTGGCCCACCTGCTTTTTAGGTCACAGCTGCCTGCTACCTTTCTATAGATCACCAATCGCACAACTGGCTCAGCAACACTCCGATTTATCTTCTGCCAGGCTGCAGCATTACCACTGTGTCAACCCTGAAAACGCTCTTCAATAAGGCCAGTAACAAGAATTCAATAAGATTCACTTGGCTGAAGTTCCAGATATTAATTTTTCTTCTCTCCCTCTGCTGTGCTCAGTGGCCTGAAAGCTTCTATTACCGCGAAGGGAGGATGGGTGAAAGAGAGAACGTGTTCTCAAATGTAAGGACACGGCAACTATCAGGAACACAAGCATCGTGCCGGCACACTCACATGTAACCGGTGTGGCAAGGGGCTGATGCTGGTTCCACGGGATACTTGTTGACAATTTCAGACAAATGCTTGTCCAATCTCTTCTTAAAAAACCTCCAGTGATGAAGCACCCAGAACTTCGGGGGAAAAGTCATTCCAATGATTAATTGTCCTCACTGTCAACAAATTTCTCCTTAGTTCCAGGTTGCTTCTCTCCTTGATTACTTTCCATCCTTTGCTTCTTGTTCTGCCTTCAGGTGCTTTGGAGAATAGGTTGACACACACACCCCTCTTCTTTGTGGCATCCCCTTAGATCAGGGGTGTCAAACTGCCGGTTTCATCATATCGGAGCCGCGCCCACCCCATTGCCGGCAATGGCGAAAAAGCTCCCATACGTCGCGTGACGTCACATGACGTCGCGAGTTTGACATGCCTGCCTTAGATATTGGAACACTGCTATGATGTCACCCCTGTATCATAACCATTTTAAACTCTTGCCTGGGAATTATTTGGCAATGCCCTGCCAATGCAACCCCAACACAATCTAGCATCCCAATTCACATGCTCAAATTTTCTCCCTGTAATTCCCAACCCATTCTTTCTTGTAGAATAGCGGTTCTCAACCTTTTTCAGGCCGAGACCACACCTGCGCCGCCCATGTGCGGCGCGATGGGCCGAATCGCGCATGCGCGGCGCGCGCGACGGCCTGAACCACGCATGCGCGGCGTGACGGCCCGAACTGTGCATGCGCAGCACCCGCGCAATGGCCCGAACCGCGCATGCGCGGCACGACGGCCCGAACTGCACATGTGCGGCACGCGTGCAACGGCCAAGGGGAAATGGGGGAAAAATGGTGGACTGCGGTGTTTGGCGACCCCCGTGAAACGGTCGTTCGACCCCAAATGGGGTCGTGACCCACAGGTTGAGAACCGCTGTTGTAGAAGCTTTAAGTGGGGGGGGACCCAAGCCAGATTGAGAAGGGAGATTAAGAGATGCTAGTTGATTAAAGTTTAAACATTTACTGTACTTTTAAATAAAGGCAGTCTTTCTGACTTAAGGCCAGAATTGGGACTGGAACTTCAGTCATTGTGGTTGATTTTGACAGTTTTTGCTGTGGTCGTTATATGAACCACGTGGCTGTTAAGCAAATTTGCCTTCCTCCATTGACTCTGCTTGAATGAAGCCCGCTGGGAAGATCACAAACGGTGACCACGTGATCCTGGGATGCTGCAATCATTGTAAATATAGACCAATTGCCAAGCACCTGGATCGGGGGTCTTAAAACTTGGCAACTTTAAGACTTGTGGACTTCAACTCCCAGAAGGCTGGCTGAGGAATTCTGGGAGTTGAAGTCCACAAGGCTTAAGGTTGCCAGGTTTCAAGACCCCTGACCTAGATAATGATCACATGACTGCAGGGACATGTGAGGACCAGACATAAGTGTGAGAATCGGGCACAAGTTGCTTTTGTTTTAGTGTGGTACTTCAGATGGTCACTAAATGAATAATCGTAAATCAAGGACTCTGTATGTTTCTCACTGGAAGCAGTTTATACACTGAATAGGTCTCCCTGGGTCACTGGAGGGTGTTTGCCATTGATGTCACATTTCCGCAACAATAACCTTTCTTTGGGTGTGAACACAGGGTGTGAAACATTGACACTACTGCAAATAGCAGGTGAGGTTGTTGTCACCTTTTTGCAGCTGGGACTCCGTTCAGATTTGCTTTCTACCTGAAATGAAAACCCGGGATTGCTAATGACATCTCGTTCAACTGCCCTCAAAATAAAGCTGAAAAGAAAACTTTTAAATTTGTTTTTTACACTAACTAATGCCAGGGGTAGGCAACCTTGTCTCTTTTATGACAAGTCTCCTCGTGTGACTAGGAACGCCGCGAACCAGAACTGGAAGTCAAACAAGGATTACTTATATTGTGTGTACTTAAGGGGGGAAAGATATTTCCTAAAAATTAAGGACATATTTATAACCCACTGAGAAATTTGAGATCGGTTTGCTGATTCAGTTCTGTAAATCGAGGCAACTTTTAAGATTTGTAGACTTCAACTCCCAGAATTCCCCAGCTAGCATGGATGGCTGGGGAATTCTGGGAGTTGAAGTCCACAGGTCTTAAAATTGACAAGGTTGGACAATCCTACTATAAATTATTGATTTTGCCTTTTTGACTATTTCTTGTCTCCAGGCAAGAAACTAATAATAGCAATCTGGTTAAAGATGGTGCAAGCTACCTTTAGATAGACATGCTCCTAGATGGTACTTTTATATTACTGTTCCTTTTTAAAAAAAAATATTCTCTATTTCTTTGCCTTTGGAAAATGTAACAGTACAAAAGGTCCCTCCTGCCAGTGAGGATTAAGCTTCTTCTCCCAGGTCTTTAGAATTAAATCTCTTTCAAATTAAATGCTCGCGAACACCGTGACGGAGCTTGCCATTTCAACCGCAACCCCAGGCCTTGTGTGAAATGACACAAAATTGCGTGGCCAACTTAATCAGGTTGGGCTCTGGTAAGTACTGAGTGGGAAGCCTTCTGCCCACCGAGTGGCATTCGGTAAATGCTGCTTTGAGTTCCTATTATACAAAGAAGATGGATTGTATCTCTGAAGGATTAATGCACGTTTCCTTTTGAAGTGCATTTCTGAACTGCTCCTAGCCTAAAGCCAATTACGTTGTGTTGTTTTATCTTTAACCCAATGAGAACCTGGGTATTAGAAGCAGGGGAGGCTGAGATGTGGTCCTCACTAGGCACATCACCTTGACCTTATTTTAAGGCAGAGGTCCCCAACCTTTTGAACACCAGGGACCAGTTCCGTGGAGAGAGGTTTTTCCACGAACCGGAGGATGCGTGGTTTTGTGTGTTGCCTGCATCTCGCAGATGGGGCTTTGCTTGTTTGTGTGGTCCAGTTGCTGGCATGCCATGGCCCAGTACCGGTCCACAGACCTGGGGTTGGGGACCCGTTTTAAGGTATGTGGTTGTAGTCCTGAATGTATGTATGTATATACATATGTGTGTGTATTTTTTAAATTAATTTATATCCTGCCTTTATTTTTAGAAATAACTCAAGGCAGCACACCTCCCTTCTCCTATTTTCCCCACAACAATAACCCTGTGAGGTGGGTTGGGCTAAGAGAGAATGAAAGTTACCGAGCTGGCTTTCAGGGCCAAGGTGGAACTGGAACTCATCGCCTCCTGGTGATTGGCCCAAAGTCACCCAGCCAGCTTTCATGCCTAAGGTGAGACTAGAATTCACTGTCTCCTGGTGATTGGCCCAAAGTCACCCAGCCAGCTTTCATACCTAAGGTGAGACTAGAATTCACTGTCTCCTGGTGATTAGCCCAAAACAATTCAGTTGGCTTTCATGGCTAAGGCAGGACTAGAATTCACTGTCTCCTGGTGATTGGCCCAAAGTCACCCAGCCAGCTTTCATACCTAAGGTGAGACTAGAATTCACTGTCTCCTGGTGATTGGCCCAAAACAACTCAGTTGGCTTTCATGGCTAAGGCAGGACTAGAATTCACTGTCTCCTGGTGATTGGCCCAAAGTCACCCAGCCAGCTTTCATGGCTAAGGCAGAACTAGAACTCTCAATCTCCTGGTGATTGGCCCAAAACAACCCAGTTGGCTTTCGTGGCTAAGGCGGGACTTGAACTCATGATCGATGTCGATGAAATGTATAGCTCTGAGAGATAAACCATTCCTCAGCCTGGAGAGGCCCGCCTCCTTCACCCATCCTTCCTCTATCCTGCTAAACTCCAAGATATTTGTATCTCACTGAGGACATAGTATGCCTCCAGGTGTTGTCTAGGGAGATTCTCAGTCATCCAGATTTTATTTATTTTATTTTATTTGGATTTGTATGCCGCTCCTCTCCGAAGACTCATGGTTGTCCCAAAGATGCTTTTTTTTCTAAAGGCAACTGCACTTTCTTGTTTTTTTTTCTTGAGAATATTTTGCTTCTCACCCAAGAAGCTTCTTCTGATTCAAGGATTCTCAGAAAGAGCGCGAACAACCGGAGGACTGCAAGGGATATAAATCCTTCCATTCTCCACCATTCAGTCAGAACCGAACAAGCTTCCTGCATGAGAAGCAAAACCTCTTCAAGGGAAAAAAAACAAGAAAATCCAGTTGCCTTGGGGGGGGGGAAGCACCTTTGGGAGGCCAGCTGTTGTAGTTGTTGTTGTTTTTTCTTTGTTTTTTTACAAACCAGGGCTTACGATGTAGCGAGCCAGATAAATCCAGCCAACTGTGCTTTTGAATCCGTGATAAACCAGCCATGGCTTGCTGTGTACGAGGAACTAGTTCACTCTGCTAGTGAAATGCTCCTCGTTCCTGCATCGGAGGTTGCGCTGCCATGTCTGCTGTTGATTTGTGTGCTGCTGAGGAATTGTGCCAGGGCATTTTATTTATTTATTTATTTATCATCCTCCAGCTAGCATCCTCCAGCTTGTTTTGTAAGCCGCCCTGGGTCCTAGGAGAAGGGCAGCATATAAGTTTGAGTAATAAATAATAATAATAAATAAATAAACTTTAACTGAAAGTGTACATACCCTAGTTCAGTGATGGCGAACCTTTTAGAGACCGAGTGCCCAAAAACTGGCCCGCCCCTGCTCCACCCCCTGCCCCGCCCCTGGTCTGTCCCCCCATTCCCTGCCCCACCTGCCCGCAGGGCCACTCACCACTTCCAGGGCCCACCGCAGAGCCCCCAGGCAGCCCAGCAGCGCTACGACGGTCACGCCCTCTGCCCGTGCCCTGCAACATCAACTGTGCACAATGGGGCGTGAGGGCAGAGTCTTGTCTACACTGCCTGGCTGCCATAGCCTTGGCTGCGCTGCTCCACATGGGCCATGCTCAGGGGCAATTCTCCTTCAGGGGGGCTGCTGGAGAGGAGGGGGTCACGGGGGGGAGGCGAGGGTGGGGCAACGGCACGTGTGCCCACAGAGAGGGCTCCGAGTGCCGCCTCTGGCACCCACCCGTGCCATAGGTTCGCCACCACTGTCCTAGTTGTAAAACCACAGCACTGACTCTTGAAGAATAAATAAATAGAACAGATGGCAAAAGAACTCCATCAGTGTATAATTAGGGGAGAAAATATCAGCCTGAGGTTATATCCCTTGGCATGAGAAGAGGCTCATTTGCAGGTACGTTCCTATTTTTATAAATTAAATGTCTGAAGATCTGCTATTTTCCTTCAGCGGAGCTTGGACACAGTGCAGGATGTATTGACTGGACTAGAGCAAGGTCATCCAGACGCCCTCGCTACTATTTCAGGCTCTGCAGAGCCTAATTTTCACCTGGCTACTTCTGAGTAGCCTAGTTTTCCTCCTCCAGTTATTGCCAGAGAGAAATCTACTTTTCCACTTATTTATTCCATTTATTTTGATTTTTTAGCAGGGCCCCTTCCAATGCTGGTTACCTTCTGAAGCTTCCTGGGTTTTCTGTTACAATCAGTCAGAATAGAGCTGGAAGGGACCTTGGAGGTCATCTAGTCCAGGGCTTTTCAACCTTTTCACCCATTGTACCACTTTTAGGGTATGGCAACATCCGACGACCACCAGCCGCCTAGCAAGGTGTCAAAAACTTGATGACCCCAAACAAAAAAAAAAAAGGAAAATAATGATAAAGTACAGGTAGTCCTCAACTTACAACAGTTCGCTTAGTGACTGTTCGAAGTTACAATGGCACTGAAAAAAGTGCCCCACAAGCCACAGCCGAGCAAGACACCTGCCTGCCCACCCGGCGGCGCTCTTCCTCCTGTCTGAGGTTTTCATTGTTGTGAGCATTTCTGTTGAGGATTGGCAGTGGGGGTGGGGTGGGGGGGTGTTTGGTTTTTATTCCCCCCCGTCTGCTGGGTGGTTGCAGCAGATTTTGGCCACTTCACATGACCCTGGGACACTGTGACCATCATAAATATGAATCAGTTGCCAAGCATCTGAATGTAAATCACAAGACCCTGGGGATGCTGCAACGTTCCAGCTGATTGGTGCTTCTTCAGGGCTCAGCAGAAGCGCCAGGATCAGCGCTGAGCTCCAGCTGGAGCCTGGCGCTGATACTGGCGCTTCCACTGAGCCCTGACAGCCCCAAAGAAGCGCCGATCAGCTGGAAAGCGGCACTGATCCCGACGCTTCCGCTGAGCCCTGACAGTCCTGCAGCTCCAGCCATCTCTCGCTCAGGCTTGTGCGGTGCTGCCACCGGTTCAGCTCATTCCCCTCCCCTGCTACCACTTTTCTAGGATGGTCGCGTACCACCTGCCAGGTGCCAATGTACCATAGGTGGTACCCATACCACTGGTTGAAAAGCCCTGTTCTAGTCCACCCCCTACTCAAGCAAGAGACCCTACACCATTTCAGACAGGTGGCTGTCCAGTCTCTTCTTAAAGACCTCCAGGGTTGCAGCACCCACAGCTTCTGGAGGCGAGCTGCTCCACTGATTAATTGTTCTGTCAGGAAGTTTCTCTTTAGTTCTAGGTCGGGTCTCTCCTTGATTAGTTTCCATCCGTTGCTTCTTGTCCTGCCTTCAGGGGCTTTGGGGAATAACTTGATCTCTCCTCTTCTTTGTGGCAGCCCCTCAAATACTGAAATACTGTTATCATGTCACCCCTTACTCCTTCTTTTCTCTAGACTGGCCAAACCCAAATCCTGCAACTGTTCTTCATTTGGTTTAGTCTCCAGGCGTTTAATCGTCTTAGCTGCTCTTCTCTGCACTTTTTCCAAAGCCTCAACTTCCTTTTTCTAATGTGGGGACCAAAACTGGATTCAGTATTCCTGACAGTCCTCAACATACGACTATTCAAAGTTCTAACAGACCTCCCTGGGGGTACTTACAACCTGGTTCTAAAATTCCAGTGGCTGCCTCCATCCCTTGGTCACACGATTGGGTTTTTATGATGTTTTTGCCCCAAACTGGCATTTATTTCTGGTCTTCAGCAAAACCGGCCCATAGCAAACAAGGGGTTCATTTAATGAATGCGCCTTACAACCACTGCATTTATTTAATGACCACTGTAAAAAAAAAAGGTCCTAAAATCGGATTGGTCACGTGAGCGATCCACTTTGTAACCATCGTGACTTAATTCAGGGGTAGGCAACCTTGGCTCTTTTATGACTGGTGGACTTCAACTCCCAGAATTCCTGAGCCAGCCATGCTGAGGGGAAAGGGAGAGGTTTCCAGGCTGAGCCATGCTGGCTCAGGAATTCTGGGAGTTGAAGTCCACAAGTCATAAAGCGGCCTAGGCCTATGTAGGCAACCTTGGCTCTTTTATGACTGGTGGACTTCAACTCCCAGAATTCCTGAGCCAGCCATGCTGAGGGGAAAGGGAGAGGTTTCCAGGCTGAGCCATGCTGACTCAGGAATTCTGGGAGTTGAAGTCCACCAGTCATAAAGCGGCCTAGGCCTATGTAGGCAACCTTGGCTCTTTTATGACTGGTGGACTTCAACTCCCAGAATTCCTGAGCCAGCCATGCTGAGGGGAAAGGGAGAGGTTTCCAGGCTGAGCCATGCTGACTCAGGAATTCTGGGAGTTGAAGTCCACCAGTCATAAAGCGGCCTAGGCCTAGGTAGGCAACCTCGGCTCTTTTATGACTCGTGGAATTCAACTCCCAGAATTCCTGAGCCAGCCATGCTGAGGGGAACGGAAGAGGTTTCCAGGCTGAGCCATGCTGGCTCAGGAATTCTGGGAGTTGAAGTCCACCAGTCATAAAAGAGCCAAAGTTGCCCACCCGACTTAGGACCTTCGTAAGTCGAGGACTCCATGTACTGCAGCCCAGCTTCCAGAAACTATGATCTATTCAATTCAGTTATTCCATTATTCTATTCAATTCATGAAGATTGTGACTAAAAGGCTCTCAGCAAAAGTGCTACAAGTCAATTGATTACAGGTAGTCCTGAACTTAGAACCCTTCATTTTAGTGACTGTTCGAAGTTACGGTCATAAATCGAGGACATAACCTGTGTAATACAGGTTTGCTGCAGTTACAGTACCTTCCTCAATTTACAACAGTTCATCTAGTGCAGTGGTTCTCAACCTTTTTCAGGTTGAGACCCCACTTGCGCCGCCCATGCGCGCCGCGACCCCGACCCGCGGTCCGCCATTTTGTTTTGGTTTTTTTTTGTCGTGCGCGCGCCGCGCATGTGCAGATCAGCCTGTTGTGTGCGTGTGTGCGCGTGCGCGCGGCGAAAAAAAAATAAAAAAAAATTTAAAAAATCAAAAAAACAAACAAAATGGCGGACCGCGATGGGCCGATCCGCGCATGCACGTGCGATGGCCCGAACCGTGCATGCGCGGCGTGCGCGCGACGAAAAAAAAATTAAAAAAAATAAAAAAAACCAAAAAAACACAACAAAATGGCGGACCGCGACGGGCTGATCCGCGCATGCGTGGTGCGCGCACGACGGCCCGAACCACGCATGCGTGGCGCGCGCGCGATGAACAAAAAAATTAAAAAAAAACAAAATTTAAAAATTTAAAAAAAACAACAAAATGGCGGACCGCGGTGTCCGGCGACCCCCGCGAAATGGTCGTTCGACCCCAAATGGGGTCGCGACCCATAGGTTGAGAACCGCTGATCTAGTGACTGTACAAAGCTACAAAAGCACTGGAAAAAAAGGTGACTTACCACCGTTTCTCACACTTACGACCATTGCAGCATCCTCATGGTCACGTGATCAGAATTGGGATGCTCACTTTCCCTTTTAGGAACATGGTAACAGACTGCCTTTATCCTCAAGGAAGAATTTTGAAAGGCTTTTTCCAGGGGTAAAAGATAAGCATAGAAAGCTCTTTTTAGACAAAAAAAAAATATTCCAAAAGCTGGAATCCGCAACCCTTCTGATCCTTTTACAAGGTCTGTCATCAGCTGCTTGCCGGAGCCATCTCAGCTGTATGCATAGCACACCGGGGACCCCATTCTCTGGCACAGAAGCAGTGGCTTTCTCGATATGAAAGCCTATTTAGAAAACCATTATCAGAGCAAAGTTTGTCCTCTGTATTGAGTATAGGTTCAATGCCTCTAATTGCAAATGAGAGTCTTAAATCTCCTCCAGGCCAGTGCAGAGCTCGGATGACACTGCAGGCACACAGAAGCAATATTCCAGTATCTGAGGGGCTGCCACAAGGAAGAGGGGGTCAGGTTGTTCACCAAAGCACCAGATGACAGGATGAGAAACAATAGTTGGAAACTGATCAAGGAGAGAAGCAACCTGGAATTACGGAGAAACTTCCTGACAGGGAGGACAATCAACCAGTGGAACAGCTTGCCACCAGAAATCGTGGGTGCTCCATCACTGGAGATTTTTAAGAAGAGACTAGACAGTCATTTGTCTGAGATGGTATAGGTTCTCCTGCTTGAGCGGGGGGCTGGACTAGAAGACCTCCAATGTCCCTTCCAGCTCTGCTCTACTCTACTCTACTCTACTCTACTCTACTCTACTCTACTCTACTCTACTCTACTCTACTCTACTCTACTCTATTTTAAGGGCCGTGAGATCTCGGGGCCAGGGAAAGACCACCGGGTTGCCAAGGGGATTGCCACTTGTGAAATCAGCTTGCCAACAGTCCTAATGGCTGTCCTTAGCAACCATAAGAACATAAGAAGAGCCATGCTGAATCAGGCCAAAGCCCATCGAGTCCAGCATTCTGTGTCACACAGTGGCCCACCAATTGTACATGGGGATCTTGAGCAGAAAGAGAAGGCAAAACCCTCCCTTTCCCTTGACCCCCAATAAATGGTACTCAAGGGAATCCTGCCTGCCTCAACCAACAGAGAGGCGGCACATGGACATCCGTTTTAATAACCACTGATACACTTGGCATCCATGAATCTATCTAACCCTGCCTTGAAGCTGTCAAGGCTGACAGCTGTCACGACCCCTTCTGGAAGTGAATTCCATAAATCAACGACCCTCTGGGTGAAGAAATATTTCCCTTTATTTGTCCTCACTTTCTTAGCTATGAGCTTTAGGGAGTGCCCCCTTGTCCTGGTATTGTGTGATAGAGAAAAGAATTTTTCTCTATCCACCTTTTCTATCCCATGCATGATTTTATACACTTCGATCAAGTCACCCCTTAAATGCCGTCTTTCAAGGCTGAAGAGACCAAGGCGTTGCAATCTGGTTTCATAAGGGAGGCGCTCCATTTCCTTGATCATTCTTGTTGCCCTTTTTTGCACCTTTTCCAGTTCCATGCCGGAGACCTGATAATTGACCGGCACCAACAAAAGAGAGCTCCTGTTGCAGCTCTGCATTCTCAGTTGTGTGACAAAGAGCAACGGGATCTCATCATCAATCACAGTCCCATGACTGCAGGACATTACAAATGGCTGTAAATAGAGCCTGGCTGCTGAGCACCCAAAATGGGGTCATGTGACTGCAGGGGGCAGGGGGCTATCAGAACGCTGGAACCAGGCTGTAAGTGCTTTTTGGTGGGTCCGTCATAACTTTGAATGGCCACAAAGTGACCAGACAAAAGTTGAGGACTACCTGTATAATATAGGATTGCTGCAGTTGCTGTACAGTACAGCCCTCAACTTACAACTGTTTAGTGACCATTTGAAGTTACAACGGCACTGCAAAAAGTGACTTACGGTCATTTTTCACACTTGCGACCGCTGCAGCATCCCCAGGGTCACGTAATCAAAATTCAGACACTTGGCAACTGACCCATATTTGTGACCGTTGCAGTGTCCCGAGGTCATGTGATCCCCTTTGGCAGGGGTAGGCCACCTTGGCCCCTTTATGACTTGTGGACTCCCAGAATTCCTGAGCCAGCATGGCTCAGCATGGCAACCTCTCGCTTTCCCCTCAGCAATGGCTGGCTCAGGAATTCTGGGAGTTGAAGTCCACAGGTCATAAAGTTGCCATAGTCCCCACCCTGTCCTGAGGGATGAGGTTAGGACAGGGGTGGGCAACCTTGGCTCTTTTATGACTGGTGGACTTCAACTCCCAGAATTCCTGAGCCAGCATGGCAACTCAGCATGGCAACCTCTCACTTTCCCCTCAGCACAGCTGGCTCGGGAATTCTGGGAGTTGAAGTCCACCAGTCATAAAAGAGCCAAGGTTGCCCACCCCTGTCCTTTGGCAACCATCTGACAAGCAGAGTCAATGGGGAAGCCTGTTTCACTTAACAAGTATGTTACTAACTGAAACTGGAGTGATTCTCTTAACAACTGTGACTAGAAAGGCCGTAAAATCAGGCAAAACCCACTTAACCACTATCTTGCTTAGCAACAGAAAAATTGGCCTCAGTTGCAATCGTTAAGTCGGCAACTACCTGTATTTTAATATTTATCTCATTTTGTACATTTCATTGGCTGCTCCATGAAGAGAAGACCTGCCTTCTACTGAACATACAGGCCAAGGGGCTGGGCAGGACAAGCCGCCTACACAGTTTAAGCTAGAATAATTCAATTCTGAAGCATCTCGGAGGATTAGCGTGCACGCATAAGCATAAATTGAGGAAGTGGGTGGGAAAGATGGCATTTATTTTAACACTCTTTAACCGCGCCGGTTGTAAGAACTGAACAGTCTGTGTGTTTACAAGATCATTAATCCACCTTGAGCAGCATGGAGAGTGTGCTCGTGCCAGCCAAACAAATAAAAACAGATGTAAAATGAGAACGTGAACATATTAGTTCCTCTCGTTGTGTGTGCGGACAGTTCCTTGTTTTTTCCTCTTAGTTGTGCGTTCTTCCATGAATTAAAATTTCCAATTTCCACCAATCAGCACACAGCAGGCAGCAGAAGAACCAATCAGACTCCCACAACGGGGTACAAAATGTAAACAACCCCAAACCAGCGTCTGCAAAAATGCAAAACCGCAGATGCAAAATGCAAAAGTCACGTCCCTGATTAGGCAACCCATCCCAGGATTAAAAGGGGTAGTCTATTTTGTGCTAAAGTCATAAGAACATAAGAAGAGCCATGCTGAATCAGGCCAAAGCCCATCGAGTCCAGCATTCTGTGTCACACAGTGGCCCACCAATTGTACATGGGGATCTTGAGCAGAAAGAGAAGGCAAAACCCTCCCTTTCCCTTGACTCCCAACAAATGGCACCCAAGGGAATCCTGCCTGCCTCAACCAACATAGAGGCGGCACATGGACATCCGTTTTAATAACCACCGATACACTTGGCATCCATGAATCTATCTAGCCCTGCCTTGAAGCTGTCAAGGCTGACAGCTGTCACGACCCCTTCTGGAAGTGAATTCCATAAATCAACGACCCTCTGGGTGAAGAAATATTTCCCTTTATTTGTCCTCACTTTCTTAGCTATGAGCTTTAGGGAGTGCCCCCTTGTCCTGGTATTGTGTGATAGAGAAAAGAATTTTTCTCTATCCACCTTTTCTATCCCATGCATGATTTTATACACTTCGATCAAACCAGATCGTCAAACCAGAGAAGACCATTCCCGTTTCTGGCACTTGGTACCGCCGTGACAAATTTTCCAGAACCTTCCATTATTGCAAGCTGATTTACAATGCAGAGCGTTATTCTATCACCACGTTTCTCAACCTGAACAACTTTTTAAGATGGGTGGACTTCAGCTCGCAGAATTCTTTAAAAAGCACCTGACCTTTTGTTGTTACAGAATGTGGTGAGGACTAGTAGTTTGTGTCAGTGTTTCTCGACCTCAGTTGCTTTAAGGTGGGTGGAGGCCAATTTGCAGAATTCTGGCTGGCTGGCTGGGGAACTCTGGGAATTGAAGTTCATATATTTTAAAGCCAATGAGATTGAGAAAGCTTGGTTTAGAGCAGGGGTCTCCAAACATGGTGACTTTAAGACTGGTGGACTTCAACTCCCAGAAGGCTGGCTGAGGAATTCTGGGAGTTGAAGTCCACCAGTCTTAAAGTCGCCAGGTTTGGAGACCCCTGGTTTAGATAACTTGAAAAAGGGATAAACCATCACAAAAACCAAGGCCTTGATGTTGCAGGTGCCATGGAAATGGCACCCCACAATCCAGGTTGCACTGCACTCCCCTGGGGGAGGGGTCGCCCCGGTGATGAGCTTGGTGGTCCAGCCTAAGTTGCACAAACAGGTGAAGTTGGGGGCCTTGCTGCATTCTCTGTGGGCGTACTCATCATAACACTTGGACGCCTTTGAGATGCTGGCTGAGGAATTCTGGGACTTGAAGTCCACAGTTCTTAAAGTTGCCAGGTTTGCAGACTTCTGGTTTATATGACTTGAAAAAGAGATAAGTCTACCACTTTTACATACTAACGGCACTAACTAAGCAGAACATCCATTCATAGGCACATTGTCTCTTCTTATGCAGCTTCTTGCAGGTACTTGATCACAAGACGAATCACTGCTGGATTAGAATGATGGAGTTGGACACGGAGAATGTTCTACTTTCTGCTCAGGGTTAGTGAAGTTTTCAAATTAAAACAACCCTGACATTGTCTATCCAGTATTGACATATCTAGTGAAGTTGAACTCACCGTTTCCTTAAGAAAGCATTACAACTGCTCCTACTACAGCTTGTCCTCGATTTACAACAACTGTCATAAATATGAGTCAGTTGCAAAATATGAGTTAGTTGCCATGGTGATGCTTCAGCGGTCCTAAGGGTGAAACACTGACACGAGTCCTTTTTTTAAAGTGCCGTTGTAACTTCGAAGAGTCGCTAGACCAACAGTTCTCAACCTGTGGGTTGCGACCCCATTTGGGGTCGAACGACCATTTCACGGGGGTCGCCAAACACCGCAGTCCGCCATTTTTTTTGGGTCGGCCATTTTTTGGGGGGGCGGCCATTTTTTCCCCCTTCGCGATGCGGGCCGTCGAGCCGCGCATGTGCGATGTGCCCCATTGCTCCGCACATGCACAATGCACCCCGTCGCGCCGTGCATGCGCGATGCGGGCCGGGGTCGAGCCCTGGAAAAGGTTGAGAACCGCTGCGCTAGACGAACTCTTGTAAATAGAGGACTATCTGTATTTGAAGTTTTATTCCTACTATTTAATCCACATCCACTTTCCTGTAACAGAAGACCACTAGTTTGTGTCCTGCACTTTTGAACAACCAAGGTCAAATCATGGCTTGTTGTAGAGTTATCTTTCTTTCCTGCTTGGCCCGGTTGGTAAAGGCCAGCCCGAGAGTTAAATCTTGCATCTTGAGTGATTCCCCAGTAAAATTGATCTAAAACATCTCCAGATTACCTTTGTGACCTTTATAAATTATGTGCATCTTTAAAATTACACTCAGCAGCCAACACGTAGAAATGTCTTCTCTCAAAACCCAAGTCTTTCTCCAAATTATGGACATACATTTTAAAATATTCCGTTACAGAAACTGCATTAAATGCATAATATTGAGGAGGCTAGAAGCATCTGAAACTCTTAAACAGCATCCAGTGGGAGGGTTTTCCCCCCTCTCCTTTTAAAGATACAACCATGACAATCAGAGCTCTTACATGGTCTAATTTCACTACTTCAGATCAACAAAAGTACTTGTGAGAAACGCCATTACCACGCATTTTCAGATTTAAAGACTGTACATTCAGGATATCAGACTTCATATTCATGGACAGACAGCATGAGCAGAAAAATGCTTTTTAAAAAATTAGCCTGACATGTTCCTGACTCCACTGAGAAAAACTTAGAGGAAAAATGTCACAATTATTAGCAAAGCTTTCTACAAGGAGAAATCACTAAACAGAAGGAAAGGAAAGAGAACCAAAGTATCTTTCTGTCTTCAGTGTGACTGATGACACACTCAACACAAATAGTACCCATTTGCAACAGAGTACTGCATTTAGTTTTCAAAGTTGCGGAAGAATCCCAGTTTATAAATAATTTTTAAAATGTATATAACAAATGTACAGGAAGATGCAACCCCACCCACCCTCCCAGAAGGGAGCAGAAACCAGCTCTCCAAAAACACCAACTAATAATATTATTACTTAATATTAAATGTATTAATTAATATTTATTAACTATGAATATCATTTTGGCTCCATCCTCAGGGGGAATCCTCTAAGCGATCAATTGAAAACAGAAATTCATACAGCACTCTTTGAATAAATTATACATATTCAAACATGAGGTCTAACTACCATAGCAAAAAAAAACCTCTCAAGAATAATTAAACAAAGCATGCATATATTAATACAAATGAATGTCTCTACCATAGAGGGGATAATATTATAGATTTATCTCCTGGGGATATAGTAAAGATTACTATAAGTTCATGAATGTGAGCGTTTGAGTGAGAAGGCTGAAGAAATTTTGTGGACCAAGGACGAGGACGAGAAGTTCTTTTGTCCATGCCAAATACAACAGCCAGGTGGACTAGTGCAAACTAAACTTTTATTTCATTTATAAATTTTATTTCATTTGTTTTATTTCGACTTTACAACCACAGCTGAGCCCCAAATTTCCGTTGCTAAACAAGGCGGTTATGAAGGGAGTTTTGTCCCCTTTTACAACATTTCTCGCCACGGTTGTTAAATGAATCCCCGCAAAGGTTAAGTTAGTGACCCGGCTGTTAAGTGGATCTGTCTTCCCCACTGACTTTGCTAGTCAGAAGGTCGCAAAAGGAGATCCCGTGACCCTGCGGGGGACACTGCAATCGTCATAAATACGAGTCAGTTACAAAGGTCAGGATTCTGATGAGGATGCTGCAATAGTTGTAAGTGTGAAAAACGGCCCTAAGACACCCTTTTCAGTGCCGTTGTAACTTTGAACTTTCATTAAACAAATGTTTGTAAGTTGAGTACTACCTGTGGATATTGTTGGACATGGGCAGGGGTAGGCAACCTTGGCTCTTTTATGACTTGTGGACTTCAACTCCCAGAATTCCTGAGCCAGCATGAGGGAACTATGGCCCCCTCATGACTCGTGGACTTCAACTCCCAGAATTCCTGAGCCAGCATGGGGGAACTATGGCCCCCTCATGACTCGTGGACTTCAACTCCCAGAATTTCTGAGCCAGCATGGGGGAACTATGGCCCCCTCATGACTCGTGGACTTCAACTCCCAGAATTCCTGAGCCAGCATGGGGGAACTATGGCCCCCTCATGACTCGTGGACTTCAACTCCCAGAATTCCTCAGCCAGCATAAGGGAACTATGGCCCCCTCATGACTCGCGGACTTCAACTCCCAGAATTCCTGAGCCAGCATAAGGGAACTATGGCCCCCTCATGACTCGTGGACTTCAACTCCCAGAATTCCTGAGCCAGCATAAGGGTACTATGGCCCCCTCATGACTGGTGGACTTCAACTCCCAGAATTCCTGAGCCAGCATGGGGGAAACTATAGCCCCCTCATGACTGGTGGACTTCAACTCCCAGAATTCCTGAGCCAGCATGGGGGAAACTATGGCCCCCTCATGACTTGTGGACTTCAAATCCCAGAATTCCTGAGCCAGCATAAGGGAACTATGGCCCCCTCATGACTCGTGGACTTCAACTCCCAGAATTCCTGAGCCAGCATAAGGGAACTATGGCCTCCTCATGACTCGTGGACTTCAACTCCCAGAATTCCTGAGCCAGCACAGCTCAGCATGGAAACCTCTCCCTTTCCCCTCAGCGTGGCTGGCTCAGGAATTCTGGGAGTTGAAGTCCACGAGTCGTAAAAGAGCCAAGGTTGCCTACCCCTGGACATGGGCAACTGATGAAGGACAGATTTGGTAGCCCAGATGCCTGTGTCCTCCTACAGATGTGAACAACCAGGCAGCCCCTGCCATGTGGGGTAGCTGCCATGTTCTCCTACCTAATCATGAGCCCTGGTGGCGCAGTGGTTAGAATGCAGTATTGCAGGCCAACACTGCCCATTGCCAACAGTTCAATCCTCACTGGCTCAAGGTTGACTCAGCCTTCCATCCTTCCAAGGTCGGTAAAATAAGGATCAAGATTGTTGGAGGCAATAGGCTGACTCTGTAAACCGCTTAGAGGTTTATGAAGAGGTATCTAATGTTACCATAAGAAAGGCTGAGCGCCAAAGAATTGAGGCCTTTGAACCACGGTGCTGGAGAAGACTCCTGCGAATCCCCTGGACTGCAAGGCGATCCAACTGGTCAGTCCTAGAGATCAACCCCGACTGCTCTTTAGAAGGCCAGATCCTGAAGTTGAAACTCAAGTACTTTGGCCACCTAATGAGAAGGAAGGACTCCCTGGAGAAGGGCCTGATGCTGGGAAAGATGGAGGGCAAGAGAAGAAGGGACAACAGAGAATGGGGTGGCTGGAGTCACTGAAGCAGGAGGCGTGAGCTTCAATGGACTCCAGAAGATGGTAGAGGACAGGAAGGCCTGGAGGAACGTTGTCCATGGGGTCGTGATGGGCCGGACACAACTTCATAACTAACAACAACAACATCTAATGTTAGGGCTGGCCCCAAAATCTTGAAAGCATTGCTACCTTTGATTCCTTCTCTGTACCAAGGTGAATTCATCTGCCTGAACATCCCTCAAGTCTCCATCATTCATGGCTGCTCACAGCCTCCAGTTTTTCCCTAGCTGAGTTCAACCCTACTAAATGCCGATTTTCAGAGTCTTCCCCGCCCCCTAAACTCAGCCTCAGGCAACGAAAATTCTGGGATCATTTTTACTCGGATGATTTCCAAGGAGTGACATCTCTCTCCGCTTTGCTCTCAGCCAGATCTCCTCCTTGATGGCAGTTCTGTCTCGTCACTAGATACCAGCAACAGAAGTTGTGGAGATAGCTTTCTCTCATCGTGGTTGCAGGCTGCTGAAATTCCCCACAGCCGGAAGAACTGCTCTAACCACTAGGGGTTAAAATCTCCTCTTTGGGGTAAGCCAGTGGTGGTGAACCTATGGCACGGGTGCCAGAGGCGGCACTCAGAGCCCTCTCTGTGGGCACGCGCGCCGTCGCCCCAGTCTAGGCCTTCAACTGGGTTTTATAAAACCTTTTTGCTTTAGGCCTCCACCGTGTGCAAAAAAAAAAAAAAGGTTCAATCAGTCAATTTCAACTTCTCGTGGGAAAACTAAGATCTTGCAAAGTTGAATTGATTGATTGAAGTTTTTAGTCCCACCCAGTCTGCCGTTACCACTGCAGCCACGGCCACCCAATGGGCCATGCCCACCCAATGGGCCACACACCCCGGCACTCGACGATGCATAAGTGGGTTTTGGGTTGCAGTTTGGGCACTCGGTCTCTAAAAGGTTCGCCATCACTACGGTAAGCTGACCCAAAAAGATTCACTCGAGTGCCACCTGGTGGATCACATCAAGCGCCACAGTCTTAAATCTCTGCAGAGTGAATTGTCTTGAAAATCAACCATGCGTTCACAAGCCAGCTTGTACCAACTCTACATGTGTCATGCTCACTCTTATTAGACGTCAGCTCCGTCGGAAATCAAAAGCACGTAGGATCAAGCAGCACACATTTGGGCCTTGAACAGGACAATGTGAAAGTCAAGTAAAAAAAAACCATGTCTTTTTGAGCGGAGGAATATTCACGTCTTAATGTCTCCTTTTGGCTGTGCAGTTCCTAATCATAAGGAACCAAATTTTTCAACCTGGTGATATTTTAAAACGCGGAAGTGCACATTTCCCCAATCCAAATGCAGGAAGCATCTCCGATTTTGCCCGAGCTCTGTTGGCATGAAGATTTGCTCATTTGAAATTTCTCCTGCATCCTTCCCACCTTGGTATTTAAGCCAGACTAATCCCAATGAAACTGTAATGATGTTCAAAACATCATTGCAGCCATTTACTTGAAGTGCTGATGATGGCTACAACCACGGAATGAATCACGGTCCTGCTTTGTTGATGAAGATTTATCCCTGTTTCCTCATTTCTTCTTTCCAGCTCTAATGATTTAAATCAGGGGTGGGCAATTAGTTTAGTTTATTCACACTTATATGCCGCCCTTCTCCGAAGACCCAGGGCGGCTCACAACAAGAATACAATAACAATATTTAATTTTTCTAAGGGGCCACATCAAAAACTGGGACTGTTGTGGGGGGCCAAACCTGGAGGGTTGTGAAGGCGCATGGGCATGCACACACGCCCATAGGTAAATTGGAAAAAAAAATATAACAGTCACTTTCAAGTTGAAAGCAATGCAGTTTGTATTGCAGGCATGGTGTATGCCCATGGTGGCGAACCTGTGGCATGCAGAGCCCTCTATGTGGGCACGCGCGCCATCGCCCCAGTCCTAGGCCTTCAGCTGGGTTTTATAAAACCTTTTCACTTTAGGCCTCCGCCGTCGTGTGCAAAAAAAAAAAAGGTTCAATCAGTCAATTTCAACTTCTCGCGGGGAAAAAGGACCTCGCAAATTTGGAATTGAACTTTTTAGCCCCACCCAGTCTGCCGTTACCATCACAGCCACGCGCACCCAATGGGCCACACTCATCCAACTGGCCACGCCCACCCGGCACCCGATGATACGTAAGTGGGTTTTGGGTTGCAGTTTGGGCACTCGGTCTCTAAAAGGTGTATTGTTACAGGCAGTCCTCAACTTACGACCACCATTTCTTTTGCTGAGACATTCGTTAAGTGAATTTTGCCCCGTTTTACCAGCTCCCTTGCCACATTTGCAAAGTGAATCGCTGCAGTGCTTAAATTAGTAACACGGTTGTTAGTTTGCTGGTCAGAAGGTTGCAAAAGGTAATGACACAATTATGGGGACACTGCAAACCATCCTAAATAAGGGTCAGTTGCCAAACATGTGAATATGTTGACATCTTGCCCCTAGCCAGTGTATGTTTGTGTGTATGTTTGTTGAATGAATGGTTTCTTAAATTTAGGGGTTTTCTTTTTATATATGTATTTTTATATATTTATTATGTAGTATTTTAATATTGGATTTCTATTTATGCTGTGAGCCGCCCTGAGTTCTCGGAATAGGGCGGCATAGAAATTTAATAAATAAATAATAATAATAATATTGATCACGTGACCATGGGGATGCTGCAGTGATTGTAAGTGTGAGAAATGGGATTACCTATATTTACATTTTATTTCTAATTATTGACTGACTTCACGTGGACAGGGATAGCCAAAGGACCCGATGTACTTGGAGGGGCATAAAATGCCCAGATCTGATTTAGATGGAAGGCAAAGGGTGGCCACCTTGTCAACTCAGGGCCCATCCCAGAGTTATAGGATATCATTAAAAGGCATCACCCCAAAGGCTCCTGCAGAACTGTTTTGCCTGCCCTAGAGATAAATCTCGGCCACAACAGTCCCCAGCCCACCCCATCCCCCCCATCCCCAGAGGTCCGTATTGCCCCCACCCTCTCCGCCTTTCGCAAACTGTTAAAGACACATCTTTGCCGGCAGGCCTGGGGCAGTTGACACCTTGCCCCAGCCAGTGTGTTTGTTGTGAGTTTGTTTCGGATGATAATGGTTTTAATTTAGGGGTTTTATAATGTATTTGATTTCTATATGCTACTGATTATGTGGTAAGCCGCCCTGAGTTTTCGGAATAGGGCGGCCTAGAAATCGAAACAAATAAATAAATAATAAATAAATAAATAAATAAGCCATGCAGTGGTAAACAACAGCTGCTACGTCCCTTCCCAGATTCCCTGCCACTGTATTCTCAAGGCATGGCTTTCTGCAGTAGCTTGAGGAAGGAAGGCGCCATTTTAAAAATCTGCAATGCTCCCGCTTGCTAAAGGCTGTAAATCTCCCCATTCTCATGCCTCTTTATGGGTTGCAAAGGAGGGACAGGTGGAGGAAAAGGCCTATCGGGGCCCCCGCTGTTAGGTATATTGAATTAACCATTCTTAGTAGCTCTAATTATTTCCAGAAGGGGCTCTCCAAAGGCAGCTGGGACTGCAGCGTATTATTAAAAACCCATTCCACACGATTTCCCCTCACTCCCTCGCACAAGCATCTCCAGACTGGCTTGCGGAGAGATCCCATTCGGCGTTTTTAACAAGCAGGTCTTGTCCGGGCATCTGAGAGTCGATCTTTCACGGAACCCAAAGTGATTTTTTACGGAGAACCCTTTAAAAGTTCCAAGACATGCTCATATCACTCCAGCTCTCCGTGAGCTGCACTGGCTACCAATTGGTCTCTGAACACAATTCAAAGTGTTGGTTATGACCTATAAAGCCCTTTATGGCAATGGACCAGGTTACTTGCGGGACCGTCTTCTGCCTCATGAATCCCAGCGACCGGTTAGGGCACATAGGGTTGGCCTCCTACGAGTCCCGTCTGTTAGACAATGCCGCCTGGCGGGACCTAGGGTTAGGGTCTTCTCCGTTGCTGCCCCAGCCCTCTGGAACCAGCTTCCCACAGAGGTTCACACTGTTTCCTCCCTCCTAGTTTTCCGGAAATTATTGAAGACTTATTTATGCTGACAGGCTTGGGGCATATGAACTGTGCTCTGCCCCCGGGCCTAGGAATGTGCCTCCATCATTGATTGTGTGTTTGATTGTGATTGTATGTTGTATGAATGTGTTTTGGATTGAATGAATGGATTGGATGGTTGATTATTATTGTTTAATTTTTTACATGTCATTGCATTGCTGTTGTAAGCCGCCCTGAGTCTCAGAAGGGCGGCATAGAAATTTAAATAAAGTAAAGTAAAGTAAAGTAAAGCCAGGAGGTACCTAAACCCTGGCTTTGCCGGAGCTCCACTCATTAGCTACGTCAGGATCGGAAGTCTATCTTCAGCGGTCTTCGACGGAAATAAATGACAAACACCTGCTAATAACAGCAAGCTCGGTTCCATCCTCCTCTCCTTGACGCTTTGCTAAAGTCGGTTTTGCTGCAAAGCGGCAGGCTGAGGCTCTTCTACCCACAAGTTTCCTGCCATTTTGCCCTCCTTCTGCCCCACTTGTCAATTGCGTTAGCCAGAAAAAGTTTTGGCGGCATCCTGGAAGACCAACAAGGGAATGCCTTTCAGCTGAAGAGTGGGAGCCAAACAGGTTCAGGAAAGCTTGCAGAACCCAACCATGTAAATTCTTTCCCACTCTTTAGTCGTGGCTCTGCTCTAGTGGCCTGGTGGCCTAGTGGTGAAAACGCTCGCCTCCTCCTCGGAAGGTTGAGAGTTCAATCCTAGGTAGCGGCAGATGTTTCTCTCCTAGGGTGCAAAGACAAAAAAAATTGCTGCAGACTCTTTGTAGGTGTCAGGAAAGGTATCTGGTCAGTAAATGCTCAGCTCCATCCAGTCTCTACGACTCTACCCCGAAATTAAGGGCCATAAAAAAGGGAATTTAATCGTAGCTCTGTTCTAGATCCCATGACCAAGAGGAAGCGAAGCTTACAATGGAGCGGAAAGTAGCATTTTAAGCTGAGGCCAAATTTTTCCTCTGCAGAATTCATTGGTAGATTTGGGGGAGCGGATTATTGTTCACTTCAGCCTGTCAGAATCCAGCCCCGTTTTTGAACCTGAATTATTTTATTTTTTTTCTGGCTTCTCTCCCCATCCAAAACCAGACCGAGAGTTATTCTACCGAGAGACAATATGGAACTCTGAGGCTCTTTGCATTTTCTTCCCAAAACTGTCTTGGCTTTGAAAGAATTAGATGTAATTAGAATTAAGAGTAAGGCCACCAATACTAAAACATCTCTCTAGCCCAAGTTCCTATATCTGGAACCCAGATACTTTATTAAACGATTCTATTAATGTAGAATTATGCTCAGATGTGCATTTGTTGGTAAATAACCTCACCCAACCGTATTTTTTTCCCCTTGCAAGCCATCTAATTGCCGTAGATCACAATTCTATCCTATTGAACAAGGGAGCTAAAGCCGAGACCCCATGTCACATGAAGTTCTGGTGGAATCTCCTAGGAGTTCCAGAGGTTATTTCCAAATTGTATTTTGAAATGTTAAATAGGGAGTTAACCTACTGGCTGTGTATAATTATTTAGTAGATAACTATTGTGATTCCTCACCAGCCAGTGGACCCGGCAGCTGAGTCTGGGGAATCAGATGAGGAGGAGGAGGGGCCTGGAGTGACATCAGAATCAGAGGAAGGCTCTGAGGAGCTCCAAGACTTAACAGTCGGATGAGGAGCCTGGACCCTCCGCTCACGCTCAGGCTGAGACACAGCTGTGCTGGGAGCCTGAGTTGGACAGTGATGAAGAACAGTTGGGACAAATCCCAGATGCACGAATGCGCAGGCAAAAGCGAGTAGGACAGAGGAATGCAATGGGGCGGCTCCAGAGGCAAAGGAGAAGGCATTGGACCAGGTTACTTGCGGGACCGTCTTCAGCCTCATGAATCCCAGCAACCGGTCAGGGCGCATAGGGCTGGCCTCCTACGGGTCCCGTCCATTAAACAATGTTATTTGACTGGCCCTAGGACAAGGGCCTTCTCCGTTGCTGCCCCAGCCCTCTGGAACCAGCTTCCTTCGGAGGTGCGTACTGCCTCCTCCCTCCTAGCTTTCCGTAAACTTTTAAAAACCCATTTATACCGACAGGCTTGGGGGGTATGAACTTTGTTCTGCCCCCGGGCCGAGGAATCGCCTTCCATTGCTGAGTGTTTATTTGATTGTGTTTGCTTGTTGTATGTGTCGATTTTTTAATTGGATGTAATTATTGTTATTGATTTTTATCTATGTCTATGTTCTTGTTGTGAGCCGCCCCGAGTCCTGGGAGAGGGGCGGCATACAAATTTAATAAATAAATAAATAAATAAATAAATAAACAAGCAAACAAACAAATAAATAAATAAATAAATAAATAAGGAAGCCAGAGTTTGGCTGAATTATAAAAGGAAAGGTGTGGGAGGTACTGATTGCCGAAGGCAGCCGTTTGTGTTGAGGATCGAGTTTCTGTGGACTGTGTTTGTTTGCCTTGGACATTGACTCAGGTCTATGAGAATAAAAGGGGCTGGTTTTGTCTTGCGGTTCCCGTCTTGTTTCTTGGAAGAGGGGTTTCCCCTTGTGAGCGTAACAAGGACTCACGTAGGCTGGGACAGAACAATGGAACGTTTCTCCTCCAATGTTTTCCCCAAATTCCAAGGAGTGTTGGGACTGTTTTGCCCAGTTACTCTCCATGACTGAAAGAGTTGGATTCGTTACTAAACAGTTCTAATTATGGCAGCTCATGAGCTCTGCCATTAACTGGAAGTGATAAACCGGTGCCTGGAGGCTGTTGAGGTCTGCATGGGTGCCAACAGGCTCAGACTCAATCCCGACAAGACGGAATGGCTATGGGCTCTGCCTCCCAAGGACGAGTCTAACTGTCCGTCCATTACCCTGGGGGGGGAGCAGTTTTGTCCTCCTCGGAGAGGGTTCGCAACTTGGGTGTCCTCCTCGACCCACAGCTAAGTTTAGAACACCATTTTTTGGCTGTGGCAAGGGGAGCATTCGCCCAGGTTCACCTGGTGTGCCACTTGCGGCCCTATTTGGATCGGGAGTCACTCCTCATAGTCACTCATGCCCTTGTCACCTCGAGATTCGACTACTGTAATGCTCTCTACATGGGGCAACCTTTGAAGAATGTCCGGAGACTGCAGGTTGTCCAGAATGCGGCCGCGCGAGCTGTTTTGGGTCTCCCAAGACATGCTCATATCACCCCAGCTCTCCGTGAGCTGCACTGGCTACCAATTGGTCTCCGAACACAATTCAAAATGTTGGTTATGACCTATAAAGCCCTTTATGGCAATGGGCCAGGATACTTGTGGGACCGTCTTCTGCCTCATGAATCCCAGCGACCGGTCAGGGCGCATAGGGTTGGCCTCCTACGAGTCCCGTCTATTAGGCAATGTCATCTGACGGGTCCTAGGGCAAGGGCCTTTTCTGTTGCTGCCCCAACCCTCTGGAACCAGCTTCCCACAGAGGTCCGCACTGCTTCCTCCCTCCTAGCTTTCTGGAAATTATTGAAGACCTATTTATGCCAACAGGCTTGGGGCATATGAACAGTGCTCTGCCCCCGGGCCTAGGAATGTGCCTCCATCGTTGATGGTGTGTTTGATTGTGATTGTATGTTGTATGCATGTGTTTTAGATTGAATTGAATGTGTTTTTGGATTGGATGGTTGATTATTATTATTAAATTCCTCACATGTAATTGTATTGTTGTTGTAAGGCGCTCTGGGTCCTAGAAGGGCGACATATAAATTTGAATAAATAAATAAACTGGTTAAATGAGTTTTGCCTCATTTTACAACCTTTCTTGGCACAGATGTTAAGCGAATCGGTGCAGGTTGTTAGGTTGGTAACATGCTCGTTTCAATGAGTATTGACTTTGTCGGAAGGTCGCAAAAGGGGATCACATGACTCCGGGACACTGCCACCGTCACTAGTCAGTTGCCAAGCATCTGAATTTTGATCACATGACCAGGGAGACGGTACAATGGTAACGTGTGAAAAAGGGTCGTTGTTTTCAGTGCTGTTGTTAACTTCAAATGGTCACTAAACGACGACTTATCTGTATGCCGTTTCGGCTTTGCGAATCCAAAACATTTTCACCGGAATGCAACGTTGACCAACGCAGCAAGCTTTGTGTACATGACCCAATTTCTCCGTCTAGCCTCATCTCGACTGCAACCGCATCTTGAGGTACCTCCGTTTTCCCAGGAGTGGCACAAATTCTTAATTGAGTTTGTAAAATGCTGAGCTCCTGAGAGATATTCTGAAAAGAACGCATTAGCGTCAAGCTATACGGAGAACACTCTGGGGCTTCAGCCCCATCCTCAAAGCTACAGTTAAGGCTGAAACCGCAGCTTGATTCCAGAATCAGATGTCTTCAATCATTCATTAACTTGAGGGGGGGGAGAAAACCCCGGGGTTAGCCCCCACTCGTGCAGTCTCCAAGGGAGGGTGATTTATTGTCTTTGAAAGAGCCAGCGCCAGAGCTGTTCTGTAAAGATGGGATAAGAAAACAGATACTGAAAGCTGATATCTTTCCCTTGGAAGGACCACTGAAGAGAAAATGAAAAGTGATTTTTTAAAATTCCAAAATGGCCTCTTATCCACCACGTTCCCCAAACCAGTAGCAAGTTTATGCTAAGAATCTACAAATGTGCTACATTTAGAGGGGGTGAAATGAAGGAAGAGGATA